>QLNU02015360.1:165751571-165792873 GCA_006491805.2 Dysdera silvatica | reverse complement strand
AGCAGCTAAGAGACTGCCTACTTGAATAAAATTGTGTCGTAAATCAGCAATAAATTCCCCAAATATTTACCTAGGTACTCGCTTGTACTTGCATTCAGGTGTATCGTCCTCGTAACTTCCTTGGTTTGCTGATCCCTCTAGGCATTTTGCTGCAATTTGTTCAATAATTATTAATACGTCCATTCACATAATCTTCAATTTCACTATAGGGTTAAAGACTGTTGTCAATACAGTAAAAGTCTCGGTAGTTGGACATCTTGCATTTCCAAAAGTACGCCGTTTTCAGTATCTGACATCTCTGGGTCAGAATTCTTAAATCATCAATATTTCACGATAAAATGATTGCTATATCAGTTTGTCCCGATAACGGTAGCGTGGTGACCTAAATATTCAAAGTAAATTTGAGTTACGTTTACCATCGATTTTTGGTCTTCAAGAATTGTCCCAAATATGGCTGCCTCGATTAACCAGATATTATTGTATAAATATTACTCTATCATCGATGTCCTCGTAGATGATACTGATACGCATCATTAAAAGTACATTTAAAAAGGAACGCGCATAAAGAATATCGTTTGGCGATAATATTAGCAAACCGGGCCAGGAAACAACTTTACCTTATCTAGTTAGTTACCTACTCTGCGCTTGCTAGCAATCCAATAAAATCCCTTGAAGAGAAAAAAAGTTGGAAACCTCTAATTTAAAAAAAAAAGCGACAAGGTCAAACGGAGAAAAAAAGGAGTTGAAAGGTGACAGAGGTAATCATAAATGAAGATGGATTTTAAAATTACCAAGAAATAACTGAATTCGAATGAAAACTGAAGGAAAATTCTCAATCCCTTCTGTGGTATAATATATAGAGTACCAAAATTGCTACACTAACGGAAAATCTGTCATAGATGTTACTAGATTATCTGGTGCGATCCCAGAGCTGCGCGGAGTGCCAGCGCCAGGGGCAAGTTAAGTATTGCGTCCGTTAAAACCCGTTAGCACTCCCTTTCACCGGTCCAATATTGAAATTTTGCATCCGGGCCTTTCGTCCTCGTGGCCCTCCCCACGTTACGCCACTGCCGCAGCGTATTGGGCGCTGCATTAGATGTATAGTATACAGTAGAAATAAATTAAATACGATAAAGTGAAAGCCCCTCATTAGAGGACACTTGCCAAACAGGAAATTTTGTCTGTAAAAGAGGGGGTCTTTCTGAAGTAGCTGAAATATTACATTTCAATCATTCAAATATTTCCTTTCGAAACTTATACATTTTTGAGCATGTAAGACAAGTTTAAGATAACGAACGTAAGCATTTGTTGAATATAACAAGTAAATTTACAACAAAACGTTAAATATTAAAATTTATCTTATCGCCCTTGAAAAAAAATCGATCAATAACTCTTTGGCAGGTTTTACTCACCAGTCCTCATCCTTCGAAATGACTTTTAATTACCCTATTAAATCCACTGCCTTTCCTGTAGTTAGGCTTACAGAAGCTGTGTGGTAGTCGAGTAAACGATAATAATAAATTTGAACTGCGATAGTTTTGTGTTGATAATTGTTTATTAGTTTTGCGCAATCTATCACTTCATGATTTGTTTATTATGAAAATCTGAAAAAGATTATTAAGTCATTAAAAAAATCGAAAATTATTACGTCATTAAAATAATCGAAAATTATTAAGTCATTAAAATAATCGAAAATTCTAAAAACTTAAAAATCATTCAAAAAATATTAAACCAAATAATAAGTCATTTGAAACAATCAATCCGAGTCAATTTCCACTATTTGGTAATGAGAGGAGAAATAATATTTTCCCTAGCTCTTATCCTGTTTATCCTTAGTTTCTTGTTGTGAGAAACGACTTTTGTGAAGACCCAAATTTAAGCGCATTTTGTCTATACAGGGGTGCTAGTCTAATGAAATGAATCATGAAAATCGTGTCCGCATCTGAGGGTAACCGCTAAGCAGGAGGTTTGAAATATATTACTGTGAATCAGTTTCTACCTGTGAATTTTCATTTGATCGTAAAAACGGGGTGACCGTGTCTGAGGGGTGTCCGTTAAGAGAGTTTCACTGTAATTACAATTACGGCATAATTATATCAAAAAGTACTAATGCTATGAAATTTATTAATATAGAGTTTGTTTCTTCATTTTAACACAGTTTTAATGACGTAATATCTAAATAAAAAAACAGTTTCTTGTTTATTATTTTCATTTTCATTTTTAATTTAAATTGACAAAAGCTAACACACCGCTGTTCTTTATAAATTGTTAATTACGAACTTGTGAAAGTGGCAAGACGGTAATAACAACAACGGCGTCGGGATAAACTTCATGTAAAATTTACTGTTTTGAAGCTCAATAGTTGCTAACGGAGCTCGCAGAGGGGCGCCCTCCACAGCAGATTTGCGATTGGTCGAAAAGGCAAAATGAGGTCTCCTGTTGGTTGCTCTCGCGGGGAAAGTGACATTCACTTGTTGGTTTGCTGATCTTCGTCGCGTCTCTCGCACTAGTCCTTTTCGTTCGACTCACGTGGATTGCATTGATCTTTCGAAAAAAAGAAAATGACGATGTGCTAGTATGAAACTGAACTGCTCCCTAGAGATACAGGTATTTTTATAGCTTGTATATATACTTTTTCTTCTGGAACGTTACCAAAGAAATGTTTTCATAAAGAACGTTTATATGTTTTGGTAGTTTTATAGTCTTTTTTTTATGTATTTCTTCTTCGTAAGAGATAGTTCTTTTAATGTTTTAGCATGCCGACTGAAGTCCCCATTTATTGACTATGTGTTTATATGGTTTTAGACGTACAGTGAAATCTGTCTAGGGAAATACTTAAGGGATCGGAGAAAGATAACGTTATCGACAGCGTTGAATATAATGCACTCTGTATCCGTCGGGGTCGGAGGAAAATATCGAAGATTATCGTTACAGACAGATTTTACTGTGTTATATATATATAAATAATTGAAAAAAATCTTGTAATTAGTCAGCCGAATAAAATATTATGGATAGTTTACATAGCATGTAATTAAGAAAGAAGTGGCTTATTAAATAATTATTTTTATTAATTATTCAACATTTTGAAGAATGTTACAATTGTGCAAAACTTTGATGCTTTTTCACTTTTATTTTCTCGTATTTTGGGGTTTTCCCCATACTTTTATCTTCACATTATCGAAAAAACAAAACCTTTTTTATGATGTTTATCGTATCATTAAGAGTTCAAATTTTTTGGTCATGCAATAACGCTTGGTTAAATATTTTATTTAATTGCTCTATTTATGTACCATGTAAAACGTTTTTATTGTATATATAATATTTATTCCCCTTCATCCTCTCATGTAAAGATGTTTTCAATAATTAGGCGTCAAACTGCTTCTGTTGGCGCAGTATAGCCCAGATGCTCTTGCGCCATAAAAAAGCCAAACAAACAAACAAACTGCTTCTAATAACATTAATCGTAATTCAAGCATGAGTTCGTTATATAAGATTTCATATTTTTCGGAATATTTTTTACAAAAACTTAAATTTTATGTTATTTATATATTGTCAATCTATAATATAGTATATTGTCCTGCAATATAGTATGCTATATCGCAGTGAAGTAGATTATATGCATAATACAGTATTTAGTCACCTGCTTTTCAATACTTTACTCTGCTTCAGCTGCAGTTCAACGAATTGATTAATGAAAACATGCGGGCACGGATAAACTGCTTATCTAAATTAACGATACATATCCTAACCACCTAAGGAAATATAGGGGTCATTAGTGAATAATTTCCGTATAATCCAGGTGTTTGCTAGTCTTGTTACCATCATAATTTTGAAGTCTTCATAGATTACTTATATTTTATTTGTGACATTTTTTTCCAAATTTTTGTTTCTATAGATAGCGTCCTTTAAAATTAACGTAACTTTGGAGACAGTTTCGTAAAAATAGGGATAAAAATGTAATCGGGCGATATTTCAAATATTGCTCGATAGTCCCATATAGCTGGACTCCGGACGTATTGAATGATATCTCCTTACGAACTATCGAAGCGAATTGTTTACTTCAAGCAAATTAAACGACCAACGAGAAATCAATATGCAATGTTACGTAAATCTGATATATAAATAACAAATGGGGTAAACAGCTTAAAGGTAATGAGTACAGCGTCAAATAAAGAAACCAAACGTTTCGAAATGGGTTGCAGCCGGTTAATACTGGAGTGCAAAGTAATATCCGCGAGATGGGTAATGTGCCTAATCAGATTTGTAGCTACATCGTTGCAATTTGTGAATAAAATATGGAAAATCTGTTGCATCTTGCTTCTCGTTTCTGATGAAGATACTGGTTTATAGCAATTTTATGTGTATACACTATGTGGATAAGAGATCTGAACACATACGTTGAGAGGAAAGAAACATTGCTATTTATTAGCTGAAGTTCTACGACTCACATTTGAAATACTTTCCATAGCATGCCAAGCCCGTTTGAAATGTCGTTTTAACCGGTAGGCTAACGCAGCCGGGGCCCCCAAATTAGTAAAGTGTGTGTGTGTTTACTATATACTATATTTTTTACATTGCAAACAATTTGGAAATTTAAAAAAGGGGAGAAGTGCCTCAAAAATGACACATGGTTCCCCGGATGAGTTAAGATAAGTGAGACTTGCCGGTACGCCTTCACCAAATATTCTACTATTTTGTTTACATGGTTGCTTTCGTAGAGGATGATTTTACCGATCGAAATTAGAGGCGGCGGACATATTTTTTTAGATATAATAGACGTAGGCATTAAAATACGTTGGAACGATTTAAAATGCCACATCCGATCTCGGCCGATAAGATCTCCCTCTACGATAGCGATAGAGCAAAAGGAAATGGGGGTGGGATATTTTGGTATAAGTCTACTTGAGCATATTGTGGAAAGCATGTCCAGAAAACCGTTGTAGTCGTTAGAGCTAAAGTGGGCCAACAATATCCAGAAATTCTCCGCTAATAAATACTATTGTTTTCTTTCCTCCAAGGTGTCCGAATATTTTTAATTACATGGTGAATATTCCAATTATATTTCAAAAATTATCACTTTTGTTAATTTTATTTTAATGCTCATTGTGATATTTATAGTGTCAATGATATTATTAATGCCTTTTAAGAACACTATTACTAATGTTATTAATCAAAATAATTGTGGTATCATTAATTGCAGTCAACGATATCATTAACCAAAACTAATAATATCCTTATTCCAAGTCACTAATATTATAAATCAAAAACATTCATATCATTATCGAAGTTTCAATCACATTACTAGTAATGGCTTTGATTTGCTTTGATTAGTTAATCAAAGCCAATATTATTAATCTTCTCTTAAAGCACATATAATCTTCAGCATATATTCCGCGCTCAGGGCAAGTGATTTGCGAATGCACGACAGATTGAGAATATAATTCCTGGTCTATAATTAGAACATAAGTATGGAAGATAGTGAAATATATATATGGGAGGAGGGGGTAGAAGTAAAGAAGTGTAAGTAACAGAGTTGTTTTTGGGAAAGTATTCAAAGTTAATATAATTTAGAGAATTATAGATTTATTTTAAAGGTGAAACTAGCAATGCATTTACGGTTTCAAAACTTTTCTTAATATGAGTTATGTGATACAAAAATGTGAAATTATTTTTCATCAAGACTTTTTAAGCAGCATTTTCTCAAAAAGAATATTTAAAAACTTTTCATCACTTACCTATCTTTACTTCTACGTAACGTTCTCCCTGACGTGATCTTACTTATTTTAGCACTTGTACAGTCGCGTGACTTTGGGACTGTCCATAAATGGTGTCACACTTTTTTTGAATATTTTTAACTCCCCCCCCCTTCCCTACGTCACAAAATATCACACTTTACCAATCACCCCCCTCCGCTTCGTCACACGTCACATAATGCATCACCCAAAGGGAGCGCCGGTATCCCGGGAAAATATGTGATTATTCGGCACGTTAGCATGACGTCATAATCTTGCGAACCTTCTACTTTCAGCTCTCATAGATGCAAACAACACGCACTGAGCTATATTACTCATAATATAGCTGTTGTAAAATAGCTAATTGTAATTCAGCTCAGTGGCAGCATGCGGAATTGCTTCCTTCAAGCAGATTCCAACGAGCGGTGTAACTCATACACAGTCCCATAGAACCGAAGTTATATAAGTTAGTGCGTTTTATTTATTTATTTTTTAAGCCAACACTTGGCGAGTCAATTAAAAAAATTGTTTAAAAAAATCTAAAAATATGTTTTAAAATTTGCAGTGTTTGTGATATCACACTTTTATTAAATCCCCCCGCCTCCCTTGTCACAAAGTGTCACAAATTTTTAACACTCTCCCCCCACTTTAGGCGTGACATCATTTATGGACAGCCCCTTCATTTAATTACATGAGTGAAAAATATTTCTTGAACTAAATTGACCAGTGGAAGAAACTTGAAGTAATTTCAGGAAAAATCTTTTCCAAAACTGAAACACTAAAATTTTGGACTAACAAGAAAAAATCAGACAATATTAAGAAAAAGAGAAGCTGGAAACATGAACAACAAGTTAACACAATTGAAAGGCGAACAACTCAAGCAGAAAATTGTGGAACATGATTTGAATTCTTACCAGGAAAGCCCTAGCTTCAACTATTACATGAATGACTGTTTAAGAAGAGCATCGTTGTATCCGAGTATTGGAAATAGATTGAAATAATGATCATAATGATGATACAAAGGTTAGAATAAAAAGTAAAGTTGTGTGAATTATCGATTGGCGAAACAATCGTTACAATTTCTTAATCCAACAATTACAAACAGTTATGAATATAATAATTATATCAATATAATAGTTACTTTATATATTAATATAATAGTTTGATTCCTTATTTCAATATTTAAGATCTATTAATGTATGATTTTAATCCTTTTCATGCAGCTTTAACAGAATAGATTATTTTCCTCCAAATGAGTATTTGGTTAGCCACGAGGCTAAAATTAAAATAATCACCATCATCTTCTTCTTCATCATCATCTTCAATTTGCCATTTTCCTATGTTTATATGGGGATGGCGTTATGGTCCTTTAATCTTCTCTTCCACAATTTTCTATCCAATGCCTCTTCTCTACTCCATCCATACTCTTCCAGATCTTCCGTCACTTTATCCTTCCATCTCAGCCGTGGTCTTCCCCTCTTCCTCTTACCCATTACCACCAGCTTATCCATTACCTTTCCCACATATTCCTCATTTCTCCGCTCCATATGCCCAAGCCATCTTAACCTATGTTCTTGTATCTTTCTTCCTATGGGTCCCACCTTGACCGTACCTCTAATTAGGTTATTCCTTATTTTATCCCTCCTTGTAACACCATTCATCCACCTCAACATTCTCATCTCAGCCACTTCCATCTTCCTTTCATGCGCTCTTGTAATTGGCCAAGTCTCTGCCCCGTATAACGTTGCAGGTCTGACCACAGTTTTGTACAATTTTCCTTTCATCCTACTACTTACTTTCCTATCACAGAGCACTCCACTAATCTTTCTCCAATTTAACCACCTACACTGGATTCTGTGTTGTATCTCTGTGGTCATAACTCCATCTCAGCCTACAAATGATCCAAGATACTTAAATTTTTGAACTGATGGTAATCCTTCATCTTGTAGACCTATGCTACTTACGCTTTCTCCATTTAGTGCCACATATTCTGTCTTTGTTCTGCTTATCCTCAAACCTCTAACACTTTCCCCCATTCCTCGGTTTTCCTTTCTACTTTTTCACAGGATGTTTCGCATAGTACAATGTCATCTGCAAACAGCATACTCCATGGTGCATTACAGTTTACGTCTTTCACTATAACATCCATTATCAGAACAAATAAGTAAGGACTGAGAGACAAACTCTTATGTAGCTCAACATTTACCGGAAACCTTTCTGTCATACCTATACTACTCCTAACCCAAGTCTCTACTCCTTCGTACATTTCCTTTACAAGTCTTACATACTTCTCCGATACTCCCTTTGTTCTCATACATATATATCTCTTGTCTAGGTACTCTATCATATGCCTCCTCCAAATCTATGAACATCATATGTAACTCTGCTCGCATCTCTCTACATCGTTCCATGAGCTGCCTCAGTACAAATATAGCGTCCGTTGTTCCTCTGCCTGGCATAAAACCAAACTGTTCGGCCCCTATATCTGTCTCCTTTCTAATCCCCATTTCCACAATTCTTTCCCATATCTTCAGTGAATGAGACATCAACTTTATTCCTCTGTAGTTACCACATTCTTGCACATCACCTTTACCTTTATATATTGGTACAACAATACTCTTTCTCCACTCATACGGTATCTTCTCCTGTTGCCACAATTTTTTCGTAAGGTCTCACAGGATATCTATTCCTTCATCCCCAAGCTTTTCCATAACTCTACCGAAATCTTGTCTGTACCTGTTGCTTTCCCGTTTTTCATTTTCCTAAGCACCGTTTCCACTTCATTTCTGCCTATGTCATCCACCTCTCTTCCATCCGCTGCTCCATCATCAAATAACACTCTTGTATTTTCCTCGCTTAGTAACACTAAAATATTTTCTCCATCTTCCTCTAATCCACGATTGTTCCCGTATTACACTCCTCTATCATCTTTTATCTGCCTAATCATTGTAAAGTCCTTTGACCCTTTATTTCTCACTTTAGCTATTCTTATTAACTGCCTCTCTCCGTCTTAAATTCAAATCCATTTAAAAAATCGCCCATCACACCAGCTGAAACTGACAAATAATCTGAAACCTATTATCTGTTTCGCATTTAAATTTCATTCGAATTGAAAATGTCACTCATAAGTTGCATTGGTGTTGATCAACGAAGACAGAATTAAGAGGGAGAAAACTCAGTGTTATTATTTACAAACCTGCAGATAAAATTTTGTGAATCTGTTTTACGAATGGTTAAGACGGCTATTTAATTGAAGAAAGCTGAGATTTAAATTTATACGTTCCCTTACTTTCCCAGTCCCATGAGCTCATTTAATTCATAACTATTTCGTAGCTCTTTTACTACTTCTACTTGTTTCCATTTTATCTACTGTTACTAGTAATCCTTTCCTCAGTTTACCGAGCTATTTTTCTGTATTACGTACCAGATTGACTTGTTTATTCATTGAAAATCTCAACGATTTTAGTTTTGGAGCCAGCCTGTTCCTTGGGGAACAAGTTGTGTTTGAAATGGAATACAAAACTGAAAGGAATAATTTATTTGGACCGCAAAATATGGGTTAAATAATAACTGAACGTTTCAATTTTTGGGAGAAACGGGAGGAAATGTTGTTGAAACTCCGAGTTTCTTTCCACCCCTGCATTTACGTTGCTTTTGCTGTCACTATTAAGCTGGACATAATTGAGCAAAATTTAGTGCGTCAATTACGCTGAAACAACGTGACAACAGTAACTAACCAGAAATACACATTTGTTTGTTTAGTCCTTGTTAGAGCTAACTTTGTCATGAATTTTAAACCTTTTGTTTTGTACTAGTAAAAACCTCCGAACACAAAATCTGTCAAATGTATTTTTAAGGAATTTACCTTTGCGAAGGTTATATGAAACAAAAGTTTATATATATATATACTTCAGTGTTTTGCAAACATTGAGATATGTGTATTTTGCCGTTCTCAAGATTAGCTTTTGTCGTAAAACACAACCCTTATGGAATATTTTATTTCATCTTTACGGCATTATTTCGGTTTTGTACTTGAAACTTCGGAACACTGGGCAACAAGCCTTATGGTCTTTATTCAGGCATCTGAAAAACGAAAGATTTGGAAACTAAAGATGGTAAAATATTTGCATCTGGTTTTTGTAATAAGACAATGTGCCAGCAAAAAACAATAAATACAGAAACTACATGCAATAGACTCACATCTTTATGAACCTCTAATTTACGAACTATAAACCTTTACCAAAAATTGCGTTAATCCCAAGAAGTATCTTATAAAACTAACGTTAATTCCCATTTAAGAACTCGTTTTGAGATCCGTACAATTTCGTAAAACCAAGGTATAATTGTTTCACACACAACGTCGTAGCTAGGGCGTGGTGTGACAGGCTCCCGTCAGGGGTGCAAGGCGAGGCGGGCGTAAAATCGGTTGAAACAACTCGCGGGAGAAAGTATATAGAAAATATATCTATAAATAAACCAGCCAATTATTGCCGCATTAAAAATGTTTTATATAAGGCTACAATTTTTGGGTTTATGCAAATAAAAATGTATAATAAATCATTAAAATAGCTTAAATTAATCTGAATAAAACAGTAAATGTAATACAGAAAACACACAAAAATTGTGAAAGTAATAATACTTTATATCATATAGTATTACAATAACAGATTAAGAGTGATGCGGCCGATACTGTTGCACTGGGCGCCAAGCCAAGAGAGGGGGGCGGCGAAATGGCTTAACGACTCCAAACCATAAAAACATTTTATAAAAATTTATCGTATTAAATTTTTAAAACTTAGTGTTTTAAACTTTATTTAATGTCTTAATGAACACATTATCCCACATCCTTGTATAAATTATTCTTTGCTACAATGTGTTTAACCACCTAGCCGCCAGCCTTTTCCGCCCATTTCTCCTAAAATAATTAAGAAAAGGAAATTTCTCTTACTATTTCTTTGAAACAGGCATTTACAGACCAATGAAATAAACCTCACTCAAATTTAATGCGTAACAAAAATTCGAGCGTTCAATTGGGTTTTAATAAAGTGGGCTGTTCACTGCCACATTTAATACGAAAAACTGGATTTGAGGTGTAAGGAGTGTAACGTTTACCAAGCTTAAATCAGTAAAAATTACGCACTCAGACTCTAGATTGGTTGAGAAAAATAGCTACGCATGCGTGTTTGCTTTCGAAGTTATATTATCCAACAAATTTGCAAATGTGCTGTAATTGGGTTTGAACTGAGCAAAAAAGGCGCTTATCAAATTTGTATGTCAATTGGTTATCTACAAAAACAAGAAAAAGTAGCATACTAAAACGTATACAGGGTGTTCCGAAAACACCGGATCAAAAACATATTGCCGCGATCCTTGTGCGAAATGGACTATAATGGACCCCAACATGGGGGGGGGGTCGAAAATGTATATCCATAGAGTTTTGCATACTTTTATTTCACAGAGGCGGGATCTTTGATGACTAATGGAGTTTACCAACGAAGAAAAACCTCGCCTGTATATCTCAACTCCGGCGCGGGGTTGCGAAATAGCAGCGCCGAACTGGTTTTTAGGTAAGTTGGAGGTTTCTTGTGATTGCCGAAATTGGCAACTTGATCCCATAATTGGTGCAATTGCATAGATTAAGATTTCACGGCTCTTACGTAGGGCTGGCAACTTTCCTCAGTGGTGCACTACGAACATAGGAGGCCTCAAGATCCGTGGGAGCCCTCTTGGTTCTAAACAAGAAGTTTAGTTTGAAAAATAAATATCTCGAGACTCGCAACACCGATTAAAGAAGTTTACCGAAGGAGTGTTTCAATTTTTGCTACGAAGGGCAGGGCAGGCAATAGGGGGAAGGGGGGATTGCACAGGGACCCGGTGCGGCCAAGGGAGCCCGGTACTAAAAGGAACAAACCCTCCGCTCAAACAAGGGTCAATAGACTGACGTCTTACCAACTGCGCTACTGGGGTGTCCCCTCCCCCTAGAGTTTAAAATTACTTTGCGCACTTCGATACAAATCCCCCCCCCATTTCAGGGATTCATACTGGATCTGTCAATGCCCTCCACCTTCCAATCATAAACTTTTATGCTCCAAAGATTCTTTTCTTTTCGTTCATGTTTTACCGTCGAAGAAATCAAAAGTCTGTGCTGCAGGTAAATAATAAATAGCTTGAAAATAAAAATAAAAGTTAGTATCGAAAAATTACCCTTGATGCAGTAGCGTACGCAGAAAATTCCTAAGGGGGTGGTTGGTTCGAATGAGAGGGATTATCTCTACATCATAGCTTGGGTCCCATGGACTTATGTAAATTTTCTCTCAATTTCGGGGGGTTATGGCCCATACAAACCCCCCTTCCGTACACCTATGCCTTGTTCGATTCTGAATTTTGACTATGGGGACGCTGGGCTTGGATTTCCATTTACCATGGAAAAAATTTAATATCGAAAAAGCCAACGGTTCGCGTTCAGTTCGTAAATAGCTTGCTTACTTCCCGTCAAAGATTGGCGACGGCAAAATTTGGATTAAATTCAAGAGGAGAGACCAAACTTTCAAATACAAGTTCATTGGCCCGAAATTTTTAACTTTCTCCTTCCACAGGTGTACAGCAAATAAGATACCAGTTTCTTATTAATACAGACCAGATGCCGTATATTGGACGATTAAGCGCATTATGGGAGTAACTTTTCTTTTTCATCCAATCATGATTTGCTTATAGTCATAACTCTATGGATATTTATTTTCGACCCCCATGTAGGGGACCATTATGGTGCATTTTGCACAAGGATGACGGTCATAAACTTTTGATCCGATGTTTTCGGAACACCCTGCATATACGGTTCCGGAGGCTAGTTGGTTAATTAGCCGTGTAAGAAAGTGAAACAGCCTTTTTCAATAAAACCACAGTATGACACAAGGAAGAAATTAGAAAAGTAAAAACTTCATAAAAATCAGATGAATTTATTTGACTGCATAGAGGATATTCCAGATTATTGAAATTCGTGTAAGTCTTTAATTTTCATATTAAAACAATTTTTGACTCATCAGAAAAGTATTTGTTGTTTAGTTACATGTTATTTGTTGTAAGGAAATTTTAATTGCTATCGTGGCTTTTCATCTTATAATAATAGTCAGCATTCTTTGTAATAAGATTCGGTAGTCTATTGAGGAGATCCTTTAAAAAAAGAAATCAGTATGATATTTTTTGTATGATTTCTATGTATCACTTAGGCCAGGGGTCTTCAACATTTTCAGGCCAAGGGCCAATTTTGCTTATTATTGTCGGCCCGCGGGCTGCACTACAGTACCAGCAGCATTAGGACTGAACAAAGGCATAGGCTTAAGCAGAAAGTTCATAGGGGTGTTTATAGGCTCAAAGAGGGGTTACAGAGCTATAACTCATATATTCCTATATTAAATATGCAAAATTTCATTGCAATGGGCATTTCATTGCAACCCCCAAACCCACCCCCTGGCTACGCCTATGAACAAGGGTGAATTCAAGGGGGCGCCCTCTGTATTAGAATAGAAGTCAGTGAGTCCTAAGTTGAAATTTTGTTTTTAAATCACCGTTGCACTGTAAATGAATAGAACTACCCCTCATTCCCATATATGCCAGAAAAATAAGGTAAAACACGACTGAGGGAAGACCGCGTATTACTTTAGTTCTTTAGCGTTTTAAGATATTTATTACGAAATGTGAAAATGCCAACAGAATAAAATACATATATTTCAGACTCAGAGGGTGAAAGAGGCGTCATTTTTGTGTGAAACAATTTATATTTTTTCATGAGCTGACGGGCTACATAAAACATGTTAGCGGGCCGCGGGTTAAAGACCTCTGACTTAGGCTAATCTGTGCATTGTTTTAAAACTGAACTAAATAAAAAAACTATCAACTTGTATAAAAGTCATTTTCTTTGCTGAAACCTTTTATATAATAAATTCAGTATTGGATTTTCCTTGTGAAAGAATTCATTACAAGATGAAGTGAGTGAAAAATTTAATAAGGGAGGGAGGGAGGGAGTTGGAGGAGAGACAGAAAGAAGAGTTCATTTGGTCCGTAACTAGGGGCGAAAATCTGGAAAGTTCTGCCAGGGACGCAATCTGGATGGTTTTGCCAAGGGCCAAAGATGATCTAACTACGGCCTTGATCACACAATCTTTACTGTTTCATTTTTTTTTGCGTATGGTCATTGATTTTTTAAATAAAATTTGCGCTTTAATTTGAGAGCACACCATTTCCCAAAAGTTGTTCTTTCTCATTTTATAAACCTCTGCTCGAATTTTCTAATATCAAATTTTTTCAAGAAATAGAGAGGATAAATACTTGTCCCAGAGACTCGTGGAAGTTTTGGCTTGATAGGTATGCATTTGGAGCTAGACGACGGTAGCTCGCCATTTCTTTTTGGTTTCAATGTAGATACATAAGCGAATATCAGGGATTAGAAGGAGCGGGAGGGGGCAAATGCGCAGGGGTCAAGCGCGGAGCTTTAAAAGCTTAACAAACACAATTTGTTATAAAACGTAATTGGCTACGGGGCTCGACCTACTAAACTATCTATGGGCCCTAAATCCCGGCCCTGGCAATATATACCTCCAACGTATTTAACAGACACGTTTTGGTGAAAACCATGTCTGATTAAGTTTTGAAACATGTAGTGTTTAAGGAAATTTTTAGGGTACGATTCTTCTAGTGTACCAGAAATTTTAATTTCTGCCTCCGCTTGAATTGCACATTCTTCTCAAAGATTCCGTGTTTTGAAGATAGCAAGAAAAAAGAGAACGGATTGGGACAATGGTGATCCAGAATCGCCAAACGACCAGCCTCGTCATTTCTTGAAATACACCAGTGACTCAGCGCCCAATGAAAAATAATTTTCCAATCTCCGAAGAGAGTAATTGGTGATTACACTGCTGAACTGTGATTCATCCCACCCCTGCATTGTGAAGCATCTTGAGAGAATTCTCTCCATGTAAGTGAACCGTAATTGTTGCGTGTGAACCAAAATGAAAACCATAGTATCTATGATTCAGATCTTAAAACTCTGTTAAGGGTGCTTCTGGGTGTAAAGCTGTGTTTCATGAACGTCATAGCTAGTCACAGGAATAACAACTTTAGAATAAGGTTTAGTTTTAAATGTGAATTTTCGTGAATGCAAATAATTTAACGTCCTCTTTTATGAAAGCAAATCACTAACGTTGTTCTATAATAAGAATACGATTACTTACATAAGCAACAAAAAAAAAATGCAGAAAAATTGAATCTCTTTCCCGTTGATTAGGAAAAAGGTTTTAACCACACCCTATGTAAAGTAAAGCTATAAGGAGATACCTAATTAAGTCTTTCAATTATTTTATGATTTTAAAAATTATCTCTTTTTAGAAGTTTTAAATTCTACTCCTTGAACTACGTGCGAAGTTTGGTACAAAAGTAATATTCTATGAATTTTTTTGTATCTAAAATTCGGAGACAGAATTATATTATCGTGGGCAGGATTTTCTCAATTTTTTGTGAACGCTGGAGTATCTCGTTCGTCTCTCTTTTCTAATACAAAAACAACGCAATTTTATTTTTAAAGGTATTGTAAAGCGTTTCGAGGCTTTGACAGCTATTTCAGTCCTTGAGATTCGTATCAATAACCCAGCTGTGTTTCTATGATCACCATAGTTGTTTCGGTGTCCTAACGCGAAACATGAAAACCGTTACTAGCCCTATTCAATGGATCAATTGATCACAAATACCAATAAGCGGATCGATAAACTTTGCGAGAGTTGAACGCGAAGGTTACTTTTAACAGGTAGTTCATATTAAGGCCTGTAATTATTCCCCTTTGTTCGCAAAGGCAAAACAAAACTTTTCGTAGGCATGACAAAAATTCAGTTGCCTCGTATAAATTTTTATCAACATTTTACGTTCAGTAAAACAAGCTGAGTTAACCGCAATTGGAAAAGAAACTCTACAGTTGTCGGTGACACAATACGAATATTGACACTTTTATGTTTGGAATGATTAATCGTCACTCAAATAACTTTAGAATTGGAAAGTAAATGAAAGATTCACGCATAGCCTATATGAAAAAAAATACATTTTCCGAATGCTACGTCTGTGATACAATGAGTATAAATACAACCATTATCAATGTACTATAAATGAAAGGATGTTGCTGTACAATGGGATATAATGGCAGTTTGCATGGCAACAGGTGCTTGATCATTTTACTGACTCACGACCATTTTTATTGCATGAAGAGAGAACATTTTCATCATAGGGGATATAAATGAATACTTTTATATAACACAAGTAAGTATATTACCAGAAATTTGTTAATAGATATGCGAGTTATAGCAAACGAAACAGGAATAGTGGAGGATTATAAAAGAGGAGAGAAGTAGAGGTAAGGGCTGATTGGAGATAACGTATAGTTAGGTCCTCCAATATATACACTAGGGTGGTCCTTATCATATAGTGAAAAATTAAAACACGAAAATTTAGTCGTCCGACCCCCACCACCCAAAGTTGTTCCATTTATGAAAAAAAGATTCTGTGAGAAAAATTATTAAAATCGGATAATATTTGGAGGTCGCTCCTTAGCAATTTGTATTCGCATATATATATATATATAGAATTAAATATGTTTTTCTAAGGCACTTTAATAAAAATCAACTACAAACAAAAAATGGTCGAATATTTAAACCATAAATAATATAAATTAGATTGTTCTAAGCAAATTATTCAGAACAATGTGCGCTAAACTGTGATACTCACTCACTAAAGTCATTGACAACTGGTTTTATAATTTTATCAAATGTTTTTGAAATTTATTTCAAACTACTCTTACAACAAACGAAATACAACTCAGCGCTTTTCGTTTTTCTTTTCCGCACACATTCTTTTTCCTCTGATAACAGCATAAACAAAAACAGTGTTGCCAGCAAAGGTCTTACATTTTGTAACTACGAATCTCTACATTTTGTAACTACGAACCTCGTTACGATAAACACCAAATGGAACAGAAAATTTGTCTGTGTTAATAGTAATTCGGCTTATCCGGAAAGTATAGTATGTTAGGCAATCTGACGGGACTTAAGAAAACGGTTCGTCTTAAGCGTATTCGTCTTAACGAGGTTAGAATGTATATCTATTTAAAGATTACATTTTGTAACCATACCTATAATAACGTAAACAAAACTGTTGCCACTAAAATTCTTACATTTTATAACTACATATGTTCAAACAACTGCATTTTGTAACAATACATATTTACCAATCACATTTTGTAACTATATCTATAATAACGTAAACAAAAACACTTCTGCCTTCAAATTTTTTACATTTTTTAACAATACTAATATACCAATTAGAAGAATTCGGAGACTTAAAATGTAAATAATTAGAAATATTGAGCGTAAAAAACTAATTTTAAAAACTTAAACTAACGCCACCCTGTGCGGAGTTAAAACTCGGTTAATGAATGTAAACAAACGAACCATAAAGACATTGGGTAAGAGAGTAATTATTATTTTATAGGAAACATAAATATAAGAATCGTTAAACTTGTCCTACCATCCATTGTCATAAATAAAATTTAAAGCAGTATCTTTGAAAAACCTGAACAATAAGTAACAGAGTAACACGTTTCAGCATGATATACGACGAGTGGAAGTCTTGGAGAGATGGCGGCCAAGTGCCTATCTTGCGCCTCAGAGGGCGATAATTGTTTGCACATTTTTTTTTTCAATAAGTGGAACGGACTGAGGTGGTTAGAGGAAGAAATTTTGAAACTTCATTTTTAAAGATCACCCTTATATACACTGTGTTGTCAAGATGTTTGCTTCGTTATGTAAACTCGTATGATCATAATTTACTTATTAAGGTAGTAATACAAGACGAACTTACCTACTTTAGGCGAACCGTCAGGGGGCAACTGAAAATCGACTTAACTGTAATTGGATGAAATATCAATTTACAGTCATTAAAACTCTCAATTCACGAAATATATTTTGATTTTTTTAAAAAAATATCCATATTATCAGTGTATACATTTTTTATGAAGACTATCAATTACTATACCGTGTACATTTTTTTTGTTTATATTTAAGACGCTAAAGAATCTGGTTTTTATTACTGATCAATACTACATAAAAACAAATATTTCCAGAATTTATATAGATATTCACTGATTTTCATTATAGTCTAATACACACAGAAAGCCATGTTTACATTAGTAAGTAACACTAATACATGCAGTATTATTAAAAAACCTGTTGCTTATGGTAAAAATTTTACTTACATTAAGAACGATGCTCAAATTAGGCAGAAACACCATTCCAAAGGTTACATTGTCTCATGTGACCATGAAATATTGATTATAACTTCATAAACTCAAAAAATCATTTGAGTTTATTATCAAGGACAATAATTCATCCATTTATCAATAAGGAAAGCATTCCCAAATTTACAATATATACAGCCGATTTTTCTCTTAACTACGACTTGCAAAGAAGAAAAATATGGATTTATCATTTCCCTACTTTTAATATTTTCTGACTTATTAATATATGGATATTATAACATGGTTTATATACGTATACATATCAGACAGAAATAAAGGATGAACTAAAACAGTTTACTGTAAACTAAAGTATTTCACAATCCACAGAATTTACAGTACTAGTACAATCGAACTCGATTATAACTACTGCAGTTATAGTGGGGGGGGGAAGGATAACTGCTTGTAAACCAAGTGATGCAGCGTTACCATAACCTCCCTGTTGGTAATATCCACATCTGCGTGATGAGTCTTCGAGTACTTAACAATTTTTTACCAGGTGCATATAGTCCTGGAAGAAATATACACCTAATTGCTGGAGGAATAATCATGACCCCGACATAATTTCCCATTTTCTGCCAGCTCAATTTTGTGTCTGTTTGGCCAAACCACGAGTTCAGTATCAGGAGAGTTTTGTCATTGCCAATAGACTCCTTGATTTCTTGAAAGTACTCTCCAATCAATTGTTTTGTCCGATTTGGAGCGCCTGATGAGCACATATGGATAGCGCAGCTTTTGCAACTTCTGCACCACTTGGAGACCGAATTCTCCTTGATATTCTTGGGTCACTATTAGCAGAAGACACATAGACTTCCCGACAGCGTTGATGATCCTTTGAACTATGTAAGAGTTAGTGTTTTATTCTTACTGATAACCGTTGTGCCTAAATTTTTAGAACCCTCGATATCTAGGGCTCTATTGGACACGATGTCATATTGAAAGTCGCTTTGATCACTGTTGAGGATGGAGGTTAGGTTGTAATTGTGCTGTTCAATCATTTTATTTACGTTTTGTCGGAAGTTGTTGATCACAGGTTGGGAGGATGATTTGGGAAATAGGTCTCTTTTTGTCACGATGTGTGTCAGATTGTGGCTTGTTATTTTATTTTGTGTTTGAACTCCAGGATAAAGTGTGGACTTACTTTAAACTTCGGAATTGCAAGCTCCATTGCTTTGCCCATGGCCCACATTTTCAGGTCCCGGTCGTGAACAGTGATTTTCATCTGTCTTCGGCGAGGAACAAATTGGAACCACATACCTTTCTTGACTTCCTCCACCTTATCTTTCATTTTTCTGCCTCGTTCTAAATATTTTTCCAACGTTCAATCACCATGGGGTGTCCTGCCTTCTTGGAAACATGCTGTGCAGTCTTTAATTTACTTTTTTATTATTTCTATAGGTACCTCCTCGATTACTCTTTCTTGCCTTGGCATGGGCTCAACAGGTTCGAAATTTGGGTCATGTTGCAATTCATATTCATTGACACTACTTTCGAAGACAATATCGAGAGATCCAAAATTCTCTTTCGATAAATCTCAAGACTCCGTTAAGCAGACGGTTACTGATAATTTTCTCTTGAGGCGTTGGTTCTCTTACCTCGGGTTCACCAATATGGACTAGAAACTGACTAGCAACGAGTTTGGAGAGCATGGTTTTGTCGGCGATAGCCTTACAGTGTGAGGGCTCATCGATGAAACCCCCAGAATTGGACCCAACTTTGTATGTCACAAGGGTGCGTGCCATCTCCCTTGAACCAGTGCGCCTTGAACGCAAGCCATAGGAACTATTGCAATTCGCCATGGTTGAGCGCCTAAAGGAACCACCTCTTTATCCATGTCCATCACCACATTTCGTCTCGTAGAACCAGGCGAGGAGTTAGTTTCTGATTGACTGTAAAAAACACATCGCGTCAGCACAAATAATAAATGTATGTAAATGTTACACACTAAAATAATATTAAACAAATACTTGTTTATTGATGGATCGTTGTAGTGCTGGAAGGATCCTTTCTGCATATAAAACAAATCGGCCTATATCATCTAACTGGTTAGATTAGGGATTTCTATTTGAATTTTTGTTCCTCACGATAAGAGCTTTCCATCGACACCACTCTCGATCAAATCGAGAACACACACCTCTTATGGTTTCCTAGTTAGTTATTTCTTTAACTAATTATAGAAACTTCATGGCTATTTTGTCAAAATTCTGAAGTTCCCTTGCGGATTATTTGTATATGATTATGTATCGGTAATAGCTTCAAAATCCTGAAGTCCTATCGGGGATTATTTGTCTATGATTGTTTATAGGTTATAAAGTCAAAATACCAGTGGTTCCTTGAATGCCGTTATAACAGTTGTTCTACTCAACACATATTCTATGAAAGAAATTAATTAGAAAGAAACTTTCGTTTTTATTACAATTTTTTTAAATGAATTGACAGTTAATATCGAACTTTAAAAAAATCGTGATTTTGTAAAGTAGAATTCGTTAACGAACTACACACGAACCCGCAATATTTAAGGTAGTAACTTCATTTAAAAAAGACGATGTTCTAAAAATGATAAAAATTACTAAAATAAAATTCTGTGCGACATTAGGCAGCTAATCACATTTCGTTTCGGCCCATTAAAATTAATTGGATTTGCATGTGCTTGGATTTAAAAAAAAAATTTCGAGATTTTATGTTCGAATTTTTTTTATCACATTTTTATAAGGTTTTATTATTTTTTTCAACCCCAATTATTTAATTTAAAAGAAATTTAATGATTTATTAACGGTATGCGTCTTGAATGTAAAATTCGGGTTTAATAAATTTTTTCAGTTATAAGTCTTACATTCTTTTCGTCGAAAATGACATGTCAATTTCCAGTTTTTTCCAGTTTGAATGTATTGCCATATATTTTTATTTAAACCGGGTTCATTAGAATAACGAGATAAAAAAAAAAGAGGAAATCTTTTTGGATAATTAAAAACTCAACGGAAAAGTCACAAAAATGCGGCAATAAAGAAAAGCCTTATATATTTTAATGTAAATATATTTATTTCATATAGAGTAATCAAAGTAGAGTATCAATATTTCGTATAATAGTCACAAAATAAAACTTATACTTTGTTTCGTTATAATAGAATTACATAATATTTTCTACATATGCATTAATGCCCATACCTTTATTATTTCTCTCATCATAAAGAATAATGAAACGTTTAAAAAGAAGCAATAAAACAAAGCAATTTCTATTGGGTGATCCTTCGAGTTTTTTTCTTCTCATTCACTCTTAAAATGCCTAGTCCAGAGTTTATTGCACTTGTAATTATAGCAAGATTATAAGATGCCTTGAGATTTCAAAATTAACACTACATTTTTAACTGATTAAATTTTTATTAAAAGTATCTTAAAGCCGAAGACCTAAACAGAAATTATCGTAATACAGTGATAGTCATAATAAATAGAAAAACAACATTTTTAAGCGTAGTTAAAATTTATTACACAAGTTTTAACGCGTTTCGGACGGACTTTGACTCGTCAGGAATCCACGTGCGTTTGGCGCTGAAATAAACAACGAAGTGTTGCCAATTCACCGATGAGTTATGTTGCCAGTTAGATCCGTTTCCGGTTAAAAAGTTGCTATTAAGGTCGACTTCTGCTCCATCTATGGGAGATTAAACGCTACATTGAATCAGGTGGGGTGGTAGGCTGGTGTTGAAAAGCTGAAAGTAAGTTTCTCCAAGTTTGACTAAAGTATGAAGTGGACCTATGATCATTTATAATGCCACGGGGGTGTTTGTGAATAAAAAAGGCTTCCAAAAAATCCAATTCTACAGAAGACTTGGGTTGATGAATGATGGTGGAGCCATAAAAATTAAATTTATGATTATTGTCCCAACAGTGGACTGCAATGGAGGATTTATTAAATTTAGCCTTTTCGACGTATTTTTGATGCTCTTTTAATCTGAGACGTGAAGCATGCTTTGTATGGCCGATGTAGGAAAGGTTATACTGAAAGAAAATTTGATACACTGTCCAGCGTTGCGACACGTGGGGGATATCTTTGAGTTTGGAGGAACGAATTTTATTAAATGGGGAAAAAATAATTTAAAGTTGGCGTTCCGAAGTATTTTAGCAACGGCGATACTAATTCCAGTAAACTAGGGGAGGACGACCGTACCATGAGGGGTGATAGCATAGTAGGAAAAGAAGGTTTGGAAAATGTAGAAATGGCTAAAGTGATGATATTTGGCCTTCACTTGACAAAGGGAGCAGTTGGCTCCCGAAACGTCGTGTTTTTAAACCTTACGCCAGTGTCGAAATAACTGTTTGTTATGATATTTGGGTTATAACTTCTATTAACGGCGACAGATTTCAAGAAGGTGAGTTTTCGGGAGAGAGAGAAAGATGAATGTTGACAAATTTTTCTTTCTTTTTGGTTTTACGGCTCAAAGACTACAGTGGTCATGCTGCGCCGGGACCTACTGTTTTCCGAGGAATCCGAACCTCTTAAGGCCTAGGGAACCAAACCCCGGACTACAGTGAGCAGTGCGATCTTTATGAGATCTCTGAGTAAGCGTTCTTTGCACTGCTGGGAGTCGAACCCGGATTAGCGGCGCACTAGGAGAACGCGTTACCACACTGCGCCACCGCAGGGCCGACAAATTTTTAGGGCTCTGTTTATATGTGTAGAATGCCGCCATTTTTTTCATCCACATCAGCAATGTTAATGGGTTATACAGGGTGTCCCGTTAAGACTACATAAACTCTGCACAGCGCGATTCCTTGCAAATTTCTAAGAGAAAAATATTAATGCGAAAATCCTGAGAAATCAATATTTTTGGAGTTACTAAGTTCTGGAGTTTGAAGTCCAGCCAATCAGAAAAAAATTTGAACATCATTTCTTGACAAGAACCACTTAAGAAACAAATCACTAAGCCCAGCCTCTTGTAATAAAAAGTGACCAATTCATTTGCGATAAAAATAAATTCCCTTTTTAAAGCACGACTCACCTTTTCTCTGAAAACTAGATTAGTGAAGTCAGACATATGACGTATTTATTTTATATAAATCGAACACTACGCAGATCAAATTCGATTTATATAAAATAAATACATATGCTGCAACGGGCATTTCGATCAATTTAATACCAGTCTCTTTGCAATTTGGTTTAAATAGTAGTCTATGTACTACACCATTCTGCGAAATAACTGGCAACAATATATATACGTTCGTAAAGAGATTATATATTGTCCTTCGTAGCTCAGTGGGTAGAGCCTCCGCCCGGCAAGTGGAAGGTCGTGGGTTCAGGTCCCACCGAAGGCAGAAATATTTATTTTCTTTCGAACGTTTCACCATCTAATCACGCCATACCATCGGCGTTGGTATCACTACGCCAATAAACGTTGATTGATTGACATTGTTGTTTGATATGACGTGTTGATACGGCTGCCACAATTGGAAATTTTTCCTACAATACACATTTCCTTGTTTCGAAAAAGACGTTTTATTTTTTTATTATATGAATACTTCACACATATTTTCCGCTATATGCAACATTATTTAAAAAATTTGTTTTTAATTATAATTAAAGATTATATATAAAGTAATATGACAACTAGAAACGAAAATTATTGATTTGCGCAATATTATGATTTAACTAAAATTATCATAAAAACTAACTACTACAGGATTAGATGTGAATATATTGACTTAATTAGGCATAAAGGCATTAGATGATTTTCTAAATGTGCAATGCTCATGCGACTTTTTGCTTGTTTTAATAACATGAAATTATTTTAAACACAGACGGATATGAATTATAAACATTTAAAAGGCACATTGATTATCAGATCCCGGATAATATGCAAATGCATATGCGCGTATGCAATTGTATATTTCAGCCCTTTTTAGCGTTAGTGCATATAAATGCCTAAAACGATGGATTTTCAGAATAGATTCATTTTTTAAGGGTTTTAGTAATTTTAAGCATTTTATTATTTCTTTAAAGGAAAAAAAGTCCCGACAACGCTGAAGCTAAACTTTTTTGTTACTTCTTATCTGAGCAGAAGGGTAATGGAATTTGTAAGCGCACATGTTTAATTATCTCATAGAACACCAAAAATACAGCCACATCTGAATTACAGCCATTATCCCTATTGAAGGAACCGAAGATTTGGTTCTATTCTGCTAGATTGGTAGTTGACTTAGGATCATACTAAAACAAACATTTACGCGGATAAAATTCTACATCGTTATCGATCAACGATAGACGCGGATGATATTCTATCACGGATAGACTATCTGTAGCCTAAAAACAATCCGAAAATTTTTATAAATACTATCCAATAACCTCTATAATTCTGGAGAGGACCTTTTTGATAATAAAAGTGACATTTAATGATAGAAGATAAGCTTAGTTGCTTAGAATATCGAGCGACACATTGTGATAAGCCGTAATAAGAATTGCGTTGCATAAAGAATATCCTTTTTTGTATATCGAATATTTCTATGCAGCAGTTAATAACAAAGCTTAAAACGCAGAACATACGCTTTTTAAGTAGATTACAAAATATGTAAGTGTATAGTTATTCCTTTTTCGGTATACGTTTATACATTTTAAGTGCATATACATGCATATTTTGAGATTTTAGTGAATACGCATGCATATTTTGAAGTTTTTAGTGAATAAGCATGCATATTTTGAGTTTTTTGGTGTATGTATAATCATATTTAGGGTTTTAGTGCATACCGGCACGCATATTTTGCTGCTTTTTAGGTCATATAATCAGGGCTCTACTGATTACAAACAAGTTGGTTTATGGAGGATGTAACTACATATTTAGATGTTTTAAATAAGAAAGTAAAATGATAAATAGCACAAAAATTATACTTTTGGAAAAAATAATTTCACTTGACAGCAAATTATCTACTCTAACCCCGATTTAACGATTTTCACGGGACCAGTGAAAATAATCGTTAAATCGGGGGAACACATTTATCGGAACCAATGACGCACCCACTGGGGAGGAGGCGATGAATCCCTGGCTCCTTCTTGGATTGACTTTGCATGCAAAATGCATTAAAAGTAACAAATATTACATTAAAAAAGTAACAATATTTGTTGCATTTTCAACCCATCCTTGAGCAAAAATTGTGGGTGCGCTATTGATCGGAATTGAAATAAGAAATAATGGAAAAGAAGAATCATAAAATTGCTTGCCAAAGTTCTAAAGAGAAGGTGTTCATTTGAATAACCATAAAACACAAGTACGCGCGTAATTACTACTTCGAAAAGAAATTTTTCGATTGACGTTTGTTTTGGTTTTTCTTAGGAGTTGTCATTTAACATCGCCTTTTCGATTTTTTTCAAATGCATCGAAAAGATCATCGTTAATATCAAAATACAGTAAATACTTCTTTACACGCTGTGAACCAGCATTAGCTGCAATTGAGTAAACTTAATTGAAGTTGATTTTCTGATGACAGTTAAATTTCTGAAATCCTACTCGAAGCTGCAGGCTAATGAAGAAAAGTTATCGGTAAATTGAAGAAAGCGAACGTTAAATCGAGAAAAATATAACACCGGGCATAATGTAATTCAATACGAACCAATAAAAATAATGGTTAAATCGAGTACCGTTAAATCGAAGTCAAACTGTATTTTGTAAAAGACATAGCAAACAAGCGGATTATTAACATTTTCCAATATTAAAAAATTCCAAGAAGGTAGCAATAATTAATTCTTGTTCTATCAATTTGCCATTTTTGAAGAAAACAATTGTCAAAATAGGTGATGAATTTAGCCGTAAATTTGATGATTTTGCAATATCCAGATGTTCGCATATTTTACTTCTCCAAACTGCTCTAATTGTTTTCTTCGGTGGAACCACGATACATTTTCATTCAATCGAACTTTTTAGAAGTAGAACCCAGCCCAGCTGACTCGAAGACTGGGGTGGCCACTATTTGATTACTGAGGCACGTAGATTAAATCAAATACAGTTCTTTGCTCTCAAAAACTTGCCAATCTCTGCCTTATTTGCTAAAAATTACCTAGCATGCGAGTAGTTTTTATAAACAATAATTATTCTTTTACAATCAATACGAATTTAAACGTTAAAGTATTAATGTAAATTTTAAACTCGCCCCTTTTTTTTGAATTTGTTGATTTTTTAATTTCTTTAAAATATTGATGTTACATGCTTGTGTGTGGTTGCTATGAGAAGTTTTTTTTTTTGCTAATTATTTTTATGCTTCCATTTTTTGCACTATTTAGTGATACTTTGCGAAGAATGAAATTCCAATGCTTACTATACTAAGATCACTGATTATATAACGTAACTTCTATCGTATTTTATTTTTAGGGAGGGGGGGGGGAATTGGGAATCGCATGCACATTGGCTTTCAAAGTAAAATTTCTGAATAAACGATCGAAAACATTTATTTCACGTCTTTTCAAAAACAAGATTTCTTCAATTCGTTTCAACCTCAGTCTGAAGGCGGTAACAAATGAATGCATGAGATTGGTTAAACTTTAAACTTTACTAACTCCAAAAATATTGATTTCTCAGCACTTTTGTATCAACATTTTTTGCTTAAAAATTTTCAAGGATTTTTGCTGTGCGAAGTTTATGCGGTTTTGACAGGACACCCTGTATATGAAATAACACTAACGAATTTACAATCTTTAATTTAATAATTAATAATGCAATCGTTAGTAATTTTGTGATCATTAATTCAATAATTAATTCGTAAAATTAGAGTGAAAGAATTTTCAGTCTTTCGAGAAATTTGAAAGGACACTGATGATTATTAAATAAAAAAATATTCCAAAAACTAAATAAGCCATAAAATTGTGTATATGACGTGAACAAAATTTGACACACATTCTTTCTTTTGAGTAATGTTACAGATTTCATCCAAGTTTCTCTATTTAAAATCAGAAATTATTGAAATAGAAATTATTGTATTGAATAGCACAAAGAAAATAACTTCATATTAATTCAACAATTTATTAATTTACTCTCCGAATTAATGGATTTATACAGCCGAGGACAATACTGAGTAAACACTTTCAGAGTTTTAACGAAGTCCACGCTTCCCTGAAAGTGATTATATCCGCTATACCCACAAAATGAAATAGATTTAAAAACTATACATCAATTTCTTATGTCAACATTTTTCATCGGTTTTCACATGGTCTTTTTCAGTCTACATTATTCTCCAGAGATTTTCTATAAGACTGAGGTACAATTGACAGTTTTTCAAAGAATACACGTTCAAAAACTTTATCTATTTAAACGACACAGAACCTTTCTACAATATAGGTAAAAATAGCTAACCTCAAGAATATTTATCTTAAAAGACAAAAGTAGCACTAGTTGACAAGTGACTTCCTTTTCTTATTTCTTATTTATTAGCTTCCTTTAAAAAAATGAATTTCTGAAACTTTTCAGACAGAGCTTGTATAATGTTTTAGAGTCACGCTATTAACTCATAATGGTGTTATCCAAAATCGATAATACCCTTGAAAAAGGAAATTAGTGTTTCTTGTTATTCCTGTATAATTTGCTTCCTATCGAAAACAAACGCCATAAAAAGGGTATGAAACTAAAATGAAAAATTGTCGGCATAGACAATACGACGTTTTATAAAATAGATATGACACGAATTAAATGCACTTTTAAACTCACCATTAAAGTTTCTAAATTCAGTTTGACGTATAAAACGTCATTATATTTTTCCTTAAGGAGTTTATCATCATAGTGTTTATCTTATTCTAACATGATTCAACCCTCTAAGGAAGTCTTATAATTTCTTATTTTGTAACATTTACATATTAATAACATATTCGCATTCACTTTCTGAACCAAGAAAACCACATTATTTCATCTAGGCGTCAGGATTACCTCGTATAAAATCAGGATTATAATTCATCTCAAAATATGAGATATATTTCTTATAATCACCAAATATTTCTTGATGTTTAATGGCCATATGATTAAATATAATACGATATTTAGCAACATTAACAGTATTCGACGTTTGATCACTATTAACATCATTCGATGTTTTGTCAGCATTAACAGTATTCGACGTTTGATCACTATTAACATTATTATATGTTTCGTCACCATTAACACCATTCGATGTTTGGGCACTATTAACACCATTCAATGTTTGTGTAGCGATATTAACAAACATCGAATGATGAAAAGTGAAAATGTATTTGTAAGCACTCTTTTATCAAATGTTTAAAGAACGCGTTTGTTTTTGAAAAAAAAGTATTTAGGGTTTTCAGAATGTGCGGTATATTTTAAAACTCCCCGTATACCAAAAACAAAGTTTGTTTTAAATTTCAAGTGTGGTACGTTGCGCCTTTCTTAATCTAGTCTACTAAACAATTACAATGGTGACCAAAATCTATTTATGGAAATAAAAACGTATATTGTACAGAGTTTCAATTTTTTAAAAATTTGGAAAAATTTTCTTTCCAGGATTTTGCTTTTCTAATTGGAAAATATATTTCAAAGAGTATATTGACTTCTTACCACACTGTGAACTCTTACTTATTTTAAATGTAAGAAATGCTGATTTAGAATACCGAGTTGCGGAAATGGAGTGCAAGTTTAGAAAATCAAAGGACTTTTATGGCCGCATTCTTTATCCGCAAGCTTAGAAACTTTTCGTTCCAAAAAATAGTTTCCTGTAGAAAAGTATTTTCAGATAAATTGCTTATACGTTTCCAAAATAAGCTTCTTATAACCAGCAGGGCACTGCTTGAGCATTTTTGGAACTATCACTAAAAAGTAATATTTCAGCCGTATTCAACGTTTAACAAAACATTTTTTATCCTTTAAAGAAAAAGTTTAAAAGGAAATTGTTTTTCTTCTAGGTATTCATGTTTATTATTTATATGTTGTTTTATTGGCATTCTTTATATATTTATTTCGATATTTTGAGATAAAATGAATACAAAACCGACGATTTTATCTATAATGATGTTTTTTCTCTACGAAGCACACATCTTTGAATAAAGTTCTAATTAACTTTACACTAACAGTTTAATTAAAGGAGAAGAATAGTTATATTTTAGCAGATAAACAGGTAGAAAAATGTGTGTGTGTGTGTGATAAATCGTAAAATAATTATTCTTCAAGCTTTATATAAAGCCATGTGAGCCTAAATTTTTACTAAAGCGCATATTTTTTCGTCTGTTATATTGCTTAGGTTTTATTTAATTTAAAGAAATTTAAAGAATAAGACAATTTCACGCACATTTTGAACCGTATAACGCATACAAATTTCGAAAAGCTTGGTAAAAGGCTAACGTGGATAGTAATTACATTTTGCTCACAAGCTCATCGAATTCACAGCACTGCTATTTACGGTATATTTCAAAGTTAACTGTAAAATTCTTGAAAGGATGTATAACGCCACAATAAAATTATGAACAACAACTTCAACCACAATGCTTGCTAAACCCATTTTTTTCAAAATTTTCCCAGAACATCAAAGAGATGGACTGCAAAATTCCAAATTTTCAACGACATTTTACTCGTCAATAAAGATTACCTTTGCTCTTTATTCATGCAACAATACTTTCTAAGTTCGGATTATGTCGTCCCGCTCTTTACTCTCCCAATTAAGCCTAAAAACTTTAAGATAATGCCAGTATCAAAACATGTTTGTTAAATTTTGCAAGTCAATAACACAGTTATCGTATAAAATACAGTAGGTATTGAAATTATTTATTTAGTATTACTTACTTAAGTAATTATATATAATATTTATAGTAATTTTTTCGTTTGGTAAATATGTATGATGCTATAAGAATTCTACTTCATATAAAGTTATGATTGCACTTGTACTTCCTTTAGTAGATATTGACGGCTATTAATATATATTATTGATTTGCATAATCATTCGTAAAATTGCATTACACTCGCTGAAAGTGGGTACACATATGTTGCTGTTTCACCGTATAAATTAAACATTGAAAACGAGCAAAAAGAAGCTTATGAAATGGAGCACTAATGAGACAAAATGAGCGGGAAAACAGTATTTCATAACGTAAGTATTTTTTGCTCTCTTGGCTTCCGTTTCTAAAATTGAATTTCCTGAATACCAATGAAAATGAAAAACAAGGAAAGAGAAAGTATTCGAATAATCGGTGAAATTGACCAAGAAAATCAATTTCATGTGGTTAGAAATTTTCTTAATATCTTTACGTAAGTGAATGCAATCTGTCTTCACTTTCAATTTTATTAAAAAACAGTTCATTTCGTTGGATTTATTTCAATTATCATTACAAATATGAAAGTTCATATTTGTATGTCGATCCTTATTTCTTTTTCATTTATAAAGTTAGTGGTATTATAGTTGGCCTTTGAAAATATGCGTAAATCTTTCATTTAAGGGTTTGTTTTTATCATTGTCAATTTTGTGCGTGTTGCCAGTTTTTTCCTTTCTGAGGGGAGAATATAAATATAATATAAATCTTTCTGCCTCGAAAATTGAACGACTTATTTAAATATAATTCAAAATTTTAATTAAAGATGTCTCGTCTTAATTTTTCATAAAATGCATTTTGACTGACTGGTGGGAGAAAACCAAATGAAAACGATCAAAAGTCGATGCAGTGTGTTTTGGAAGTGATTACTTTCGTTTCTGACCAAAGATCAGAGGGGAATGATAAAATCACAAAAAAGTTCGTAATTTTCTTCAATTATTTCTTTACCTTTTCGGAATAAATTGACAGGGAACAAGAAATAATAAAACTTTTCATTTTTTATTAGGATTAATATCTTGATTAGTAACTTTCGCAATTCTTCATTTAAAACAATTGCTTACAAAATATGTCATTAAAGGATTTTATTTTTGTACAAAATCAAAGAATATATAAACTTAAAGAAGAGCAAACATAAAAAAATTGACACTGAACATTTGTTGGTAATAACAGCGTGAAGAAGATCAAGTTAGACATATAAAAAGATCCTATCTATACATTTCCAACAGAAAATGCTAACCTTCTCCTGAAATAGACCGAGAAATAATTACTGAGGTATTGTCAATTTATGATATAGCCAATTACAGCTGTGGTTCCTAACTGGTGGTCCACGAAGGAGTTCCAAATGGTCTGCGAGACGGGTCATTATTTAAAAGAATTTAAAAAAGAATACTTACAAAAATTATTAAATATAAAAAAATTGATGGTATATTTGTAGTATTTTACGATTTGACAGAACTTCAGAAAACGGTTCGTATTAAAAGTAATTCGTCTTAACGAAGTTCAACTATATTATCGTTAGATTTTTTTTGTTTATTTCTTCCCCAAAAAAGAATTTACGAACACATTTCTCCAAAAAAACAAAACAGGCTCTTTATTATAAAGGTCTTGCAGTCAACTCGTGAGAATTTTTCAAAGTGGTCCGCGGGTACAATTGAAGTGGAAAAGTGGTCCGCGGCTTAAATTGATTGTTTGTTTGTTTTGTTTTGTGGTTTTACGGTTCAAAAACTACAATGGTCATGCTGCGCCGGGGCTTAAATTGAGTTGGGAACCACTGAATTACAGGAACGCTGTGCCATCTGTCAACAGAAAATCTTGGCGAATAAATATAAGCAAAAATCTTATGGAAGTTTTAAAGAAGTTAAAGAAAATGATTATAACCATGAATCAAAAGGAAGAAGTTCAGGTTTAATTTATTATTTTTAATTTTAAAAAACCCTTTCAAGCGTGACTGAAGCTTGGAGTAGATTTGCCGTCCTGGACGACGTTGTGCGAGTTTAGGCTAACGCAGAGAACGTCAAGGATCTAACTCAAATGAAGATCTGGGTTGTCAAATAATAATAGCTTCACTATAATTAAATCAGCCTCTCGTCTTCCAAAAATGATTTGGAAATTTACTCTAAAATTCAGCTGTCCTACCATAAACTTTTGTATTCCTTTCATCTATAATTCAAAGATCTCTTAATCGGACCAATGTACGCCTGATCGGATTATTTAAAGAGTGGTAATTTCATCAAACCATAGACTTGTTGATTTTATCATTAAATTGAAAGAAGCCTAATAACTAGTAGGAAAATAGTTGCTTCTTCGAAATCTTGCTTAAAAATAGCAATTTTATTATTTTGCCAACTTTTGCCAACAGCATAGATTCATATCATTGCAGCGTAAAATACATTTGATGGAAAATGTGCATTTCGCTTCGAAATAAACGAAACACTTGTTCGCGAAATCTCCCTTGTGAACATGCATAAAAATAAGCAATCGGAAATCGACGAATATCGATCCCTTTCTTTGTAATATAAAACAAACGCTATCCAATTTGCAATCAAGCAGAAGGACGTTTACTTTGTTTATGATTGCAACGGGAAGAAATTATGTTTCTTTGTTTACAGCTGCAATCTGAAGAAATGATGCTACTTCGTTTGCTGCGCTCGGTATCGTGAATCAAGGTAATTTACTGTTTAACGAATGTATTTCCGAAATTAAATTTTTCATATTAGTATACACATTTATGTTTTGGATGTACTTCAAAGTAAGGATATTCAAAACTAAATTAATTATCATTAAAATGTCAGTTATCACTATGGAGCTCGAAATGATTTATACAATGTGGACTCGTATTTTGCGAACCATCAGTTTGTGGACGACACATTTTTACAAATAATTGCGTTGGTCTCGAAAAGTATTCCATAGAACTAGTGTTAATTATTATCGACGAATTTCCGAACTTACGAACTTTTTAGGGTCTGTACGAGTTCGTAAACTCGAGAAAGCCCGCTATAATTAGTTTATAAAGTGCTTATTATAAAATAAACTAGAAATGCCATATTTGCCTTTTCCAAATTAAAATAATGTGCCAAATATTTTTACGTAACTCTGTTCTATCAACACACGAATATGGACATGCAGTCCAATGGTTATAACGGCCATCTTCGAACCCGCTGGGTTAGGGTTCACGCCCAGTAATCTCGTCTGTGTGCAAATATAACATAATTAAAAGGTCACGTTAACCTGTGCGCCCCCATCTCGCACTGTCGGATCCAAAGTGGGCGATGGGCCGATCGATTCCCACTTTGAACCTGGATTATATCATGGAAAATGAAATCAAAGGTACCGGACACTTGGCCAAAAATAGGAATCAGAAGCAAATGGTCCCCCACCAACCCTTGAAAGATTTCTAAATCTGCTCTTGCCGTCTCGGATGCCTCATTATAGTCTTGCAACGTAAAATATACGAACATAAATGACATGTACACATAGCTACAAAAAATTAAAATCAACCGAACCTGCGATTTTAACTTCGACAGCTTTTAAGTACTAAATAGATGAGAGCAAGTATTTAGGGGCTATTAAAACTCCGTTCAGACATGAATAAATAATATACATGTGCTGGCCAAAAAATACTAATGTTCAATACAACCGCCTTTATGGATGGATTTTAAGGCATTTTTCAAAGGAATACAGCTATGTAGTCATAATATTGAAAAGACATTCTTACGACAACTAGAGCCGCCGCCGTGTGATAAGAGGCGCCTTTGTGCGAAGTTGGGTTTTAGAGCTCATATTAAATGGAATTTGCAAATTGAAACGAAATTAATTTCAAGAATTTGTTATTTCTTTAATATACAAACACAATATATAAGTATATACGTAAAAATATAGCATCTAAAAACATATATATTCTTTTATCTATTACAAAACAATCACAACATAATAATATATGTTTTGGACCCATCGATACATATAAAATAACATTTTATTATATATTTATCCTCCTAGCTTTATCCATCATAAATACCTTTAATCTTTTATAGCTAAGGTATCCATGCTATTTTCTGTTGATGTCATTGATAATTAGTTAAACTTCCTTCGGACTTTTTTTAACCCAAATAATTTTTTATTTATTTTAGTTTCGAAAATTTCTTTTCCCGGAAGCTACAAATATAGGTAATGAATAAGATAAATAAATACGCAATACAATGGCCGTATCTGGAAGCGTATCACTTAATTTATATTCATAAAAATAGTTTAAAACATCGTGAGAAGACATCTCTTTTTTATAAAACGTTACGAAGTATCTTGATTTCCTTAAAGCCTTAAAGTAAGTATTTCGACCTTCAAAATTTTTGCTGTCGCTTTGCATATCTTTGTAGTATTTTAAGAACTCTTCACCCTTTAATTTGCTCATGTTGTGGATAAATTTAAAATCTTCATTGTTCCAAATAAAACAATGACAAATATAAAAATAAAAATAACAAAGATTAGGTGAAGGGCTGGAGTTACCGTTATGTCTTTACGGTATTTGCATTTGTTTAGAGTGAGTTCTGTGAAAAAATGAACTGTTGTATTTTGGAAGCAAATCGCCCGCTTAAAAAAATCCACATGTTGGTCCATGAATCTGCCTTTTTTTCTCTTTTGCTTTCATCACCATCGAGTGGAAATTTGTAGTTTTAACACGCTGAACATGTTTAAACTTGCTTTAACGTACCATCAGTCCCAAATTTATAAATAAGCAAATTGAGCAAGTTCCCAGAGCGTAAAATTTTAAAAAGGGGGGGGATGGGCGGACTTAAAAAGAAATACAACCTAACCATCATAGAATTCCATCAATTCGTCCTGGCCGTGAAAGCGCCTCAATTTTTTATCTTAATAGGAAAATCTGAAAAATTTCGGGAAACAGCCTTTCGCCTAATGTAAAAAAATCGTCGTCAAATAAAATAAATGCATTCACAAAAATATCTTTATTTTATCTTATAATATTGCACATAAGTTAATCATAACTGTATCTCCTTCCACACATACTTTGCGATTTTCCGTCGTTCTTAAAGGAGCGGGCCAACAGAATTTGAATCGGGACGTGTGACGCCTCGTACCCTAAATTGGACAGCTCATGTACAACTCATGTAGTACATCAAGGCAAAGCGACTAATCCACTATTTACTGTTCGTTGTTTGTTTGTTTGTTTGGCTTTTTTATGGCGCAAGAGCATCTGGGCTATACTGCGCCAACTGTTCGTTTTTTATCGCCTGACTGTTTAAATTGTGCAATTTTTGAAACAAAGTGATACTCCATAAATTGTCTAAAAAATTTGTTATCGTTCATCGTCTTAATGGATTTAATTATTTAATAATTTATCTTAATGCATTGTATTAAAAATTACCATTTATCGTCTTGAAATGGCGCCCTTCCTGATCAAGCGCGTTTATGCAATGTACAACCTGCACACCCACACGCGGTGGCTCTGACGACGACTTCGAATACGTCGCCGATTAAACCACAGATAAAAAAATAATGTAATTTTTGATTTACGTAAGACACGTTGTTAACTTCGAAAATATATATTTAACGATATCGATTTTATAAGAGGTGTATATTTTAACTATATGTCGTGCAAAAACGTAAAATGTTCAATGTCGCAACGACGTTGTAAAAATGTTGTCATTTAGTCGTGTAATAATCGTAACAAAAATACAACGTTCGTGACCAATCTATGACGTCGCGTGATTCTCGAGAATATAATTCGTATCTGAAAAAATATAAATAACGCGAATCCAAAGATATCGACGAAGAATCCACGTATTTAATAAAACTGTGTTTAACTAACAATTTAATAAAAATGTTAAAATAATTGTAATTAAATGGGAAGGAAAATTTATTGCTAAAATGGAAAATAATACATTAAATTTACAAGTCTTCTGTCGATTTCAGTCTAAATTACATAGATCGCTAATATTTATTAAAAAAATTTCTAGATGTATGTTTCATCAAGGAATTATGCGCAAGTATTCGGTTATCTATCTTGCGGTTATGATTTTGCCATTGAAAATGTCGTAATAATTGAGAGGCACAATTTTAACGTCGGCCCCATGATATGAATTTTAATCGACATTTTTACAAATATAGTAATAACTCGAATTAGTTAGAGCAATATTCAGTACGTTGGCGTCAAATTGTAAATGGCAACAATTCAAAATCCGCAATAATCAAATCCCTAATAACCGGAGTATGCCTGTATAGCATATAGCGGCATACGGGAAAGTGTTTTTTTCTATTGAAAAAGTGGCGCCTTCTACCCAGTGTTTTGCTAAGCAGTTACGCTTTTCTTAACCCTCTAACTGCTTATCCCTCGATTTCCACGGGCAACATGAAAGTAACAAAATTTGCTCATCCCGCGATTTTCGCGGGTATGAAATTTTTCCATCTTTCATCTCTCATCATCTTTGGTTACAAAAATGTGCTACATATTTTAACTCTCAATTACATGTAGATTTGAAATATTGAATAAAAAGAAATATGCAGTTTTTGAAGCGATTTTGATAAAAAAAAAAAAAAATTGAGCAGTCAGTGGATTAAAGTATTTTGGACAAGTATACAGGTAGAAGTGAGCGTACGACTTCTCCCATTAATTTGATAAATTTTTATATATGTACTTTTGACGCGTTTTGTTAATTTTCTGTTCAAATTACTTCCATCGTTGTGAGTAAGAGGGTGCGATTTGATCTAAACCGTAACAGCTTTTAAGTAAGATATACTTATTAGTTGAAAGGTGAAGGATATGTTAGCATCGGGTTTCATGCTTTGAGCTAGGGGGCTGCCATTTTATTTTCAGTAGCATGTGGGGCAAGACAGGATATAAGTGTCTTCCATTATCAACAACTAAAGTCTTATTACATTATCAACAACTAAAAATTTGGACGACAGCACCTCACAACCTGGCTTTAAAACTAAACTTCACTCAACGCCTTCGTAGAAACCATAATTGTAATTGCAAATAAATGAATTGTAATCAGATGAAAATTATTCTCGGAATTAACTTGATAGGAATCGGAATTCAATTAATCGCAATCGCAATTCAATTAATCACAATCGCAATTCAATTAATCGGAATTAAATTAATCGAAATTAAATCAATCGAAATTAAATCAAAAATAAAACAATTATAAGCAGTTTGAAATTAATTGTAACCGGAATTAAATTAACTGTAATCAAAATTAAGCTATCTGTAATTAGTTAGAAATAACATTATTTCACCGACTATTTGGCTGCCCCTTCTCGCCCCGGTTGCGGGGTAAGATGGGGCACTTTACAAAATTTTAGACAAAGTTCAAAATATTTCTTTACAATTGTACTCATAAATTTTTTGATCTGTACTCACAAAATATATTAATAAACAAAATAATTCTTTATGTTACCTGTCTCTCTGATATAAGTGAAACTAATTCAGACATTAAGGTCCCCGCCTTGCCCCTAATTCCCCTATTTGTAATGTTTTCAACATCTTGTCCGGCAACAAAATCAATAGTTTGTGTGAAGTATTGACGTCTTACAGAAAATAAACTAAAATATTTGGTACCTGTAATACCAGCATCTTCAAATTTATTAACCTAGCCGTTTTGAAAATCAGTACTCCTCTTCCTCCAGAGAGGCAATGCCAGAGAGGCAATGCCGGTCACTAGCAACTTGTTGGGAGAACCCAGCTGACCAAATAATCCATGTTTACATTATTCTATCAAATTACTCGAACTTTGGGGAATTAGGCGACTAGAGAAATGTGGTTTCCGAGAATTCTAAGGGGAAACCAAGTAGTGATTAGTTTTCGAACAAGGGGAATTTAATTTCTTAGCATTTTGATGACAAGGTGTATACATGCGAAATATTTTATTCTTTATTAAAATTCCACTGAAACATAACTATAAATATTTGCGTTCCGCAGCTTGATAAGAATTGCAAAAAAGTTAGTTTTTACAAAACAAAAACAACATGATTATAAAATACAAATTTGAATATGACATACATAATCTGAAACATAATTTACATTTAAAAACAATGCTTTAATCATTACTAGTCAGTGTCAAAAAACAGCATCTACTCAATATTATGTCAGTTTCGCCGTGTATTTCCAAGAACGTCGCATAACAACATTGCTATTTGAGTAAACTTGGTATATTTATTTATTTAATATCAATATCTTTATTTTACATCAACACATTACAATAAAAATTACTATATGGGAATTATGACAATGAGTAATTAAGAGTAAAAACATCAATATCAATCTATGTTATCAACACCAGTAATACCATAATAGATATAAATTAAATTTGATCAAATACAATAGTACCACAATATATGTAAACTGTAGGAGCACATGCTAATAAATAATGAATGCAGCATAACATGTTAGAAATATCCAAAAAAAGACCCAAAAGGGGTCTGACAAGTTGGATTTACCCATTAAATATACCCACGAAATATTTCGTGGGTCGAGATTCTTTCCCGTTGAATTTTAAACTAGGGTTTTGCGCCCCTAAACTATTTAGGTTCTCTGAAGGGATAGCGACGACCCAACTTATATATTATGAATCCTTTTGTCCTCACTGGGAATCGACTTTGAGATCACGGGCAGAAAGATGGCATTTATTAAGTATGCCACAGAAATACGTTTTTTATTAAAAGCTGAAGATCAACTTCCTTAGAGATAATTAGACCACAAAGTATTAAGACATGTAAGTGGCAGAATAGCTTACAGCTTATGAAAATGAAAGCTTCGTGATTAGGAAGAATGCAAGCCTAGTAATTGGGTAATGCTAGACCAGTATTCTTGAATTCAACCGTCGAGAAACAAAATCTCATTATTTTTCAGAGTTTCTGTGGTGTGATGGCTCAAGCTAGTCTCATACCATGAGGTTCAGATTTGATTCCTAAATAAGTCATTGGTGTTTTAAATATTTCGTGGTTTCGTAGTCATATGGAGAAGACGCTTCTATTTTGAACAATACTTTGACAAATAGTATGGTAAAATGACATGCAGAAGAGGCAATAAATTTAGCAGTGTGCTAAATTTACCAAAACAATTAACCAAAGTAAATGCAATCTTATAGAACTCAGAATTACGTGGAACTCAGATTTTGTTAGTTAAGGATTTAATTTCCTTTCCAACACACGTGTGTGGTTATCAGTATGAAATCATTTTAAAAGTTTTACATTTTTAATATTTAATAATAACTTATAGTTTAAAAATTAACGATTGAACTCGTAAATGGAAATTCTCACGTAAAATATTAATACTGACCAAAACAAAAAATCCAAAATTTTATATTTTTATGTCATTTCATAATGAGTTAGAACTATGACTTAATGGCAAACTTTTATTATAAAGTCTGTTTTCCCAATCTATATATTATTTCAAATCAAATCCTAATCTATATATTTCAACTGAAATTCTAATCCTTGTATTTTAAATCAAATCTTAATCAATATATGTGTTTCAAAAATCAAATTATATTCCATATATTTCAAATCAAATCCTATTCCATATATTATAAAAATTAAATTATAAACTACATATTTCAGACACGTATGTTTAATGCAGTATAATCAACACTCTTCTTGCTCCATGAAACACAAGATAAGCATCTAACAGTAAACCGTGGTTTCTTCACCTGTGATCTTGTCTCATCGGTACTAAAAAAATCCGTACAGGTAGCATAGGCAGACAGTGTACATACAATCTATCTACACTCTCTGTCTGTCACAATGCCGCGAGAATTTATGTGATAGATCTCCTGGTAGACAGATTGTATTTTATTTTAGTTTATGCAAGCATTATTATTCTTGTCATTTGCGAGGGTAAAATAAATGGATGGATGATTTTTAAATTATCGTGATAAATTAAGAATTTAGGTATTTTGATTATTTAGCACACAAATAATTAATTTTAATAAACTGAAATAATATTATAATTGTAAGAATTAGTACTTCATAATGCCGTGGTGCATGTATTTTACTGGTTAATTTTCAGTTACGGTTTAGTTATATTATTACAAAAATTTGGCCAGTTCGGTTCATTAGGGTAGTAACATTATATTGCCGTAATTTTTATTAAGGCTAATAATCCTTAAAAGACGAATTCCGATGACTTTTTATCGTCATTAACTTTTATACACCCAAGAAAAAGAACTTAGAACAATGAGATAAATAATACAATAAATAATTTTGAATAATCAAATTAATTTGAGAAAAAAAATTACATTGTTGACATTGCAAATTGAACTTTATATTTTACGTTTTTCTATACACAATGAAACTAGACAAATAGTTGTATGCCATTAAACCGATAGTTGTATGCTTTTTAAACTATCTAAGATTATACTAAACTTGCAGTTACGCCCAATAAATATATGGTAGGCATACTATTTTATAATTAAAAATTATTTCTTTTTTTATTATAAAGATAATTTAGTGAAAGTAAGGTTTGAAGTTGAAAAGAAGAAAAGTAAGGACTTACCCGGGCACACTTTCTAGGTCACATCTTGTCGATTGCACCCCTGTTTCAAAACTGATTGTAGCTTGCAGGAAAAAGTTTTAGCTGCCAAGCCGAGTTGCCACGTTTCATCAGAATGAGGCAGCAATTATATTTTTCAGTTGATATGATTGGGGTAAGTGTAATGCACTTTTCCCCTTGGTTGTATTTAATAGCTCAATAGCCTCTGTAGGTGATATTTGAAGGTGGGTGTAAAAACTACCTTCTCCAAACAATTCCTGAAGACTTCTTTTCTTATTGAAAGTCATAAGTTTTCCACTAATGGTCTAGTGTGTTGGCTAATATCTCCCAGTCCTTCTTCTAGGTTTTTGTGCAGGTTCTGTAGGGGGTGTACGAAGAATGTGGTTGTAGATGGGGGTGGAGTGGTTACCCGGAATTCAAGTTAAATTCATTAGATCAGGGGTTGGCGAACTTTTAGGGGTGTTATGCTGAAGTGATACTACAGCCACATTCCGCATCACAGCCTAGACCCACCGAGAGCCAAGTTGCGAAAGTTTATTTAGTTATCCAACTAGCAATATAAATCAAGTAGATTTATGAATTTAACAACCATTTTCAGAATTTTATTTGTAGTCTTAAATCACTCCACATGCCATTAAAAATTGCTTCGCGCGCCATCTTTGGCACGCGTACCGAAGGTTGCCGACCCATGGGTTAGATCCAAGAACAGGCTGTTAGTTTCGAGAGAGGTCAAAAGTTCAGATAAAAAAAAAATCGTTAACGGAGAAGGCAAAGTGAAAATTGCAAATATTACATACAGAAATTGGTTTCCACTTAGGGAAAATAATTTTCAATTTGTAGGCTTATAAATTCTAAATATAATATTTTTTGGAAACCATATTCCCCATTATCTAATTATTATATTTAGTATTTTAAGGTTGGGTAGGTAACATCGTCAGTCTAAACAAAAACAAAAAACGCAA
>QLNU02015360.1:165729489-165751471 GCA_006491805.2 Dysdera silvatica | reverse complement strand
TTTTTCGCTGATGGTTTTTTTTTCTGATCTTTTGATTCGAAGAGGGAATGCGACTATCCTTTGTGCACGTGTTCCCAAGGTGGCCCGTCACGGGCTACCTTAGGAACATGCCTTCGGACCACGTTTTTATGTGCTAAGTCACAAAAAACGCGATGCTTTTTACCACCTATGTAAACGTTCTTAAAGAGAAAAAACTAAGCGTTCAAAAATATGTAATAAATCATACTTTTCACAACTTAAAGATATGCAAATTTAAATATTTACGTACATCAAAATTAAACCACTAGCGACCACGGTTTCTCACAGGACTGGCCTGCATAGAAAGGCGGAGGTTCATCCAAATGTCTTGATTTCAGTGTACGGCGTTAGAAGATGACTGAGTACAAAAACATGGCGCCAGCCGTTAGATAAAAATAAAACTTACGCGAAATTCGTGAAGTGGGCCACCTTGAGAAGAACACTGGTCATCATTGGCTCACTTACCTTAGTACAGAAATAATAGATGACTTTAACACATACTACATTTGTTAAAATTGAACTTCTGATAGAATGGAAAGATTAACATTAATTTTATTAGTTTTGTTTTTATTTTTATTTGTATACCAATCAGATACTCATTATTTGCATGTTGATATACAACTACATGTAGAAATATAACGTTGTCATTAAAACAACTCATATCTATGTTTAAGTAAAATACTCAAAACTGGTTTTTTTTCTGCGTGAATGACGAAACACGTTCGAAAGAGTTTCACCTTTCAAAAGGTTGAAAAATGAATCAACGAATTTTTATTTAAAAAGCCTTATTTAGAGTAACCGTTTTAAGCAATTAAAACAAATGCTTTTTAATAATGGCCCAAACTAACGAAGATTTTCAACAACTATTAGAAATTAGGCACTTCTATTCTATAGATATTTTTAATGCAAAAATATATCCACACTCAATAATATTTCTGTTTACAGACAAATATAGTCTATACCTTAATATTTTCAGAAGAGTGAGAAAATAGAAACGGATGCGGATATCATCAATCTTGGGAAATATAATTTGTCCGAAAGCCTGTGGCTCCCTGAGATGTCTGAATACTACGAAAATCAAGATAAATATGTTCTCCACTCCTAAAATTGCCTCATCTGTACTCAGTAGAGCTGCAACTGTCTAGAATCCTTAAAAATTAGGAGGAAGATCGGGAATAAGGAAGATCTACCAAAAGATGAACCCAATTGCATCGATATACAATAATAACTATATTATTACAATAATAAAACAGTGATTTCATTGATCAGGATGTGGCTGCAGAATTAAAATAATTTCATTAACAAAATTTCCAACTGTTACACAATTCATGCAAAACTTGTATTATGCTCCAGCTGCATTAAACCAAAACATTTAAAATAATAAACGTATATGTAATGTTGTATGTAATTAAAAATAAATTAACTGTAAATGCTGGTGAAGTGTTGGAAGTATACGAGATTACTTTTTTTTTAATATTATCACACCTAAGGAATTAAAGATATTCCTATTATAGATTATAACCAGTCAAGACTGCATAAACTCTGAATAGCTAGAATCTTTGAAAATTTTAAGCAAAAAAATTTAACACGAAATAGCTGAGAAGTCAATATTTTTGGTGTCATTAAGTTTCGAAGTCCAGCCAATCAGAACAAAATTTGACGAAAACCATTTATGAAACAAATCACTAAACCCTACCCTTTGCAATAAAAAGTTACCAATTCATTGGCGATAAAAATAAATTCCCCTTTTCAACTAACTAACCAACCACTAACTAACAACCAACTTTTTCTCTGAAAACTGAATTAGTGACATCAGAGGTATGACGTATCGTTACATAAAATTAATACGGCTGCCATAATTGGCAATTTTTCATACTATACACATCTCTTCGTTTTAGAGAAAACGTTTTATTTATTTATTACATGAATACTTCACACATTTCTACCGGTATATGCAACATTGTTTAAAATATAATTTTCTCCATAATTAGTCACAACAAAATCATATAATAATCCATCTGCATCAATCTCGACTTTGTATATAATAATTTAAAATATATTTTTTTTATTTTAACTAACGATAATATGTAATGTTTATGACAATTAAAAATGTAAATCATTGATTAGCGCAATATTATGATTTAAATAAATTATCGTAAAAGCTAACTACTAAGTTATTTCAATAGATATGCCTTAACATTAGCACAGGCTTAAATGTGAATATATCGACTTAATTAGGTATGGCAGCATTAGGTGATTTTCTAAATGTGTAACATCCATGCGACTTTTTGCTTGTTTTAATGGTATGAAATTATTTTAAACACAGATGGGCATGGAAGTTCAATATATACCTTTACAAGGTGCATTCATTACAAAGGTCTGCAATCAAAAACTGTTTGGTTATTTTCAACTGATCCCTATGTATTTTGGCGCGCTGAGACCGAATAAAATAGTAAAAAAATTTCCTAGACGTTAAGTTTTACTACAAATCGCAAAATTCTCCTTCCAATGACCAGATTTTTTTCACAATCCATTCATTTTGAAATTTTTTCTAAATTTAATCCCAAAATTACCTACTGTAAAACCATTTATAGCATGGCTAAGATTAACAGTTTCAATTAAAACTATATAATTTCATCACTCTGAACGTGATTTTAACTGAATTCGAAGGCAGGTTTCACTGGCGGCTTCCCAGAGAGATACTGGAAAAGACAGCTACACGGAAAACCGAAAACCCCAGTCCCATAACTCCACCGGCCCCCGAAAAGGGGGAGAACTGTGTAGTTCCATGGCAATACGGGACGGGCAGGCATAGCCTTTATAAAGGCCACTGGCACATGCCCGTATCCAAAAGGGGGGATCTTAGGGACCAGTCCCCCCCCGAAACTAAATTTTTAATGGGATTTGGCTACGGCCTTGCATGCTGTGATTGTATCAATACATGCTGTAAAAATGCTTGAACCCCCCCTTGAAATTAAATCCTGACAATGGTCTTGCACTGGCATCTAACATGTTAATGTTATTTTACTTCGTGTTAGACCATCGAATTTGTTTCCAAATGTTTGTTATATGACCCCACGGAAGTATATTAATTGATTAGACAGATTTTGTTTTATTTGTGGTGAATATACAGTGTTAAAGCAATAGCTAAATATCACGGAATTTGTGAAAAAAGTGTACTTTGCATACTTCCGACTAAAACTCGGAGATTAAGATAAGGATTGGATGCCTCATAAAGTATGCAAGCGGTGCGTTGAGGATCTCCGAAATTGGTTACGTAAGAAAGAAGCCTTTTGTTTTGGAATTCCTATACTATGGTGTGAACATAAAAACCGTAGTGACGACTGTTACTTTTGTTTTTGCGATGTAAAAGGGTTTAATTCCGAATGAAAACATTGTATTTCATATCCCTTCTGCCATTCGCCCCATCCCTCACGGATCAGACATTCCAGTATCCAAGGCCCCTGCCACTTTAGAAGAAATATCTTGCTTTGATGAAGATGAACTCATATATGAATCGGATAATTATCATGATTCACATTCCGACTTTGAAGACAATTCTCGACTAAAATGTCTCTCTCAAGAGGAGGTAAATGATTTGGTAAGGGACTTAAATATTTCTAAAGGTGCTGCAGAGTTAATGGGCACAAGGCTCAAAAGCAAAAATTTGTTGTTGTTGCCAAGAGTATCTTTCTCATGGTACAGACATCAAGAAAAGGAGTTTGTGCCTTACCTTTCCCCAGGAGGACGACTTAGTCTATTGCACTAATGTTAAAAGGTTAATGTGTCAATTCAAAATTCATTATGATTCCTCCGAATGGCACCTCTGCATCGACTTATCCAAAAGAAGCTTAAAAATGGTTTTACTCCACAATCGTGGTGTTTATGTTTCTATTTCAGTGGATCATTCTGTATACTTGAAGGAGACCTATGAGAATTTGTAAACGGTTTTTTGAAAGCTGAACTACGAAGACCATGGATGGCTAGTGTGTGGAAATTTGAAGGTATTGTGCATGCTTCTGGGGATACAAGCTGGATTCGCCAAATTCCTCTGTTTTCTATGCTCATGGGACATTCGAGATCGAGAAAATCACTGAATGAATAGGAGATGATCTCCAATGGAGCTCACAGTCGGTAAAAAAATGTACTCAGAGAAACTTTACTACCGCCATAAAATTTCATTACAACTTCTCCATATAACATTCGGATTAATAAAACAATTTGTAAAATCACTTCCAAATGATGGGGAATATTTCAAATATTTGGATATCAAGTTTCCAGGTCTGTCTGAAGCAAAACTGAAGGGAGAAGTACTTGTCGGACCTGACATCAGAAGACTTGAAGCTGACTATGACTCCGTTAATTTCATGAAAGAGCTTCAGAAAGAAGGTTGCGTTTCATTCACCGAGATCATAAAAAATTCCTGGGCAGCAACAAAGCCCAAACTGCAAGGAGATCATGAACAGAATGCTGAAAGCATTTCCAGCTCTAGGTTGCCTAATGAGCTTTAAATTACATTTCTTATATTCACACATGCAATATTTTCCTCAAAATGTGGAAATGTTGGGATCTGTGAGTGATGAACAAGGAGGAAGGTTCCACCAGGGCATCAAAGAGAGACAGAAGAGGTACCAGGGAAGATGGAACATAAAGATGATTACCGACTACTGTTGGATGCTGCAGAGGGATTTTCCAGATGGTCCCCATGAGCGGAAATGTATAAAGAGAAGCATCGAGGGAAAGAAAAAACGTTAATAACATGCCTATGTGAATTTACATTAATTGAACTTTGAATTACCACAAATTTTTACTCTAAAAAAAATCATTAACATGAGTCTATTTTCATCCCAGTAGGGATCTCACCTTAATACACATAATTAATTTGTTCAAAAACGTGACGTTCTATAAAAAAAAACGGGGATCATTTTCGAACTCAGCGCATTAAAAAATATAAAATTCACGTTAAATAAACAATACAGCTTTTAAAAAAAATATTTTTTTGCAGACCTGCGATTATCAGAGCCCGGATTATATGCAAATGCATACGTGCATATGCAATTATATAGTTTAGCCCTTTTTAGTGTTTGTGCATATAAATGCATAAAAATTATGAATTTCCAGAATAAATGCATATTTTAAGGGTTTTAGTAATTTTAAGAATTTTATTATTACTTTATTGGAAAAAATTTCCCGCTAATACTAAAGCTAAACTTCCTTCTTAATCCTTATCTAAGCAAAAGGGCAATAGAATTTGTAAAAGTACATGTTTAATTATGTAGCCATATCTGAATTATAGCCGCTATGCTTATTAGTGAAACCGAAGATTTGGTTTTATTCTGTTAGACTGGTAGTTGACTCAGGATCAGACAATCAAACAACAAAAAGTACAAGAAACATTTACGCGGGTAAAATTCTACATCGTTATCGATCAGCGATAGATGTGGGTGATATTCTATCACAAATAGTCTATCTATAAAACAATCCGCAAAATTTTATAAATGCTGTCCAATAACTTCTATAATTCTGGAAAGGGTCTTTTTGGCCATAAAAGTGCTATTTATTATTAGAAGATAAGCTTAGCTGTTCAAAATATCGGGCGACATATTGAGATAATCCGCAATACAAATAGTTTTGTATAAAGCATATCATTTTGCGTATATCGAATATTTCTATGCAGCATTAATAATAAAGCTATTTGTTTTAAAACACAGAACATATGCTTTTTAAGTAAGTTAAAAAACATTAAGTGCAGAGTTATTCACTTTAGGTGTACCTTTATTCATTTTAGGTGCATATACCTGCATTTTGAAGTTTTTAGTGCATACTTGCATACATATTTTGCTGCATTTTAGTGCACATAAACCGGGCTCGACTGATTACAAATAAGTTTGTTTATGGAGGATGTGACTATATATTTAGATGCTTTAAATGAGAAACTAAAATTATAAATAGCACAACAATTATGCTTTTGGAAAAAGCAATTTCGCTTGACCATAACTTATGTATTTTAGAAAGACATGGGAAAAAGTGGATTATTAACATTTACAATATTAAAAAATACCAAGAACGTACCAAAAATTAATTCTTGTTTTATCAATTTGCCATTTTTGAAGAAAACAATTGTCAAAATAGGTGCTTAATTCAACCGTAAATTTGATGATTTTGAAATATTTGGATAAGTTCGCATTTCGGTTTCGACGGAACGCCCTGTATAGTACGATTTCTGTGACATACGTTTAGATTTCTGTCATATCTTTTGAAGCGGTATTTTAAATTGCGGCCTGAAATCTAATTAAACGAAACTTAATTATAATTTTAATGGATGTTAATTATTAGTCTTCAACATGCATTGTTGAAAGCTGCATTCCCCGTTTATTGCGAGAAAGGGAAGAACAGAATCTGCTGGTAAACAAACATCAAAACATTTAAAAACAATCGTAAATGCAGCGGAATCTCGATAATTTGAAATTCAATATAAAGTTTTACTTCGAATTATGCAGGTTTGAGGAAGGTTCAAGGGGATTTTAAGGGGAATGGACATCAATTCGACTTACAGAGAACTTCGAGTTATCAGAGTTGAAGTTATTTTGAGGTTTCCATTGTATTTATTTCATTTATTTGAATTGTAATAACATATGAGGCGTTGAAAACAACAGTTGTATAAGTCCCAAAAATTAATTTTTTGAGTTAAGTCCATGGAAGTACCCTCTGGGGTTGCCTTGTTGCCTGCAACACTGATATATGTCCATAGTGTAATTAATTGCCACAAGATGGCACCACGTTACTGTTGGCCAGAACAAAACTGGCGATTCTTTGGATGCAAACCCTTTGGTATCTTATATCAAGCAAAATTGGACTTGTACCATTGTTGTTTTCAAGACCTCGTATGCAACGTGGATTATCAGTGGCGCCTTGTGAACGTTTAGTTCGAGTGAGCTACCATGCTACAGAATTCATGTCGATTGCAATGAATATGATTGCATTTTATCAATATATGCAAGTTTTAAGATAGCATAAGGTAAATGCGTTTGATTTGATTTGTCAAACGCTATGTGATGTAGGATAACTTTAAATATTTTAATTTATTAATTAATATAATTTTACTCATGAACGCCCATAAAGGTCAAATAAAAAATAGCCATGATTTATGCGTGCTATTTATGTGAGGACTAGAAAGTTTATGATTTGTGATAAGATTGAATATCACTGAAAAATACTAGAGCGAGATGTGGACTATTTGTGTTTTAATACGATGTTTAAATATAGCCATATAATTCTCACAGAAATATGAACAGGTAATCGAAGTCGAGTTTTGCTTCCTTCAACTCAAATCATAAAATTCGCAGAAGTTCTGGTAAAAAACGAAATAATCAGTAGTAAGTACGTGATAAACATTATTTTCCATCGTAAATATGGATTAAAAAAGTTGGAAGTGATTTATAGGAAGCTATAGATATATTTTAAAAACTTGTCTGTATAGGTAGCATAAACATGGTACCATGAATGCGTAAATACAGACTTTCTGTCGCAAAACAAACAAAACCCAGTCAAATGGTGCTAAATTTTCATAGCACAATTAGATTCGCTTTCTCGGCTGCTTTAAAGCAAGGCGATGCTAAAAATTCAACTTCTAGCGCCATTTGTACGTTATTTCTGTGCATCTTTACACGGCGCAAAGGTGACCGTTAGAGACTCTAAAGCCTGGCTATTAACACCAATATAATGCAATATTTACATACAATGAGCGTCTCTTCTTCTTTAGGCATTAGTATATTGTGTTTAATTTTGGGAATCAAGCCAGCAAACAATTTGGTGAGCTTTAAACAGGAATAAATTCAAAAATTTTAACATGAGTGATTCTTCTATTCGGCGGGTGTGCGCCGCTCATCTAGCACACACTGAATATTCGCAACCGTTAATTACGTGTTTTAAATGCAGTGCAGAGAAGTTTACGACACTATGATGAGACCAGTCACTACAGTTATGATAAAAATAGCTTAGAAATATATCTATCCGCCATAATTATAGAGGTGGGCAAACTTGTTCATTGACCAAATCAACGAAGGATTTTGCACACCTATAACGTTATCTTCAATAAATCTATTAAAGCACTGAGCATTAGCTCACTAAATGACTTCGTTCAAAATGCTGACTGCAAATACGGAGGTAATGCGTTTGTTGATACAGGTATTCTCAAAGGCATACGAGAACGTGCTTTACTCAGCAGAAATATCAGTCTGTTGGAAATTATTGTTCCGTTGAATAGCACGCATTTGCTACTCAGAAAAAAATCTGCCGCTACCACACATACCTACTAATACGTATATATCCAGACTTTGCTTAAAAAGAAAACATCTGTAGAAACGCGGAAAACGAGGGCTTTCCTGATGTTACAGGAAGATCGTCCTGTAACAAAGTTTTGTTGTAATTTCTATATTTTCCTCTAAATTCGTACGTTAAGCCATAAAAGAAAGCACCCACTTTCCCTTACAATGCAAAGGCGGAAAAAAGATGTTTCATGAATAATAAATACCCTTCCTATAATTCTCTCATCCTTTTGTACAACCTAAAAATCTCTAGAATAGTCCAAGATTTTATGGCGTAAGTAAAGAACAGACGCATAAAGACTGCCCTGGTTTTGATCACCGCGCCTGGACATGCCGTCTCTTTAGGGTTGCGTCTGCACAATACGCTAATCAAAAATTGAATTCAAAGGTCCGTACATTGAATCTCTATCCATAAAAGTCGTTTACATCAATTGAAGAAACTTCGTAAATGTCAATAGAAGTTATTGCCTTTCCATGGAAGCGTCCACCGCAGGGGAAATCTGGACCTTCCTGCACCAAAACCGCAAGATACGGACACCTCACTGATAAGTTAAGCCAATAACCAATCACAGGTCCAAACGCCATTCTTACTTTGAAGTTTTAAAAAGTTTAATCAGTTTCAGGGCAGAAGTGCATGAGATCAGAGTCAGTATAAGACGAGAATAATTAGATCAGTATGAGATCAGTACCAGATGGGACCCAAAGATGGTAAAGCAATATTTTAAGGGTGAGGTGAATATCTCCCTTAAACTACTTACGTTCTCCGCCAGTGATGTCGACCAAATTGATATGCCTCTCGTACAGCTATAACAAACTTCTGAGATGCGAATTGTTCGCGAGAGCCGGGTAAGAGAATAATATTTTTTGATCATGTCTCGTCAATTCCGGCAATCTTCCCCTAAGAGTCAGATTAGACATATAGAGTTAGATACGTAATCTAATTAATGATAGTCACATGACAGTTTAATTATTGGATATTATTGCTGTTGATAATGTATTTCGTAATGATTGCTATGGATTGCAATATGTGTTCCAAAACTAAAATGAACTCCAATAATGCAGTTATAATTGATTGTTTTATGATATGTGTGTAATACCCAAGATAGGCTACTACCGTAGTCAAATTGTTAGAATAAAAAAAAGTGTCGAAAGGTCAGCAATTTAGAGAGGAAACTAATGTAAGCACACTTCAGATGAGCTATTTAATAGATGTCGGCATGTTTAGCCGCGCCATAGTTAAGCCTCAGACGAAGTTATCACAATTATCATTTTTCATGCTTTCTACTAGTCTCATGTTATGTTTAGCTATTAATAAATATTTTATGTGTGTTACCTACCTCCTAGTACTTATTTGCAGTCCCGTGACATTTGTTAAGATAGTTAAGTTATGTCAGTAAATGAGGTAGAACTTCGCATTATAGTATTTCCCTTTAGATCACCTGTCTTCGCCGACAGAGATAGCCGTTTCAAGTAAGCTTCGTTCGCCGGGAATTCACCCCCCCCCCCATTCAAAGGGAGACGTAGTGGTCTATTTAGTAGATCCTAAGCTTACACTGACCATAAAAGTTCATTCTTTTGCGTTGGTGTATTGAGTTTTTATTTTTGAGAATAGATAGCAAAGTGTGCAATAAGTATAAACAGCACATTCAACAGTTTGTGTTTCACTGTTTATTACAGATTGCATGTAGTTTATCAGTCAATGGATATTTTTAGCGTCGTGAAATATGTAATTGTCGGAGTGCAAGGAACAATGTGAGTTTGGGTGAATCGTTTTGTGTATCACCCTATCGCGTCGCAATGATTATCATCTGGGAATGTAAAACGTCACGCTGACCATATTAATCATGGTCGTAAACAAGCTGTCAGCCCATTGAGGGAGCCAATCCATCACGTTTCTGAAACACAGCCAATTAGCAACGATATAAAAGTAATCTCTTTGGAAAATAGCGCCGTTTTCCGAAACTCCCGATCAGCTCACTTGGTCACATGTCGTTATTGGTAAGTTAAATTACGATTAACGATTATTTCTTTTCGGAAGTAATCTGTTGTTGTCAGATTAAAAATAGAATCCTTTCAAGGGAAGAGTGAATTGCCTTTTCCTTTCAGAGTTTCACCCATTTGTAGCTTTTATAATGACAATGCTTGCTAAGCTTTTATGACGATTCCTACTTCAGAATTTTCTTAACAGATTTTTAAGAAAATCCTGTATATTTTTGGACAGAGTTATATATATATATATATATGGCCTGCAAAAGGGTTGCTGGTATCTAACTGGAAGGAGACCCACACGCTGAACGTATGTGACGATGTGTGGAACCGGCCAGGCCAGTAACCTAGTGTCCTACCCCGCCTTCAAGTGGTGCAGGCTGAGCTTTCTATTTATGTGGCAAATTAATATTTGCTACACGGATAGAAAGGCGGAAGGGGAGGGCTAATTCACCAACCCGTTTAGCCAGCGTGGTGAAATTATGGCTAATTCCTCCATTATGTTGACACACCAGAAACCATGGCCCCTAGTCTCCAGGTGCTGGAGTGCTCCTGATCAAGGCAGCGGTCAGCGTGGCATGAAAGCAGGGGGTGCTAAGAATCACTGGAATGGCCCAGGCTGCCGTTTGTTATTGACCTTGGCAACGTATAATGGACGATCCCTTGCTTCTGAAGCAAAACTTCAAGAATTGGAAGAAGAACTTGACAAGATCAAATGGGACATTGTAGGACTCAGTGAAGTTAGAAGAAAAGGTGAAGAGTTGGTGGAACTTAAAAGTGGACATTTGTTTTATTATAGAGGAACGGAAACTGGAAGAACAAGTGGTGTTGGCTTCTTAATCAACAAAAGAATTAAAGACTACCTTCTTGAAGTCGAAAGCACGTCAGATCGAGCAGCGAGGCTCGTTGTTCAACTAACCCAGCGATACCAACTTCAGATAGTACAGGCATATGCACCAACATCAAGCCATACCGACGAGGAGGTTGAGGAATTCTATGAAGAAATCAAACAGCTACATACCAAGGGGAAACAACACATCAAGCTCATCATGGGAGATTTTAATGCAAGAATTGGACAACAGGAACAAGGAGAGACATCGGTTGGTAAATACGGATACGGGGAAAGGAATGAACGTGGCGATCAACTCATAGAATTTGCCGAAGCTGAAAATCTTAGCATCATGAATTCATTTTTTAAGAAGAAACCGCAAAGAAAATGGACATGGAAACACCCCAATGGAGGAACTAGCGAAATTGACTATATACTGGCAAACAAGAAATCAATTATTGAAGATTGCAGTGTACTGAACAGATTTAATACTGGAAGTGATCATCGAATGGTGAGATGTAAAGTGCACTTAAATACTAAATTAGAACGACAGAAGCTCATTAGGAAACAAGTAAGTAAGAGGGTGGATCTAATGAAACTGAAAGTAAATATCGAGGCATTTAAGTTGGAATTAAAAAGTCGTTTTTCTGCACTGGAAGGACTTATTGATGAAAGTGATATCTCAGAAGCAAATGAAAACATTGTTAAGACAATAATTGAAACTGCTGGGGAAATTGGTGGTGTAATATGTAAAAAGCAGAATAGCAAATTATCTGAGAAGACGAAACAACTCATGAAAAGGCGAAGACTTATGAAGGTGGACAATCAAAATACCAGTCGCAAGATCGAGTATGTAGAACTTTGCAAAACTTTGCGCAAAAACATGAAAGAAGATATAAGAAAATTCAATTGTGAGTTAGTAAGGAAGGCCATTGAAAGCAACAAGAGCCTTAGGGTTGTTAAAGGGAGTTTGTCTATTGGGAAGAAACACATCATTGCATTAAAAGGAGAGGATGGCACTGTAACAAGAAATAGGGAAGAAATACTTAGAAGAGTTGAAGAATTCTACAGAAAGCTGTATGAGGGAAACAGTGGATTAAACGAAGACTCTGAGATAGTCGAAGGAACAGCTCCTAAAATCTTAAAAGAAGAAGTAGCATTTGCAATAAAAAGTATGAAGAAAGGAAGATCCCCTGGCGATGATGGCATTACATTAGATATCTTAAAAGAAGCTGGAGAACATGTAGAAGACATACTCGCAAAATTCTTTACCAAATGCCTCAACAGTGGTAACATACCAAACCAATGGGATTCTGCAACAGTAATTCTTTTGCATAAAAAAGGTGATAAAGAGGATTTAAAAAATTACCGACCAATTAGCTTATTACCTGCTATTTATAAAATCTTCACAAAAGTGCTAACACATCGCCTGCAGAAAAAATTAGATGCAGCTCAACCAAGAGAACAAGCTGGATTTCGAAGTGGATTCAGTACAGTGGACCATATTCAAGTATTAAGAGAATTAATTGAAAGAACACATGAATATGAACTTCCATTGTGTGTGGCATTTATTGACTATGAGAAGGCCTTTGACTCTATTAAAACATCAGCAGTCATCAACTCTTTAAGATCAGCAGACATCGAGGATGTGTACATTGACATGGTGAAATGTGTGTATAAAAATGCAAGTGCAAAATTTCGGTTACATAAAGATACCGAAGCTATCAAAATTGGTAAAGGTGTGAGGCAGGGAGATACCATTTCTCCAAAACTTTTTACTTCAGCTTTACAGATGATTTTTCAGCAGATAAATTGGAATGACAAGGGAATAAAAATAAATGGTGAATATTTAAATCATTTGCGGTTTGCTGATGACATTGTTATTTTTTCAACGAACCCATCAGAACTCCAAGACATGGTACAGGAGCTCTCAACTAGAAGTAAAGAAGTTGGACTCAAGATGAACCTACAAAAAACTAAGATCATGTTCAATAATTTCGTAGAGGAAACAAAAATACAAGTTGACAACATTGAGCTAGAAATTGCTGATTCATATATTTACCTTGGCCAGCTGATTTCAATGGATGGCAACATTATGAAAGAACTCAACAGACGTATTAAACTTGGCTGGAGTGCATTTGGAAGAAACAGTTTTATCCTGAAGGGGAAATTGCCTTTGTGTCTAAAAAGAAAGGTCTTCAACCAGTGTGTATTGCCAGTCCTCTCTTATGGATCAGAGACATGGAGTCTAACAGTTGGAGCAATACGAAAGTTACAGACAACGCAAAGGAGCATGGAGAGGTGCATGCTTGGAATAACTAGGAGAGATCGAAAAAGAAACACTTGGGTGAGAGAGCAAACTAGAGTAGAGGACATCATTGTTAAAGTAAAAGGGCTGAAATGGCGATGGGCTGGGCATATTGCAAGAAGAACTGATCAACGATGGACAACAGAAATTCTGAACTGGATTCCAAGAGACCACCGAAGACCTAGAAAACGTCCTCAAACTAGATGGGTAGATGAAATAAGAAAACAGGTTGGGGTGACTTGGAAGCGAATTGCTCAGGATAGACTTGTGTGGAAAGCATTTGGAGAGACCTTCATCCAGCAGTGGATAGATAATGGTTGAATATGATGATGATGATGATATATATATATATCATCCAGCAGTGAATGAATTATGGTTGAATATGATGATGATGATATATATATACCGGGTGATCCAAATTAAACAGGAGGTATTTAGACCTCTCTGTAGAGAAAACTATTTGATCAATTTCACCCAAATTTCGTACACATGCTCCCCTGAGTATGCGGTTTCGATTTCTGAAAGAAAAAAATTGAGTTCATATTTCGGCCGCTAGGGGAGGAAATGGCGCTGCGGAGCAGGCAATTTACATATTGTTTTGCAATATATAAATGTTTTGCAAATATATTGTTTTGCAATTTACAAGTTGTTGCAATAAATAAGATTGAGTACCGTTAATCATATAATTAAATAAGTTTATTATTGGTATTATTTTCTTTTCTCAGTTAGAATTAGAATGTACTGTTCGTTTTAAGGTTCAACAGTTTATTTATATGTGCTGTTACTTCAGCTTTCTCCTATTTTGACATATGTCATAATATGTTTTGATAATACAGTATGATTTAAAAAGTAAAAAAAAAATAACCTTATTCAACATTCACCATCAGTGCATGCTGAATGTCAACATTGACCGGTGTAAGTCAGAAATAATGATATTTAGCAAATATTTCGGACATACACCAAGCGACTATGTGATTGTTGACATTCACTGGAGACTGTCGACATTCGCCAGATTTTGGTCTTTCACCGTAACATAAGCAGTATTCGTGGAGTATCGAACTTAATGGTTAATTCCTCTACCACCTCCTTGATTTAATTGACGTGTCTCCTCATACACACGCACACACACTTTTGTTTGCGTGTGTCAGTGCAGTTTAAAGTATTTTAATTTCTCCAATTTCAAGTAATTAATTTAATACTTTACATAAAAGGGTTAGACATTGCTAAAATAGCAAGAGAAGTATTTTTTATCTTTTTATTTAACAATCCTCCCCTGGTATTTTTTATTTCAAATTAATTTAATAATTTGATTACCAAATGTGTGTCCTCCTGGTTCCAGAAGCTCATAATAATAAACTTATCTCGAACTACTTCCAGTAACCGCGTTACTAGAGAAGATTAGATAGTACAACATAGTCATTTAGACGTTATTTAAAATGGTAGTGTTTGTTCTTGAAAAAAAGACCCAGCCGTTTTCAATGTATTTTTAATTATTTATTTACATAATTTTTTATTAAAATATATTGTTATTTATATTACTAAAATTTTTCATATTAAATCTTTCTTTATTATTAAATATGTTATTAAAATTATTTAATTACACCTTACTTTTCATAAAGTACCTTATTGGTATTTCTTTTAAGTTTTAATTCTCTCAATGAAACATAAATGTGGCTCTTATATGCATATTTTCTTCTCTCGATTCATTACATATAAATTTGTAATTTCGACATCTGGTTTAATATTTATGCCCTAGAGATTTTGGGGAATTAAACTTGTATGTGAATTTTAAACAAAATTAGCATAAAATATATAGTAAATTTATTAAAAAATATAATAAATAAAATAAGCATATTTTGCAACGTGGGAACTGCGAAGCCAAATCCATAGACATATCTAAATATTAAAAAACTGGAAATAACTATACTGGTCGCCGTATAAATGTAGCCAAAGAATTGCTGAAAACTTGTTTATTTAGTTTTCAAGTATTTCTTTGGGATAAATTTAATTTCCTAGATAGGCAGGAAAACACATTCGAAGCTAAATTCCATTTTACAGAGAAAGAAAGAAAGCGCTTGAAATCCGAAGATTGCATTTCACTTTTGTTTCTTATCTCTTAAATCCATTTAAAAATATCCTTTCCGATTTGTTTTCCCAAGTGCTTTCTTAAGAAGCAAAGTAAACGTGAAGACATCGTTTCATCTTCCAATTCACCCATGGTTCTATAAAATTGCGCGGTACTCCATCCCATTAAAAGTAATGAGCTTGCTTTTCGTATTTATGTTTACTGCAATCCCGCACGCTAATTATTTCTTAAATGCCACATGATAGAAAGGTAATTAGTGTTTTCAAAATTCACTTCTAACTTGGGTAACTCATGTCCCATCGGTGGGATTTGTCACACAGATTAAAACCATATGCGTTAAAATAACTTCAGATGTTGATTAATACAAAGCTGTTCACACAAGGGTACACAAAATAGTACTTAATCCCAAGTTAGTTTTGATCTTATTCCGTGAATAATCATAAAAGAAAAATATTTATCCATACTGTATTTGGAAAAATATCTCATCGTAATTAGTTAGATTCCCATGCGCTGAATTGTATTCCAATTTGGAAAAGAGGCTATGTCAACACGAGTTTAAAGAAACGACGATGTTTGACTTGTCGACTGAGAACAAATGTAATGCAATACGCGATTTTAATAATATTAAGTCAAGAGTTTTTTCGAGAAACGGAGAGAATTTAGAATTTTCAAATCGTGCAAAATAATCTAACATAATAAATCGTCCTTCAATCATTTTTTTAACAGGGAGATCAAGGGTGAGTCTTTTATAAAAATGTACCATGAAATAGCCGTAAAAGAGGAAGGAGTTTCAAAATAATGGTACCATTAGCATTCGTGTATGGGTTTTCAGTCATGAGATGAAAAACTTTAAAATGAAAACATAAAGTGCTATAAAAATTTATGAATATGGCGAACTACTTGTTTTGTACACTGAATAGGAGATATTATTCTATATACCTAGGTAGGAACATGCAAATCAACAAGAACAAGTCCTATCAAATGGCAGTGTAAAGTTAACATAGACTATAATTAGGATATGCCTCAGACCTTTAGAAATCAGGAATCAAAATTTTATTACAGGTAAAGGCAGTAAGAGATAAGTGATTTCGATCACGAGCAAATTGTAGGTGCGAGAAAGGCTGAATGTTCTACTGCAGAAACTTCAAAACTTTTGGAAATTTCACGTAGTACAGTGCAATGTGTGTACCACGAACACATGAATTAAAAAAACGGTTCAACCATAAACGATTCATTGATTCTCGAGGTAAATGTAAGCAATCTCGTATAGTTTCAAGCAATAGAAAGGTTTCATTGCAATAGATCACTTCAGAATTTAATACAGGTGTATTAACCAATCTATGCACGAAGGCTAGTTACCGTGCCTTGGCAAAAGCAGGTTCTGGCAGGCGACGTCCACATCATTTTCCTATACTGAGTGCAAAACATGGAGCGTTAAGGCTTCAGTTGGCAAAATTTCATCGCAGTTGAACCGTATATGACTGGGGATGTATTATCTGATCAGATGAATCGCGCTTTTAACTTCATCACATCGATGACAGGGTTCTGGCGAGGCGAAAACCTCATGAGATGGATCCCTGACTGCAAGACTGAGGTTTTCTAGGCAGGTGGCGACGGCGTAACAATGTAGAGAGCGTTTTCATGGGAATATCTTTAGTATCTCTAGTATCCCTGGAGACTTCTGCCAGAAACTCAAGTTATATTAACGTTATATATTCGTAGTTGACCAGTTACACCCTTTATCATGATTTTCTTTTGGAATAATGACGCTATTTTCCAAAAAGGTAATATACCGCAACATCGCTCATAACAACTGGCTTCATGACAGTAACAGGTTTAGGAACTTGCTGCCTCTAGACGCAAACTGTCGGGCGATCAAAGAAAGTAATACTTGTGGAAAAACAACATATATGTATTCTTTTTATGTGAAGGCGATTTTTCATACATAAATTCAAGCTAATGTCACGGATATTTTCATATAGTAACTGATAGAATAACCAATAATTTAATTTTAGGTTCTCTACAAATGTTTCCCCAAGGCATATGCAGTATGAACCTACTTAGAAATCCACCACTACTTCAAGAGCATTCTTAATAAAGTTACAACACCCGAGTAGCCTCCTAGATGGCCTGATCTCAATAATATTGGGAAGTTATGGGATCAATTGAAACTCTGACGTCAAGGTTATGGCTTATCACCAAGCTCTCTGAATACTTTGCGACAGTTTTTTCTGGAATGCTGGATGGAAGTACCACCATTTCGATTCCAACATCTAACTAAATCCGTACCATGATGTGTAGTTCTCTTACTCGAGTTAAAAGTGAACTAAAACGTTACTAGATAGGTGTATATAATAATTTGCCCTCTCAGTGTATAAAAGCCTGCAAGTTTTTCCTCTTAATGTAGATTATTTTGAGTTGCAAAGCAATATCGTTCATACAGAAGAAGAATAAAATCTGTATCGATATCTGGAAAATAAAATTTTCGTCAATTCTGAAAATTATTAACTTACGTCACTAGCTTTCATTATAGTTTTATAGTTTAATTAAATGCACTATAAATTCAAAAACATTTTAGACAAACTTACATTGTTACGTTAAAAGTTCGTTGCTTTCTTTTTCCAAAAATTTTTTCAATAAATGTTTGCAATGACATTTTTATAAAATTATTGCCTGTGCTTCATCTTCTGGCCTCTAATAAAATAAAAGTTTATTGGTTTTTGTTATTTATCTTTTTTTCGCATCATTCAGTTCTTTTTCGAGTTCAGTTTATTTGTCACAAAAGTCTATATTTAAAACCTTTCGTTTAAATCTTCTTAATACACAGTATTTTTAAATTCTGATTTTATGCATTCGGATAAATTTCTGTAATACCATAGTTGGCTTATTAAAGCTTGTGTTTTATTTATTCATATATTTACATGTTTATTCATTTGTTTTAAAGCAATGTGAAGATTTTCTAATTTAATACCTAGCGTTAGCGGCTACTCAGATGTAAAAATAAGTTACGTCAACGGGTAAAATATTTTCCGCAAGTTTTATTTCTCTGCAAGGGCAAAATTATATATATATATAAAATTCTGCCCTAGCAGGAAAACAAAACTTACAGCAGATATTCCGCCCGTTAGAGTAAATTATTTTTATATTTGAGTATACATATATGTGTGTATATATATAATAGCACTACAAAACATTTGAAAAGAAATAGAATTATACAAAAATAACTTTTTAATGATGTATAACACGAAACTTTGTAATGTGAACTTATCACCATTGTGAAGCTGCGCATGATGCAGCATGACTCCAACGATATATATATAGAAAGAAAAACAGAAATAGCTATTCCAAATTTAAGAATAATTCTCATAAAGTGAAAACCGAGAGCGAGATATGAAATATTAGGTAATGGATTCCCCTCTGAAATCGGTTCTAGTTCTTGGACTTCTCAGAAGTTCTCGAACATCTATTAGAGAACTTTTGTAATACCTCAATATACGGCGTGCATTTATAATATTTAAAAATTATCCCAGAGCACTTACTTCTGGAGAAAATTAGTGAACATTAGATAATAATAATAATAATAATAATACGGACAAACACGTTCCTACAATCATTAGGTAACAGATAGAATGATACACTAAGGGATGGTATGTACAGAGTAGCTTGCTATTCCCGCGCATGACTGAGGAAGAACCCTCTTCTTCAGATCTTTCATGGCAAGTGAGGAAAATCTCTGCCATCGATAAAGCAACACCTGTACTAAACATTTCACTGGCTCTATTGGTAGCACATAGGGCATCGCAGGATTTGACCTTTCACGCCATATTTCAGGTGTAGTAGAGTGTGGTTTCCGTTATCTCAACATCTGCCGATTGATGTGGTGGGTGGAGAAATGGTGGTTGAGGGGACATGGGCCGTTTCCCTAGCAACTGCACCCAATGGGTCGATGTCTGCCTCCACCTCACGCCCTCTGGACCATGAATGAAAAGTGGAGAAGATCTTTTAGCCAAATTTCCCCAAATCAACAGCCCTAGAATCATCCTTTCACGTGCATGTTCCTAATAACTAGCATCTCTCCGAATTTCTATGTATTACGTTCACTTTCTAAAACCTTTGCTGTAGATGAATTAACCTCATCAAAGATTGAGAGAGAGAGAGAATTTCAAATTGCTGTTTTAGACTTCGTCTGCTTTTCTGGGCAGTTAATGAACTTTTGCTTTCTCAACTAAAGAAATAACGGAACGGCAAGACTTTTCTTTTATATTTAAGTTGTTTCTTTCCTTCGGATTTTCTTACGAAAGTAATGTCACTCCATGTGAAAAATTTTCTATCGCTTGCACACATCTACAAGCAAATTCTGTAGCGAAATTTTCGTAAAATCTAGTAGTATTAAATTTAGTTATTATTAAAAAAATGTCTTATTTAATTATTACTTATTTTAATTGAAATTAACTATTGCGAGTAAAAAACAGACATGATTTTAATCTAAAACTGGTAATGGTGTGTTTGCAAAATTATAAGATGGTATCAGAGAATAATAGTGTGCAGAGTATTTTTAGTCGACGTTTCGTTTAAATAAAGCAAATGCATGCAGGCACGTTGCATGCGGCATGCCTGTGAGGCTGTCCATAAATTTTCTTTCGACAAGGCCCATCTAATAGAGAAAGTTTCTTCACCAGCCGACCTCAATTTCTTCGAAGCCTTCCATATTCTTTCGCATTCCTCTTCTACTGTTAACGATCAGCTTCCGTTCAATTCCATGTCCTCTATTTGGAGAAACTTCATTCGTCCCATAGCAAAAGACGCGGCTACGGACCCACAACTGGTTTACCCGAACTAATTTTGGACTAGCAATTTGGCATCGATAGTTTTTCTAGCACGTGTGTCACATTAGTGTAACTAGGGTTCTGAAGAAGGAAGCCTAAACGCGCTTCCGAAATAGCTATCAACCGTTTTATCAATTTAAACTGAGATTGTGTTTTATTTTATATAATGTTTAAACGCAGTGAGTCGTACATCTTTATTATTGTTTATAATTTACAAATATTTCTGGAGTTCTGTAGGGAAACTTGACAAAATGAGCAAAAAAAAATTGACTTTTTAGTTAGATCGCGATAAGGAACTTATTCGAATTTAAGGGCAATTTGAGAAGTGATAGACTGCGTGTTAGCATTACTGGGCCATTATAGAGATAATGTTATTCATTTTGCTTGCTGAAAGTGAAAGTATCTGGGATGTTAAAAAATACACACTGATTTATTCTGATCGAAAAGTTAAATTTCCTGTCGATTTCACTAATCCCTTTCATTCCCGTTTAAATTCATTTTTAATCCAATTTTATTGCTTTCTCATTCAGCACGTATTATTTGCTCTATGATGGGAAAATGACGCGAAACGACGTGATCATCTTTCTTTCGATTATTTAAACTTAAGATCCCTTAATGCGACATACTTGATTCTCCTCTTGAGCGGGAAAAATCAACACTTATTAACCATCATTTTTGAAGCAAATTTTCTTGCATCGTCTCAGTGGGAATGAGTATAAACGTCAGATATTACGTATGATTTTATTTAGCCATAATTTTCAGCAAAATTTTATTAATAAATTTTTAAATAAAATTTCGCTCTCTCACCGCTTCTTTATGGTAACTAATATAAACAGTTACAATTGCATTCAACTAGTTACAATATATATATATAAATGAAAAATAGTAGATAATGTAAATATAAATGAAAATGTAGAAAATCAAGCAAATAGATTGGTGAGAAATGAAAACAAATAAAAAACAATAGTAAGCAGTAAAATAAAAATACAAACAAGTTTATCAATGAAGAGCGCGCATGAAGCAGCAGCAATCAATATGATAAAATTATATAAATAGGAAATAGTAGATAATGTAAACATAAATATAAATCAAAATGTAGAAAATCAAGCGAGTAAATGAAGGTTATTAATAGGTGTAAATGTATGTACATCATACCACAGTTACAAAATATACATTCATGTGTAGTTAAAGTATAAATGAATAGACAAGTTTACGATTATGCCTTTGAGCCGTTTGACATTGGTTTTCGGGGTTTCGTCGAACGGTTTATTGGCGTTTCAGAAACATTGTCTTGCAGATCTTATATATTGTGTCCGGCATGCGTGTATAACTGTTCCCTTGAAAAAGATTGTACATGCATGCATAGATGCAATATATTGTCATATAATTTCAATCTTCACTCTCGTCACTAGCCCGTTATTATTAATCGTAAAATTGTCTATTCATTTATACTTTCACTACACAGGAATGTATATTTTGTAATTGTGGTATGATGTACATACATTTACACCTATTAATAACTTTCATTTACTCGCTTGATTTTCTACATTTTGATTTATATATATATTTACATTATCTACTATTTCCTATTTATATAATTTT
>QLNU02015360.1:165698779-165729389 GCA_006491805.2 Dysdera silvatica | reverse complement strand
GGGAGATGGAACGCAATTTCATTTATTGAGTTTCTTTTTCACTCGTGCTCTCACTTTGTTTGCTACTTGGTACATTCGGTTAGTTTGCTTTTTTTAATTAATTATTATAGTTAGTTTTATTATTATGTGTAAAAACATTATTTTAAAACATATTATGGGCCATGCCCAACGGCACCAAGCACCGTGAAATCATTTTTTCTTTTGCGAGCAATTTACAAAAAATATGCCCCGGTGGCTCTGTGTGTCCAACCATTTGGTAATTATGCTAACCCTGTGAAAGGCAATATCTCATATATAAAAAACAATTTATCATCTAATATTATTATGTGTTAATAGTTAAAATGGCATTTAGCAAAATAGGTGTCTCTGAGCTTTTCAACGTTACTGCTGGAAATAAAAATAGAAATAAAACTATTTGAGCAAACACTAGGTTTGATCTTATCCTGGTGACAAAATCAAAAACTACGGTCTTCAAAAGCGAATTCAAACCCAAATTATATGAGAAAAATTTATGGATTTGTGGATGTGAATTAACAAACAGGCTATTTTGTTTTTACTGTCTCCTGTTTGCAAAACGAAGTGGTGATTTCAGTTGGGTGAAGTACAGTGTGGCTGATTTGTCACATATAACTCCAAAACTAAATTAGCATGAATACTCGCAGTCACATTTAAACTCCACATTAGAATTCTGTTTGCTTGGTATTCTTCAACAGCTTGACAGTGCATTTTTTAAGTTGCATTACAAGTTCGTTCAATCTTATGCCAAGAACACAATATACAGTCGAACTTAATACGAGCACGGCTAAAACGAGCAATCTGCACGTTAAGTTTGGTTCACTATTTAGCTACATTAAGAATTTCACGCTTTTTACGAACACAAAAGTAGAATCTCGACAAATACGAGAAAAATATCTGTCCAACTTTAATGCGATTTTTCCCTTTTTCCATGACATTTTTTCTTCTCAACAAAAACAGAGGAAAAGAAATCGTCGAGATATACGATATGCACAAATGAATATGCCAAGCAAATATTTTTAATAAATGTTCAATTAAGCGAAATGAGACCATATGTGTATTTATTTACAGTGTAATAAAAATAGACCCCATATAGGTGAAGCTTTTTTAAATGATATAATGTTAATTTTGCACTAAAAAATTACCCAAGTTAATTCTAGTAATTATTTTCATTTTATTACGTATGAGTAGTTTGAAATTTTTATTCCTTTCATGTGTTTTACGAGTAACGGTTTATGCTAGGAATTTTACATATTCTTATCTTCTCGCATTATCTGAGTTTGATGTTATTTAATCTGTACATTTCGTTAGCCTGTAAAAATTTCTTTTCGTAACTTATGTATTGTAAACTCAGGTCCGCAACTAGAGGTGGGCCGGCTGGGCACATGGCCTGGAATGTTGGTAGGGAGGCCAGTGAAGGGACGGGCGTCGTGCCAGAGGGGCGCCAGAATCTTGGTTTGCCCGGGGAACAAAGGTACTAGCTCTGCCACTGGTGAACCCCTATTTGGATAACCCAACAGCCGCCACTGTCCACAACAGTAGCATTTTCAGAGCATGCAGTCAGATGGTTGGGAAGATGTTCTTATCAACATATTTAGAATAGAATTTGATGAGTCCTAAGTTGAATTTTTTTTAAATCACTGTTGCACTGCAAATCAATAAAACTACTCCTAATCCCCATATACGCTAGAAAACTAAAGTAAAACATGATTGAGGGGAAACCTCGTATTACTTTAGTTCTATAGTGTTTTAAGATATTTATTACGAAATATGAAAATGCCAACAGAATAAAATACATATATTTCAGATTCAAAGGGAGCAGGGACGTTATTTTTGTGTGAAACAATTTGCATTTTTTCATGAGCCAGCGGACCGCCGATTGAAGTCCCATGTTGTTTGTAACCCTTCATTTCGGCCAATTGACTTGGCGCTTTCAAGCAACAAAGTTACAGTATTAATGTGGAAGATATTTTCCCTTTTCATACGGATTAGGCATCGCATTTAATGAAGGTGTAATTTTTTTTTTCGTACTGGAAAGCAATACTCTTCACATATATTATACCATGATTTGAAAACATTATTTACATATAAGAAAAATGCAGGGCGTTATTAATATTTTTCAGTCACTTTTAAATTTAGCAATCGAGAAATATCAACTTAATCCTAAGACAATTAATGAGAACCAGTACTTATACAATAAAATTTTCATGCCAAAATTTGAGGAAATTATTTTAAATAACTCGGCATTTGAAGAGGAAGTGACATTGCATTTCAAAAACGAAAATGACTATTGTAATATTGATGATGAAATAAATCCTGCGATGGAGTTTGATAAGAAATGCGAGACAGAAAATTTTACTTTACCTCAAATGAAGGCTGTAATTAATTTTTATGACTGGTGTAAAAGCAGTAAATTTTAGCAAACATAGCAGCGTCATAAACGTATCCACGATCAGAAGCAAATTTTCCATTTCAAAAAATATGTGTCAAAATGTGGTACTCGCAAAGGTAAATCTAAAACTCTAAAAAAAGTGTCACAAATGAAATTTCATCGTATTCGAAGTTATTGTTTACCGATTAGGGTCATTGATTTAAAAATATGAGCCACTAACACTGCAAAAGGTTTAAATATGAAATCTGAAATATCTGGTTGCTTTATCAATAAATTAAAATTAGCCAATTGAAGCGTTTCACGAAAAATAACGAAATATACAATCGTCCGATCAGTGGGTAATAGAAAATTTCGGCCCTAAATTACCACCGTAATTTTTGAGACCCCCTTTTACGAAAATTAATTTGTATGCATATATTGAAAAAATTATATATATAAATATATATAATAGTAAATAAAATAAAACACATTAACACAGTTAAAATAAATACGATGGTTTATAGCTATTTCGGAAGCGCGTTTAGGCTTCCTTCTTCAGAACCCTAGTTACACTAACGTGGTCCACGTGCCACAAAGCCTCGACTTCAATAGAACAGTTTCTCAAGTTTCGTTTTTACGAAAATATGTCTTTGGTTTGTTTTTAACTCTCTAAAAAGCAAACGAAATTATGTATGTAGTTATAAATTTCGTGTTATAAAGTCAAAATGTTCTTATTTTTGTTATTAAAAATAATATATGGTAATTATGTTTAATAGAATATAATATATTACAAGCGTGCAAGCCGTACAGATGGAGGTTCGACTCACACTTACATAAAAGCTAATCACATTTTAAAAGGTTTCTTACGACTGAAAATATGGGGAAGTAGAAATAGTGTGAGGTGATAGCAAAACTTTTATCCGTCGCAACATAAATCGTGATTTTTCTGTTTTCGCCAAAAAAAGGAGTAACTTTGAATTGCGGCAACCATGTCCATCGTTTTTGCGCCAGTTATGCAAATGAGCTTGGCTGAAAACTGGCAAATGCGCCAATTCAAATATTTTTAATAATGAATAAGAAATCAAAAAATGCGTTTTACACGCTGGTTCCAACGGATTTATTTATCAAAAATATAGATCTTTCCAATTTACTAAGTCTCAAATCTGGGTGCAATTGACCCTTAAAACACTTCCATTGTAAGTACTCACGACTTCCGTTGTTGGCCAATAGGTGCTTGAATATGTACGTGCGTTATAAATATGCTTAAAGGTGCATTTATATTTTAAGCGTGGTCATGCTCAATATTTTACTCAAATTTGAGAGAAACAGGTTTTCTAAAACGAAGCACTCCCAGTTTGAAATCCGCTACAAAAAGAAAAAACGATGCTGACATTGGAGACAAAACTTGACATCGTAAAACTTTGTGAAAGTGGATTAAAAGCTGTAGAATAGTTTTAAGGGTAGGCCTTGTTTAGAAGACTATGAACTGTATTTCAACACTCTGTCTACAGTGTGAACTGGAACCATTCGAGCATTTTTTTTTTACTTCCGCACATATGTGCACTTTAATATCTGAAGCAGAGCAAAAGGAAGATTTTGATTGCATCAAAATTAAATTTTTGTATCCATTGAATATTCAACTTTCGTTGAGCTGCTTTATTTCCAACTTTCTATTTAATAAGCGACTCAAAATGTAATAAAAATACGATCAAATGATCCCATTTTCTTTGAGATTTCATATGACTGTTAGGTTTGTATTCTAAGAATCCACCATATGATCAGCGTTGATGGTAAATGGCTAATTTTCAAATCAAGTAAATAACGCTAGAACACTGAATTCAATTACAACTCAAGAGCATCATAGTTTTATTAATGAGATAAATAACTTATTTAAAATATGCTACGATACCAAAGTATGAATGCATTGGTTCCTGGTTGACTTGAACACCGTATGCAAACGAAGCTGAGTTAGTTTTCTAAAGATCGAAGGAAGAAGCTATCTTTCCCTTATGCCTACGATGAAGTTGAATTATTCCTTTAAATTAGTTTTTTCGGTTTATTTGCTTAAGTGTATTACAGATATAAGAATATATTTAAATAAAATGAATTTTTATTGGCCGAGTTCATTTCATGGAACCAATCACAGTATTTTAATATAAAATATATGCAAAGTTTTTGTGTGATTAAAGTCGCCAGTTGTGGGCCACTTGTAACGGAACTTCAGATTATTTTGGTTAATATTTTTACACGTTCTTTGATTTAAACTTATTTAATTAACTTTAATTATTAATTAAATTTCTTAAGATTTTCTTAATGTTTTCGAAAGTTGATATTTATTTGAAATAAAAAAGCGTAGTTATGTAATGTTTGACCACTGATTCAAATCAATTAATTTCTTCAAATGTTCAAGAATGATAAATTTGTATTTTCAATTAAGTAGTAATTAACAATAATTGGACTCAATAAATATTAGACACCCACTTTCTGAAAAGTTTATTGAATGTAGAATAGCATTTTATAAAATAAATATGAAATTATCCTACCTGTAAATTCAAAGACGTCTGTATGTCGATTTTGTTAAACCAATATCACATGTTTGATACTATGTTGTTCTGCCGTGCTTAACATATCTAACTAAATTTTGTTTCCGAAACCAGATCATTTCAGAATTTAAATTTATTTTTTAAATTTTGATCTGTAACAAAATACGAATGTGACAATTTCCACTTTATGTAGTTATCTGTTTTAAAAGATGATAAAATAATGGTACACAAACATCAAACAAAAAACAACGCAACTTACTTAAGCCAACTATATATTAACGTTCGACCCAATGTATACAAGTAATTCTTTGTGTGAAACCTGATGAACTTTGTGGAACAGAAAATCCCCAACATAAAAAGGAAGAAGTGCAACCTATTGTAGCTGTCACAACCTATACAAAATCTCCCGGATAAGCGATCTCCCGCCATAGAAAAGACAGGATAAATTGCATCGCCAAACTAACTTCCCAGACAAAGTGCTACTTGGTAAAGAAAGAAAAGGAAAATGCACTAAAAGGAGAGAACATAGTGGGGATCAGAGGTTTCGGAGGTGGAGATGGTGAAACTAAGACGCGACAGCTGTTTTCCACGGAAATAAGCTACCGTCGAGGCCTGAGATTGAAGGAACGGTGACTTCAGTCGTTTCCTACTTTCGCAGATTGTCGACAAGGTTATCTATTCCCGGGGGAAGGTCCATAAAATGAGATTCTGCTAAAAATATGTTATGGGGAGGAGGGTGTTATTATAATATTTAAATACGTTTAATTTTTGAGACTGAAGTGTGTTTGGGCCTTTTCAAAGCTTTACAGCAATTTCCCAGCCTCATATATTATCGCTACAATATTTAAAAATTTCCATATTGTATTTTCCTTCATAAGTAGCAATAAAAGCGATGAAACTTGTAAAAATTAAGTAAATTATAAAACATTTTACGAATATAATGCACGATTTCTATGTAAAAGTAAAAAAAAACATATTTCTGTATCGGAGTATGACAGTACTATGTATGAAACTGACAGGCGTAGCCACATAGTGAGAATATGTATAAAAATATAAGAGTGGTATATTTTGATAGCTAACGGTACTGTACATAATAGCTGTGCAAAATCGTTGATCAACCAAAGGTTTTGCACATCTACTTTATACGATGTGGACAAATTCATAACAGCGAATCTTTATAATTCATGAAATTTAAATTCCAACCCAAAGTTCTTAAAATAATATTTCGAAATCTCATTTCCGTCTTTAAATTATCTAAACGGAACAAAGTCCGAAGATTATAGCTAACGATTTATCACGGTGTCTATAATTTTTGCATATTAATTATAATTAATGAGTTATAATCGCAGGAGTTTTTATGCCACACGTTTAAAGAAGTCTTTTTTGTTGTAGCCAACATACTCTTATGACAGCCATTGCATACGTACGATTAGTACAGAAAACAGCAACCACTATATATATACCTTAAGTAGCAGAGTTAGGTATTACCCATTCTTAAAAAAATACAAGTATTTCATGCATGTATTTTACCTCGTAAATAAATCTCTTTTATTTTATCTTATTTAGTCTTTTATTATTAGTCTTTTATTTTATTGATCAAACAATTTCTCCATTTCATTATAAATTAAAAAATAATTAGAAATTTAACGAAGTGAAAATTAATCAGTATTCGAAGTTTAAATATTTAATTTATGTTTGATGTTCTCGATACAAAGGAATTAAAATAGAAATAGATGAAAGGAAGCTAATTGAATTTGATAAACGTCCTAGTATAAGAATCACACTTCAATTAAGGGATAATGGTTATTTAATTAAATCCTTTAATTTTAATCATCTAATCAGTTTTATCGTTTAATTGAATATTTTCCACTGATTCATTTAATTAACATATTTTGCGCTTTCAGCAGCGATTTGTGTTTTTCAATATTATTTTATTGGCAGCTCAATTGCATTAATATGTAAGTTTAAAAAATGTAATTAAAGCTTTTGTTATTTATTCTGATTTTGATGGCGCTTTTATACCGATCTTCCTTTCCATAAATTATAATATTTTGTTAATTACAAATGAGAATTTATGGTGTACTATTGGAATAATATGTATAGTTAGTATGTCGAATATGAGACCCCTCTTAGTTTTCATGTATAACTAGGAAAATAAGCGAGGAATTGTAGTACCAATGTGACACCCTTTTAATGCATATATTTTACTACACATAACGATGACAGAAAATGAACACAACTTCACAATTTTCCTTGTGTGAAATTATAAACACAAGTGTTACTTTTTTGTTGGGGGTCTGAAAAAAGTGGTCCTAATATGAGATCCCCATTCTACAAATTTAAAAATGAATTATAATTACTGAAAATTTGGTCAAAAACAAAACTGTACGCAATAATTAAATAACAGTTACCTACATACACTAACAGGTAAAAATAAAAAGTGACATTTTAAACAAAATAGTTGGTTACACTAAAGGTTTCGTTTACGTTTTGTTTTCAGATTCAAACTTTGCATTGCTTACAAATAAAAAGTTCCTCAGCCCCACAATCTTTATGGGGCCCACCTTAAACACCTTCTACGTTGAAGCCCCTGCTCTCCCCGTTTGTCTTCTGAACATAAACAGCCATAAAAAAAGCGTAGTATTAGGCCCCCTTTGGGGTCTCATATTGGGCATAACCATGCTGTTGCACACGCCAATGAATTTTTAGGTTTGTGTGGACGTTAGCTTAAAAACAAACAGGCATATTTACATTCCACATTTATAGTTACCTATCCGATACTAAGAGTTTTTAAAAGAATTTTACTTTGAAGGTGAAAATAGTCAATGAAAATGGTGATGCAAAGAAGTTGATGAGCACGAATTCGGGAGAGAAAATGCTGAACCTTTGTGTGCGCTTGTAAATACTCGACTGACTCACCGATTACAAATTATGCAATAGACTACTGTTTTACGCATCAATCGCCAGGCTGCAGTACTTTGTAGGTCCTCTAGACTGAAGTCTCATATTCGGCATACTTACCTTGTGGTGTGCTGTTCTGATATATCTGCATTATGTATGATATATATATATATATATAAAAGTTTTCCTCGCCCATTCTTGGCGGAAACAGGCTTTGGGACGGGCAGAGCGCCATGTTCCCAAGCCTCTTTTTACATCACTTCTTAATGTGCCATGTCTAGAAACTTCCTGACAATGTGACACGTGTTTAGGATTGTGGCTTTTTGTATTTCAATGTAGGTGTTTGGGTCAATGTTGAGTATCTCCAAATTCGTCGCAAGCGTTTTTGGTACTATCCCTGTTGCTGAGATGACTAACGGGATGATGAGGATCTTTTCCATACCCCATATATCTCGTACTTCATGTCTGAGATCTTGGTACTTGGTGATTTTCGTTGTGTAGGTTGTCTGTATGTTATTGGTGTTGGGTACTGCTATGTCGATTAAGTACGTGGTCTTATTCGATTTATCGACGAGGGTTATGTCAGGACGGTTATGTGGGACTGTCTTGTCTGTTATGATTGCTCTATCCCAGTAAAGCTTGTGTGTTTCGTTCTCATGCACGGTCTCTGGCTCATATTTGTAGTACGGGCATTTTTCTGTCAGAAAGCCAGCATTCGCTGCCAATTTCTGGTGGACTATTTTCGCTACTTGATCGTGTCTATGTTTGTAGTCTGACTGCGCAAGGATCTTGCATCCTGCCATCACGTGTTGGATTGTCTCCGATGCCGCATGACAGTGTCTGCATTTGTCGCTTTCTATGTCTTTTCTCTGGATGAATTTCTGATTGTTCCTTGTTGCGATCACTTGGTCTTGGATGGCTAGCATGAATCCTTCTGTCTCTGGCTGGAGAGTGCCTTTGGCCAGCCAAGAATTTGATGCCTTTTTGTCAACGTGTGGTTGTTGCAGGTCATTGTAGTGCCTGCCATGTAATGGTTTTCCGGCCCAAGTTCTCAGTTTCTGTTCGTTGGCTGTTTCGAGGACACGCTCTTCGGTACTACACAGGTTTAGTGGCGTGTAATTTGCATCTGCTTGTATTATGGCTTGGATGAGTGGCGATCGGGGACTCTTCAACTGGAAGTATTGCCTCATGCTCTGGATCTGCTTGTCATGTAAGTCTTTGAGGTCCGCTTGTCCGCGTCCTCCTTCTTCCCGGGGTAGTGTTTGCCGTTCAATTGCCGTTTGTGGATGGTTCTGCATTTTTCCATGGGAGGTTGAAACCTGGTTAGTGTTGGTCCATTTGATGATCCCGAAGGAGTAGGTGAGCACTGGTACCGCATAGATTGTTAACGTGGTGTTCTTCTCGCTCAGTTCGTCTTCTGTAATGCTTATATATATACATATATATACTAAATGATATTTTTGGATTTCTAAACTGGAAGTGTGACTTTTTGTTTAGTTTCACGCCTTGTAGTATGATGACGCGAGATTTGACGCAGTTAAATCGTAAGTACACCTAAAATTAAATATCTAGATGGATTCTTGATATGGTTTTATATCAAAATGATCGAAATAGAGTTGGTTGTTTTTGAAATACGTTTAAACAAACTTGTTAATTTTATTTTAACCCTCTTCAGTTTAATTACATAGAAGTATTAAACATAATCAGTATAATAGTTAAATATAACAATAGAACAATAAATATAACAAATTAACTACACAATACAACATTTAAACAAAAGGTATAATAAGTTTCATAATGTATTGAATTGGTAGTCTTTCCACGATAAATAAATAAATAAGGCATTGCGTCTTAATAACACAAATGAAAAAAAGGGTATATATATATATATATATATATATATATATAGAGAGAGAGAGAGAGAGGGGAGAAAGTTTGAAACCATGGCTGAATTTTGAGTGGAAGAATAAAGGAAATATAAAAGAAGAATAATATATAATTATCCAAGTATATAAGCGCATTGGTACTACTATATGTGAATGGAGTGCAAAATAACGTACATATATAAGATGATTAGTGCATGTAAAAAAAAAGAGGGGGGCAGAGTGAAATAGATATATGGTTGAATTAAGGTAAGAGAAAAGAATATAAAATACAATATTCAAACAAATGTATATATATATACAAATATAAACATGCAAATATATATATACACACACATATAAATACGACGTAATATAAGCATGCAGCCCCAGAACCGTCGTCAGGGGCCTTTTCTAGGACTACATGCTTGGCGTGTACATGATTACAGCGTACTGAACAGATTTAATACTGGAAGTGATCATCGAATAGTGAGATGTAAAATGCACTTAAATACTAAATTAGAAAGACAGAAGCTCATTAGGAAACAAGTATGTAAGAGGGTGGATTTAAAGAAATTAAAAGAAAATACTGAGGCATTCAAGTTGGAATTAAAAAATCGCTTTTCTGCACTGGAAGGACTTATTGAAGAAGTTGACATCTCAGAAGCAAATGAAAACATTGTTAAGACAATAATTAAAACCAGGTTGCGAATCAAACTTTTTTACAAGGGGGTGATAAAAAATTCGAACTACAGTGAAAATCGGTTATAACGACCTTCAAGAGACCGCGAAAATTCGGTCGTTATAACCGATAGTCGTTATAAACGATATCTTTTTAAAATGATTGTAGCCTATAGTATAATATACTCCAGAGTTTTATAAATTATTTTGATAGTAAAAAGTATTAAACTTTTTGGTTAATAAAAATACGTGTAATTATAATGAATTTAATTTCCGTTTATGTTAAATTATATTTATAGCCACACTAAATACATAGTACTTTTTATTTTTTTTAAATCGAAAAAATTCTAGAAAATACTAAAGTATATAATGTAGAAAACAAATCTAATGAATAATATTTATTATATTATACTAATGACTTCCGAACAGTGCCGGTTTAAGAGTTTTATGGGCCCTATACTTAAAAAATAAAATAGGCCTCTAAAGAATATGACCTTCGTGTTATTCAATTAATAAATCACGTGTTTTTTAAGGTTTATTATCTTCAATATTCAGGTTTAGCAGTAAGGGAAAGTTCAAATATTACGTAAGCAATATTTTGGACATTGCAACCCCAACCCCTGTAAGCAAATATTAACATTGGCCAGCATAGAAAATAAGCACAACGGCACCCCCCAAAGGTACTTACGTAATACTTGAACGTTCCCTAATAAAAATTTCTCGGACATTTGTAAATAAACAAGATTAGAATAACGCTAAAATTTTGATAACTAACCTTCACTTTTGATAACAAACCTTCAATTTTGATAACTAACCTTCAATTTTAATAACTAATCCACTTGGTTCCGATTTATGACTGTCAAGTCGCGTCGTTATATCCGAATTTCCCTACTTAGAATCTACGTAGACTACAAAATCGCCGTCGTTATAGCAGGTTTCGTCGTTATATACGATGTCGTTATAATTAATGTGTTTAGTATGAATTAGAATAGCAAAACGAACTTCTTGTCGATGCGATAGGTCGTTATAACCGGCGTCGTTATAAACGATTTTCACTGTATACTACTATTTATTACATTCAATTTGACAAAAATAAAATTATAATATTACTACTAAATATAAATACCGTACATCGAAACTTTAATTTATTAAAGTGACAATTTTCTTTTCATAAAATATAATTTTATAATTTAACTTTAGAGATAAAAAATTAGTTCTGAGTGTAAAAAAGGATTTGCCATAGGTGCAACATATTCGATGTCCGTCAAAGGCACCTCCACTATGGTTATCGTTTATTTTACAAACGAGTCACACTTCCTTAGATAGTAAAACACTTTCTATTGACATTTTTCTATTATGAACTCAGCCCATGTGCTTGGAAAGTAAAGTACTGCGTTTTAAAGTTAGTTCATTACAAATCAGGCTCACTGGCTTAGACACTGAGGCACTATTTTATAAATTGAGCCATTCACTTAGGCACTAAAGCACTGTTTATCAAACTGAACTACCTACTTGGACACTAAAGCATTGTTTCATAAACTTAGCTCATTACAAACCGGACTCACTCGCTTGGACATTGAAATACTATTTATTGAACTGGGCCACTCACTCAGACACCAGGACACTATTTATCAAACTGGATCACCTATCTAGACATTAAAACACTGTTTATCAAACTGGACTACACACTTCGACATTCAAACACTGTTCTTTGAACTTCATTCATTATGATCCCCTCTCCCCACTCATCTCCGGATTTACTGCACTGTTTATTGAACTTCTTTGACTTCCACTTTCCCTCTCCCCCATCTACTCTTAGAATCATTAGCTCATATTTTTCTTAATCATTCAAGCTCTCTTTCTTTCTCTCTCTCTCTCTCTACTTCCTTTAGATTATTTTTTTCTAAAATCATAATTGTCTTCCTTAACTTTTTGTAATGTTTCTATCCGTCAGAATTCAAATAAAATGTTTGAAATACCTAACAGGAAATTGGGGTAAATCCACCTATTCCTCTTCTTTTCCCTTTAAAAGGTGGTCTTAAATTGCCACTAGATGTTTTTAACTCAAAGCTAGAATTATTGCTATTCTATGTCTTCTGTGTTTCAACTGTACTCCTTTCAGAAAAAAGGCATTCTTGTTAAACTTTCGGATCGAATACAAAGTACAAAGATTTGTCTACGTCTTTTGACAAAATTAAACTTTATTTGTCAAACCGAAATCTATTATGACTTCGCCTACATTCAAGGAAGTGCACAATATGAAAAGAAATCCTACTAAAAGAGTCATACACACGATTTTGCAAAAAAAATTTTCTTTTAAAAGGTTTCCATGACTTTGTGTGTATATTCATGCAGGATGACCCACAATAAGCTCCATGAAAGTAAAAATTTATATTTGGAGAACCAGTTGAGGTAACAATCCCATATTTTGGGTTTAACTACAGTCATTATCAGGAATTTTGTTTAAGTATATAATCACATCATTCGTTTTCCTTCTATTAAGTGGAGATTCTCCTACTTTCCCTGAATAGATACCAAAAGTCGCCTCTACGTGCTACTGCCCCTGTATTCAACAATACATACAGATGAAGTATCACCCCCTAGGTGCTAATCCTCCTATATAGCGCTATGCATACAAAGGAAGTATCATGTAGAGACAACTTCCGAAAAACTACGGTTTTTATATAGATCAGAATTGCCACTACGCGCTACTGCGCCTATATATAGATATGTATTCAGGGGAAACACAAAAAAGCCACGGGGGCATATTTTCAAGGTTTCCATGGGGATTGAATAACAATAGAAAACAAAGAAAGGTAAGAATAGGAAAAAGAACAATAGAACAATAAAAAGAAAAGTTGAGGGTGGGGTAGATGAAAAATATTTTGTTTTTTAAAGAATGTTCAGTTCTTCCATTAGATTATTTTTAATAACTTCATAAATTGAACTAACCTGAGTTTCTAATTGGCTGTTTCTGCAAGTAACCTATGCAAGGTTTTATCAAGGTTGGCCTATTTAAGTAAGGCCTATTTAAGTTTGCCCTGTCTCACCGCTTCCTTTCTCACTACATTGCAATATTTATACCTACTGCTAAAAGTAAACGTTAAAATAACCTGCAAGAAGCAGATGGACAACAAAGAATAAGGACGCAACACCACCGCCTCAGGACTACTGGACAGCAGTAGAAAAATAGCGAAGTAAGATAATCTTCAATACGTGGGTTACCCATAGAAACTTCAATAAAATCCCAAATTATGTTTAAAGCAATTTATTTGTCATTTCAGTTTGAGACAAATAATCTCCTCCCAAATTCAAATAGTATTTGAAATATATCAGTAAACAAATGAAAACTATATGACTCTCATGAATTTGTTATTAATAATTTTGTACGTTTCATGACAACAAAAAAATTTTTCGTACCATGAAGTACAAGTTTCTTCTCAAACCCATTATTATTATATGTAGTTTTTTGATTCTCCTAATTTCAAGAAGTTACAATAGATAACGTCTTGCAATTTCGCTAATATTTAGTTTTATTGCTAACTTCACTTTTGTTGTAGGCAAAACCTGTCACATTTAGTTTCTTTCACAATCCATTTCAATGTAATATATGTCACCAATTAGTTAATTAACTTCATATTTATAGCAAGCGTAAATATTGCGCCCTTAATAATTTTTTTCGAATATAACAGCAACACATCTCATCTCCATTTATAAAAATTAATCTACTGTATAATTTCTAACCTTTTATAGATCTCTCGCTAGTAGATGATAATTTAGATCTAGTCATCTAGATCTAGGATCGTTTAGATCTAGTCATCTAGATCTAGGATCGTTTAGATCTAGTCATCTAGATCTAGGATCGTTTAGATCTAGTCATCTAGATCTAGAATCGTTTAGATCTAGTCATCTAGATCTAGAATCGTTTAGATCTAGTCATCTAGATCTAGAATCGTTTAGATCTAGTCATCAGTAGATTTCTTTATTACATAACCAGTGGGAATACCTTGTATTAGTCAATACTAATAGTTTTCCTTTCTTTTAGAGTACCCATTAGTATAACCACTACTTCAATTATTATCGATCGGATATAGTGAACATTTTATAAAATTGCGAAAATATGTGAATACTGTTTACACAATACACTTATGTTCAAAGTTCAGTATGCTCTTTTACGATAATACTGTATATTATATATTTTATTTCATTCCCTACTTCACCTTAAATATATGTCGCAATTCTTTTTACACGCTTTTAAAAAAGAAATACGAAATATATCCCACCATCTGGAAATGTTTCTTTTCCATTTATTTATCTGAAAAACCTGGACAGCACCATAAATACATCAAGCAAACACTCTCGAGGAAAAATCAATTTTGCTGCTTAAATTCGCAAAGAAATCGCGTAAACACGTATCCTCAAATTTTGACTAAACTTTATTTATTATTTTTTTTGGCTGAAAAAAAACTGATTACTTACGAAATACTTTAAGCTTGACACAATGGACATTCAAGTTACGCAATATTTATTTTTAAAATACAGTTTCGCAGTAAGTGAACCGCAAAATCGCTAAGGTATGCATATAAACAACTATTTAGAGGAAAGGTCAGCTTTAATAAAATATTGTAATTTTTTTATTATGACGTTAATCATAACAAAGCGATGATAAGTTCGCAATACAAAATAATAAAATTCCATTCATATTGAAAATACCAGATAAAATTTATAATTGAACTATAAGCTAGAGGGCAAATATGCATACACTCGTTTTGAAATTATTAATAAAAATTATCGATAATAATTAGTTCTGTAAATACTATAAATGGCTCATAATAATATTTCTATAAATAATAATAATAATAACAAATTGTTAAAAATAATTATAATAATAATGTTGCATAAATTAATACCTTTATTACTCACGATTGCCATACAGGACCAAGTTATCCGGACAAAAATCTACATAAAATACATCCTGAAGAAAATCTTGGACAACGATGGATGCCTTTAATGCGATTTAACCACAGAAACAATTCAATAGACAACATCGGGATGTAATATATTAACACAAAAAGGCTACAGGCATGGGCATGACAGGTGGCAAAAATAATACATCAAAAATTAGCCATCAGAACTGGTTTAATAAAAACTAAACTACCCTATTTCAAATATGTACTAGAAAATGTTCAAAAAAATGAAACACATAAGCTGCACTGATATAGTGCAATAATAACTGACAAGATAACAGCATACAACAGACCAGACATAACCCTAATTTATGAAACTAACAGAAAGCATTATAGATATAGCTATTCCACACACAAACCACATACAGGTCCTATATACAACAAAAAATCACCAAATACCAAGACCTCAGATATGAAATCGAAGACATGTAGCATATGAAAAGGTTCAACGTTGTACAATATCTTGTCAACGTTGGTCACCGTCTATAATTCTACTAGCCACAGGCCTAACAATACTAACCATATTGAATAGAAGCCTAGAAATACTTAAAGTCGACCAAACAGTTACATTGAGTTACAAAGGGTCGCGATTTTTAGCACATGCTAAACAGTCGGGAAGTTCCTAGATGCAACATCCGAATGATTTATAGAATGAAACATTAAGAAGTTGGCGCTGCCCTTCTAGTCTATACCGCCAACTGTGAGAACACATAAATTGTAAAAATAATTTCTTATAAATAATAATAAAATTTTTGTACGCAGATTACAAGAAAAGCCAGAATAAGGTGACAAAAATTACACACTGGTGTATGTCAAAGCAACATCAGTTACCCACAAATAAGGACTGGTGTCATGACAACCCGGATGACCCATAGCCCTGCCTTGAGATGTAAGCAGGGGCGGACTGGGTCCTCTCAAAGAGCGCATACCTTGGATTTTTGGAGGGCACGAGTCCTTGCCCATTTTAAGGCGCAAGTCCTATCGCAAGTCCCATCGCCATGAGGGCGCATGGGCCAGTGCGCCGACGGGCCGGCTGCCCAGTCCGCCCCTGGTTATAAGATACAAAAGCACAATTTAATAGCCGAGATCTCCACAACGTTCGTTAATTGATACAACATCATCATACGCTAATGTTTAAGGATACATCTGAAAACTTAATTATTATAAATGGAATAGATCGTTACTAATGTAGCCATTTACTTACAGAGGGGAGCCTAATTAACTTACTTAAGGCACGTTAATAGCTGTCGCGTGGCGATGAACCGAGTTCGAATCCTAAATAATTATTTAACCAATTGTCGTCATGTTTATCTGACGATTCCGTCCTTGAATATAGTAAACATCGTCTTCTTCATTCTCTATATTGGGGAAACTAAGTTTTGGCTAGTAACCATTCAATCACGTGTGTCCGAATCGCACATGAGGATTATCTACAAAATTATGAATATGAACTTCGTAGTGCTGTATCGACCTGGAGTTTTCTTAGCAAGATGTAATTTTAACCGTGCACTCTTTTCGGACCTTACGGATCACTAAATTTATGATTTTTAATCTCGCGAACCATTAATATGAATTTTTTTAAAAAGAGAAAATACAGGGCTTCTCCTCTTATCCGCATTGAGGCAAATGAGGGTTTTTTCACTAATTGCCGATAATTATCTCAAGTACATTCTAGATATAAAAATTTACAATTAATTATTTTAATAGAAAGTTAGAAATTAGTACTTAAAAATTTAGGAACCTATCAAGTACATTTCATGAATCTAGTGCAATATAATCGCGACAATTGTCATTCAGAATATGAGAATTTCTTAGAATATTATTTTTGTTTTATTATTAATAAAACATTAAAAATGCAAATAATGTCCAGATTTTTCTGCCAAACACCAGTGATCCCCTGATCACAGGTTGTCAACTGCTGGTCTAATAAACTGTCACAACTATCAATAAACGTTAAGAGCAGTAGATTAGGTATCCTTCTCACTAAGCTTCGTTTGTTTTCGATAATTAATCGCGATGATAATTACCAATCAACTGTAGTTTTCTAAAAAAGTTTTTTATTTAATCAGAAAGAGCCCTTTTTCCTCTAAACTAGTTTTATTTCAACCGTAGGCCGTGGGCATTAAAATTACACATTAACTATTACCTTTAAAGAAATGTTTTAAGAAATTATCTAGAAAACTGTTAAGGGATGAAGTTAGTAAGCCCATTAGCAGAATCTGAGGAAAAAACGAGTTAGTTTGAATAATCGAATGGTCAAATGGAACGAATCAAGCCGTAAACAAGATCTTGAAAATAAACACCTGGACTTGATTTATGAAATGACAAAGCTAATTCCGGCAATTAGGTTGAAGTCGGGAATTCGAGTTATGACCACGAATAAACAACATTATAAACAACGTTTCTCTAATTTTCCCTAAGCATCTCGTCACTCAGTGTACACGAGAGAGGTCAGGCTTAAATCACATTACTTTCCGAGAAGAGCATTAGGAAAATCACCAGGAGAAAAGTGTTTATTCCACACTGGCATTGCCAGAGCTCAGTATATTGTGTGTTGACCTAATTTACGTTTATTACTCTGATGAAAGAAGTTAAAACACAGGAGAGATTTTTACCCTTACAAAGCTATTAGAGAATAATGTATCAAAGCGAGAACATAAATCACCTCACCACTAAGGAAACGTAATATTGTGAGTTCTAGAGACTTATATTGCATAGTTTGTCAGAAATTTTTAATTGAATGCAATACATGCGCATTGTACGGACGCGAGCAGAAGCAGCACAAAATAAAATGTGCCATATAGAGCTGCGAAATGTTGATTGGTCGTATGATTCTCTGGGAATAGCTCTATACAGCTCTCACGGTGATTCTTCAAACTGTTTATGGGTTGTTTGTTCTTGAAGCAGTTGGTATATTCGTGTATTAACTCAATTTAATCACACTTCCTTCCATATAATGTGAATTAAGCATGATTTTGAAGATCACCCTTCAGTTTGGAGCATTTTACTGTATTTTGGTACGAATGAATGGCTTCGGCAACCTATGTTCTTAGCTCAAACTAGAGCTATGCGTAACCCACCACAGGAAAGTTTGGAAAGTCGTGAAGAAGGAAAAGAGGCTTTAACCTGAGCTGGAGTCGAACGAGCGACATCCTTATATACACCAGAGAAGAATACAAAGAAATCGCTAGTTCGATTCCAGTTTAAAATGACGACTCCTTCCCTTTCTTACGACTCACCAGAATGTATGTTGGCGGAACATGTACAGCTCTAGTTTAAGCAAAAAGCATGGATTGCCGGAAAAACCTTTCATGGAGTTCAAATCCCCCCCACGAATTTTTTTTAATAAAACATTGCTTCAGAAGCTTTCTGTGTTAATTATTCGGCCGTTGTGCTATCCCTACGAAGGGTGATAATATCCTATAATCTGCATTCAGAGTGGCAGATTTACCAATAGGATAAGTAGTCTGAAGCCTAAGACGGCAAATTTTCGACGAAAAGTTTTGTCGCCAAGAACTTTGCAAAGGCGGGGCTGGATTTTTCGGTGGCCAATTGAACTATTATATTCAAAGGCGTAATTAGGCATCGGCGAAGGGAGAGCTAACATGGGCGCAGCCTCGAGAGAGGATTAAACGACGCTAAATTCGCGAATACTTGCGAAAAGACAAATTTGAAATAACCTCCAGAGGCGTCAAATTAATAATTTGACAAAAGCACCAAAATCTCTGCTATGCCTCCAGTTACGTTATGTAAGATTAGACGGCAAAATATGTCAATTTATGGGTACCAAAATATGTCAGTGCTTACGGGCGGCAAAATCGTAAATCCGCCTCTGTCTGCATTTAGAGTAAGAAATGTATTATTCCTTTAAATTGTTAAATTTTGTTAAATTATTAATTTTTTTTGTTTTGTTAAATTGTTAATTGTCTGTTGTTAAATTGTTTGAGTTGCTAAATCTGGGTAGTAGTTATAAGACAGGAAAAAGAGAAAAAGAGAGAGAGAATTTTGATTATTATTATTAACTGACCACCTCTTGTCGATTTCAATAAGACATTTCTGTCTATACATACATAGGGTGCAACTTCGTAGACTGAGCGTAAAAATCGTATTTTAGTCGTAGTCGTTACACAACTAAACTAAAACATTTTTACGACATTGAAAATGTCAAGCTGTTGCAAGAGATCTAACGTTGAACTACCTTACAAGATTCAATTTTAGCATCTCATAAAACGATAAATTTCAATACTTGTACTAAAATATTTTCAAATCTAGAAATGTATATGCAACGATTCTGATAACATGATCTTCAACAATAATTTATAAACATAAAACTCAGGAGTTAGAAGCTTTAGAACTATCTAAAAAGTTTCTGCACACTGACGTACATTGCCAATTTCTTAATATCTTTCTTATTAAAGGAAATTTACCTTGATTTCAACTTTTCTCTGCTCAGTATTTTAAGCTCTCTGTTTTGATGACGTATACATTAATTCTCCTTGACGTGAGATCTTGTCAGTTTCTGTAAGATACAAGCACTGAACGAAGAATAAAAACATGTAAAAATACCACTTACTATAGTCCAAAATAACTTCCCATGGCCAAATTTATGCAGTTGGGGAATTTATAGCCCAAACGTGCGCCTCACAATTGGGGCATGAATTCCCCAATTGCATATACATTGCTGCTCTTGCTCTAAATAGCGCTTCTTCAAATTGGGATAGAGTTTTTAATGGTTGTGTGATTGGCTTTTTCAGATCATTAACAAATTGTTTTCTAATCTTAGGTACCTTAATGACGTCATCAAGACGTAGAACGTATTTTATTACCTCATATATTAGCACGAGTTTGGGTTGCTTTATTTGGTTGATAACTTTTGTTATTGCCCATTTCAGAATTTATATTATTTATTACAATGTGTACACGATAAGTTAGATACATATCGTCATATTATAGTATTCGAGCATTGAACGAACACAACAGAATTCAAACAATCGTGTGCTTTCATTATAGATCCAATAGAATTTAATATCTCACAATGGCGAACGAGCAGGGACGCCGATAGCTAACACGGGTCCCAAGGCTTACTTCAACGGGCCCCTTGACCCTTTCCCTGGGCAATAGCTTAGATATTTTTTTTTCATTTTGGGGGAGGAGTTGGGCCCCGGAATGAACAAAAAGTATGAAATAAGAACGCTTTTTTTTTGTACTTACTTATTACTTAATTATTTTACAAGATCACTGCTGAAAAAAGAAACTAACGTAAGCTACTATTATTATTTTTTTAATAATCGAGTCAGGATAATGAAGTATAATTAAAAAACTGTACATTAAAAATGTACAAAATCTTATTAATCTGGATTTAGAGAACAATTTTTCTGGCCTTCCGATTAGCAGGGGGGGGGACCGAGCCCCCCACAGCATAGGTCCTTTCCGGCGCGGGCCTCTAGACTTCATTCGGGCCCCCGAGCTGCAAGACCTGCTACCCCCTCCTCTCGTCGGCCCTGCAAACGGATCCTAACAAACAATCAATGAATAAATATATAAATAGAACTTTTATAATTCCAAGTATAAAGGAAATATTGTTTGTAATTCTTGCTTCCTAAAACTATCAATGTATTAACTGGCCCTTATAGTGGCCTCCGAACCATAATACTTCACACCGCCAAGCTCGCTACGAAGCAAATCCTGTCCATTGAGGTCGAAGAAGCTGTGCTTGTAATCAATAGGTATAAATGAAATGAAGAAGGCTATATATTTTCCCTCTTTTGACTTACGTTTAGTGGCATGTATTAGTGCCAGAAATAGGAATATGTGTGTGTGTAGTGTGTTTTAATATTTTTAAACAAATACCTTACATTGAGGTGTGTCATGTTGTTGAATTGAAATATTGATGTAACTGTAAACACAATATAAAATAGAGGAAGGTTAACTCATCTATTCGAAACAGCTGTTGGTATGTTATTGTGTAACCTCTCTCCCCTTTACCTACACTTATTGTGTATTAATATTGCGCAGGGTTTAAGCTGCAGTCGCATTTTTCGCAAAATGCGACGAGTTGCTCGAAAATGCGAAAAAAAAATTAGTGCCCATCGCGAAAATGCGACAGGCATTTTTAACCACAGTTTATTCTCTGAAAACAGGATTCCTCGATTCCAGAATATCCGTTTTGCACTTCAGCGATCTTTTCTTGTTCCTTTTCGTTTCCTCTTCAAAATTCTTAACAGCACCTGTTAAGCATCGTTGATATAAATAATTTCATTGATACGATTTTTCGAGCAACGAAAGCAACTAATATTTTTTAGCATTTTGCTACAAATTATTTTCCCATTTTAGCATTTTTGCGACAGCATGTTTTGAGCCAGCTTAAACCCTGGTACTGCGGCAATTGGCACAATTTGTGACATGGGAATAAATTTATTCTAAGACAAAAATTAAAAATGCTTGAGAATCTAGAAATGGTGCCTAATTAAAATGACGCAAAAAATCGATATTGTGTTGACTATACTTATTATATCGATATTGAGTTACTGCTATTATTATATAAATATTGAGTTACTGCTATTATTATATAGATATTGAGTTGTTGCTACTTTTTATATCGATGTTGAATTATTGTTATCGTTGTATCGATATTGAGTTATTCCTATCGCTGTATCGATATTGAGCTATTGCTATCATTCTATTGATATTGTTCTCCTTATTCTCATCTTCATCAAACAATATTCTGTAACCACATGCACAGAAAATGAAGCTAAAAGCAAAGAATAAGAACACCGCGAAATTTGAATATAATTCGGTCAATTTCAAGTACCGCTCGTGAAATACTTTTAACGATGGGAAACAAACATGTGTTTAACGATTGAGCCATATTAAATAACGCGAATTACACAAATAAACTACAAATATTAATGTGTGGTACTGTAAAATCTCCACTTTTAAATTTTAAGGTCACTGGCAAAATAAAGCACTTGACGCCTGAAATGTTAACCAGGCCTTGTTTTTGTTTTGTTTTTTAATTATTTTAAAGTTTTAGGTCTGTTATGAAGCCATCGACTAATAATTTATGAATAAGAATAAACTTTATTGAACCTAATTTCAATTTTGGTGATACAATCTACCATATGATAGTCTTGATGTTAATCTGATAGTCTTGATGTTAATCTGATAGTCTTGATGTTAATCTGATAGTCTTGATGTTAATCTGATAGTCTTGATGTTAATCTGATAGTCTTGGTGTTAATCTGATAGTCTTGATGTTAATCTGATAGTCTTGATGTTAATCTGATAGTCTTGATGTTAATCTGATAGTCTTGATGTTAATCTGATAGTTTTGATTTTGAGATTATGCCCCTCTTGATGCGGATTCATGTGTTGCACCATCTGTGGAAATTTAACGAACACTTCAATGGCAATTGTGTTGATCGTGGGAAGGGCAATAATATCCGTGTTCATGATGACCTAAGTTCATCACAACTAGGCTCCCACCTCATTAATTTAATTTAACAAAGTTAGGGATCTTAACTAGTGATTAGGTTAGAAATGGAGGAGAGCAGAAAACTGTAGCTTGTTGCATTAACATCCTTATGATAATAATGTCCATCCTTTAGATGGGTAACGTATTGCGTAGATCGTTTTTTACAGACTTGTTGTTTTAAAATTTTTGCTGCATAGTCACAAATTTGATGATGAAGAGAGCTTTAAATTTGTGGTAATTCATGGCCTCATTTGAGAAAACTATGACAAAAGGCAGGGTGAAGCCAGAGTAGACGTTGGTAATTTTAAATCAGCTTAAGATCATGATTTGAATTGGGAATGGGGATTTCTGAAAACTTTATTTATGGATTTTAATGTGGTTTTAGCTGGATTCTGATGAGTCAGTGTTTACACAATACAGACATGTGTTCTGTTGTCTTTTTCGAAAGGGGAGGAAAAATGCGAGTTTGATAAAATTGATAAACCGAAGTTGATAATTGCGATAATTGGCATGTTTTAATTAGTTATTACGTGTATTTAACTAGCCAACGTGATCTTAAATCACTAAAAACAAACGTGGGTGTCAAAAATTAATAAGTATAACCTTTTTTCTTCCTGCATCGAATACAGGATGCAGCAAAACGGGTGTTACACTTATCAGTTTCATAATCTTCCAGTGTTAATTTTATCTGTTTAAAATTGATGAAAACATCTGTAATAAACATAGAAATCGTATTATCTTTCCCTCTTATCATTATTTAATAGTGATACTTTAATAGAAGTGGGGGAGAGCTCTCTTTCAATGTAGCAATTAACAATTGGCCCACTCAGGCTGAAAAGCCAGGATGAAAGGGCAACTGCGGCAATGCAAAGGGCATATGGGGCACAGGGCAACTGCGGCAATACAAAGGGCATATGGGGCACAGGGCAACTGCGGCAATGCAAAGGGCATATGGGGCACAGGGCAACTGCGGCAATGCAAAGGGCATATGGGGCACAGGGCAACTGCGGCAATACAAAGGGCATATGGGGCACAGGGCAACTGCGGCAATACAAAGGGCATATGGGGAGAGGGCACCCGGGACTCGCGAGTATAAAATAATTGCCAGGAGCGGTAGAGAATTTTGACATTACGTTACAATAACCCCAAATAAATTTGGCGCTCCACTGATGGCATTTTTTTCAGTTTATTCCAGTTACAAATACTGTAATAGTAACGTATATCAAAGTTGGTATTTTAAATTTTATGGAGGGGGGAATTAGGTGGAAGAGAAAGAATTTTACTTATGGCGCTTTAGTGGACCTATTGGGAAATTCCTAATTGCCTATGAGGAAAATTTTAATGTTTACATATATATGTATGGGATATCTGGAGCACAAGCATGGAGCAATTGGGAACGCGCCCCTACTGGCCACGGCTTGCCTACGGGCCTGAGCACACTATATTACATTTTCTGAGACGGCGGTTATTACGAAACCGGTGTTGCTATTTACGCTCTAATAACGTCAAAAACCGTAGTGTAATTAATATTATAATTCAGTTTCCAATCAATGAAAGTTTTACTTGGGTGGTTGCTTTTCGGATAACTTTTTCAATTCAATGAATCTTTATTCACATCAATTTGCAACGTGTTATGATCAGTAAATCGTAAAATTTTAAGTTGATTAACGTCTTACATTTAACTTAATACAAAATTATCTAAAAATAAAAATTAGGAAGCAATTGTACAAAGAATGTAGTATAATAAAGTACGAAGGAACCGGAAAAAGACCAGTTTAACTGATCTGACTAGTTTAGTGCCCCCTCCCAAACGTAATTAACCTGTCAACACTTTTACCGTGCTATTCATAAATATGTAATTTCAATAAATAACAAACAGCAAAAAGAGAAAAGGCTGAACATCGGCAAGGGGAAGAAAAATTCGAGGGAAAAATAATCTCTCTATCCTTGCGCTTTAATTCCGAAAGTGAATATAGGGAAGGTCATGACAAATATAATTCCAAATTTTTGGACCAATATAGTTCAAAGAGGTTCCACCAATATTGGTACGAGTGTGTGGTATTCTAAACATAGGTATTGATCGAAGATCATATTGTGTAGTAAATGGAACCAAAGGTATTAAGTCTCCAAGATAATTAGAATTAATAGACTGGACATTAAATAGCAATATAGTGAAGTTACTGGAATGATATTAAAAGATGAGTAAAATGTCAAAGGATCAGATCGATTAAATCGATTTGGAAAGAAAATTGTAAAAAATCTATTTTGAAGTCGTGATAATCTAACTGTGTTTGTACTCGTAGAAAAACCAAAGATTAAAAGGCCAAAACTGAATAATGAAGCCACTAACGAGCGTCAGAACAATCCTAGGTGGAAGATCAGTCCTAAATCGCGTCATCATTCCAATGTTTTTTAATAAAATATCAAATTTAAGCAAACATTATTGTATTGGCGTTTCCAACGTAGATCTGTAATAAAAGTTATACCCACCTCATCTCAAAATTTGGTTACAATACCACCACAAATAATAGGTAAAATCGGAAAATTGTCACGTTTTGATCTTATGAAAACCACAACTGATAATTTATGCGCATTAATCATAAGTTTATTAACTAGAAACCAATCATTCAATTCATAGAGCGCATTGTTAGCAATAACAATCAGCTCCTCCAAACAATCACCAAAAAAAAAAAAGCATTATCACAGAGTAATGTTGTTTTACCGCCCCCCCCCGCCCCCACCTTTAGATGACGATAACCTGAAAAATGAACATACTTTAAGCTTTTAACTATTTAGTCCAAATTTATCATTTTCGGACACTAATGGGCACAAACGAGTTGTTTCAACAGAAACCCATCTTTCACGGCATATCTCTTACCCTTAACGTTGTGGAGCGTGATTACTTAAAGAGTTAAATAATATCATGATACACTAAGCAAAAACTATTAAACAATAATAAACACAATATTGTCGTCTTTAAAATTTATAAACATATTTAACAGCTGTTTCAGTAGCCTCGTGCTACCTTCTTCAGAACGTAACAAAAGCACAATTGGCTAACGATATAAGCCAGGGCTGCCATCGTAAGGGTATTTCTCTTAATCAGCGGGTTTATGATCCGCAGGTTGGCTGGTATCATTAGCCAACTATTCGTTTGTTTCGTTCTGAAGAAGGCAGCACGAGGCTACTGAAACAGCTGTAAAGACGTTTATAAATTTTGACTGAGACACTATTGTATTTATTATTGTTTATCAATTAAAGAATCAATCGAAGAGCACTGCGATACTTGTCTCTGCTATACATACTAATCTAAAAGCAAGATAATAAAATATCAAATTTAAAAACCGCTCCTCCAAAAATTTTAATTAATACAGTAAATTGCTTATTTTCTCTGTTCAAATAGAAGGAGGCAATCAAGTGCAGCATAATACTGTCACTGCGTTATCTAACGTTAACCCTCGAATGAACTTAAAGCGGACACGACGTCGTTCGAAACTTAAACTTGAAATGCTAAGAAAAGTAGCTAAAATTACTGCCTTCCGGCTACTCATTTCCGAGAATTATGGAAGTTGTCGCAATCCAGCTGAGGCGGAAACACTCTTCGCTTTGTCATCGGGATTGAAATTAATTCGGGATATTGATCCTTGATAAATTACTGACTCTGCGAATTACCAACTTTAACAAATTCAGTCTAATCAAACGCCTTGTTGACCCTGCCCTAAAGCTCTCATTCTCAGTATGTGTTTTCAACTAATAGTGAAACACTTTGCCGAAGGAACACTTGCTGACTCTTTGCGTAAAACAAGGGTCATGTCATGTATTAATAGACGAGCGCCGTAATGATTAAAGTTAAAATTAACCCTCTTTAAAAAATTTATTCAACTCTTTGCATTGCCTACACTAACCGTGTCGAATCATGAAACTGTAGCCAAATTTGTCTGCAACGGAAATCTTCTTATATATAGCATGAATTGCTTTTGGTCCTTTCAGAAGTCATCGCACTTGATGTGTAACTAAAGCAAATTCTGTCTGCAACCGAAAGGCCCTTTCTGATCTGATCGAAATAAAAACTCCGTAATTTCGAAAAATCGAACTTTGGGCCCCTCTGCGGCACTTCTGCCATCTTTCTTGTGTTTTCAAACTCTCCATTTCCTCAGTAATATCTACAGAAACGCGCCGAATTTTTGTTTAAATGCAGAAGGTATGTTTAAGGTGTCATAACATTTTTTCAAAGCTTGAAAATGTAGAAGCGGAATATATTTAAGCAAACGCAATATGTGCCATCGAGCAACATGCTCGCGAAATTAGTGAATTTGTGAGACACTGATAATTGGATTATCTGGAGCACTTTCGATTTGGTCGCTAGAGAATAACCAGTCGGCTGAGTGCCTTTTTTTCCTTTTGCTTCACTAAGATTCCGGTAATCACTGTCCAAGGCCGTGGATACGTAGAACGAATTCTGGGAAAGCCGGAATTCATTCTCTCATTGATGCGACCATTTAAAATTGTCTTCACTTGGACGTGTTCCAGGAAGCTTTCGCAACAAGTGGGTTGAGCGAATGCAAGATAAGGAAATATCTTTCAGATAGATTCATACTTCATAGATGGATGCTTTCACTCGACAGAAATTTGGAATTGTCTTGCCTGAATTGAAATGATTTCCTGTCATATTCTGTTTAGGAACGCACACGTGCACAGAAAATGATTGATTGATTGATTGTTTGGCTTTTTTATGGCGCAAGAGCATCTGGGCTATACTGCGCCGCACAGAAAATGGTAGTAACTGTATTAATAATTGTAGATTATTTGCTATATTGTTACCTTGTTTTTAATATCCCTTGATCTAATAAAAAAATATAACTATGATCTCCATCACAGCAATAATTTCTCGAGATTTCGTTTTCAAGTTTCGCAATTATTTTTCATATCTTTGTCAGGTGAACGCTAGAATATAATCAAAAATATTTGTTTCTTTTATCGAAGTGAAGATATTATATGCCAAATTAATCAAACAAATTACATCGAGTGATTAAATAATTACCAGGTTTTCTAAATTTTTCAACAAATGGTGTACCATTAAGATGCGCGACTTGATAGAAAGGAGATCCTGAGCAGATAAATAGATCTAGTATTTGGTAAGACGTCTGTCTGAAAAGCAGAATAAATGAATAAGATTATGGATGGTCTGTTTGGTATTGACTGGATATAGAACCAAAGAAAGGATATCCTTTGAGAGGAAGGGAGGAATGCCACCCCTTTTAATAGAATAAGCAAATAAAGAAACACCACCTGCTGTTGCTTTCAAAAAGACATACGTTTTATTTGGATGTGTTCTTCCTTAGCAAAAACTTCATTTGGATATTCTTACAATGTTAAGCTTGGGATAGAAGCTTTTTCATTTTCCTTTTAGCACATTATTCACTTCCTGGTTAATATTATCATTAAAAGAAAGCCGTGGTGCCATTATACCTACAGCTTTACCATTATCGCTGTTTTCAGTCATTTGACGTTCGTGTTTGTTAGTAAGGCACTTTGCCTTAAACTATAGCAAAAAATTGCATTCACATCGAAATTTTTCATGCTATTGCACTGTTTTGACCGGAATCTTAGTAACTAACATGAATAACATTCTCGTCTGGGGCGAGATATCTAGGACATTACTTTCTGATATCAAAAGACGAGTCGAAAGCGGATTAATCGTGGAAGTGTTTGAAATATTTGTTACAATACTATGCCGCTCAATGTAACATATCTGAATAATGTAAATGTATGTAATAAAAAAAAATGGAAGTGTGTTTCCTTCCGTCAAAAAGTATCAAGATTGGTAGTTATTTATTAGTCGGGTTTAGGGGAATGCGTTTTAGGAATTGCATTTTCTGTGTTGATTCAGATAAACAATTTCTTTACTATTAACAATATAATTTTAGTTTATTGTAAATGTGTCTTTTGGCATATATTTACCTTACTGTTATATTCATGTGATGTTGCACTTGAGTCTTTGAAAGTATGCCCCTTTTTTGTTTTATCCATCTGTATGTTTTTTATACGAGTTTATATTTGCTTAAATTGTACATGCAGTTTACTATTTTTTAGTCACCAATTAACGGTTTGGTTTCAATGGCGGTTTCGGAAATCTTTCGATGTTGGAACGATTTGTTTCCGATTCATATTTTTAGCCATGTGTCTGGTACTTTTCATTTCATTTTCAATGATATATCCCGGCTTAAGGTGGGCGGCAATCAACTAAATTTAACGTTTAGTTGACAATGGGTACTAAGTTTGTTGCTTCTGAATACCAAGGAACTTCATTACAATATCTCTAAAATATTTTCATGACGCTACTTGTGCATTTCTTATACAAGAACAAAATACACCATCTCGCTCTAAAATGACAAAGAAATGATACGATTCTCTACTGTACTGAAATCTTTGGTTTGACCCTGCCGGTGCCATAGAGCGTTTGCCGTTTCTACTGTTCCGTAATCCAGAACTTGATTCCTTGGGCGATAGGATTTCGAATCTCTCTGGAAACTGCAGGTCCTAGCGCAGCGTTACTTTAGCTCTTCTTGTCCCACAGAACTCGCAAATAATGCAAATCAAATGTACCGTTAAACAGTATTTTTTGAATATCAAGGCCTTAAAATATGCCTTCTTTCAACGTTGCTTTCGTAAGAACTGGATTTTTTTTTACCTTAGGTATTTAAAATATCACTTTTTTTTTATTTAGAGGCTTTAAGAATTGTTTCGTCGTTCCAAATTTAATATGAAGAAGGAGCTACAAGATGATTAGATGCAATATTTTCTAGCGACGTGAATCGAGGCTCAGGTAGTCCTCCTAATTATCCAATAACAAAATCGTGCTCTACAATCTTAACAGCATAGAAGGCATGAATATTTAGTATATCTAAATTATCGACACAACAACGCAGATAAACTTTTGAAGTCGCCATAAATTAGCGAAATATACTCCTAGTATCCGATACTGGATAATGGAAGTTTGAGATTTTCATGAAATTCTTTAAGCAGCATTCTGAATGGGTGACAGGAAGAGAACGAAAAATACATTTCCATTACGAAAAGCAACACCTTTTAAACTTTTCTTAAAGGCATTGATAACCAGTTCTGTTCCTTTGGGTCGAGTTTTAAGAGTCTAAATTTATGCGCCTACTCGAGAATGTTATTCTGATTTAAAGAAGACCTTCTTAACTAAAAATAAGGAATCGATTCTTCTTCTTCTCCTTCTCACTGTCTGTACAAATAGTATGACGTCCTTATGTCGATCATGTTGTTTCCGATAAATCATAATCCTAAAATCTCAACTGAGCCTTTCGTCATGGTAGATGTCACCCCATGGCTTCTCCTCCTTTTCATTTCCCATACGATTCATAAAACTCTGCTCCTTTAGCAATTCAACCCTTCCTATCTCCCCATACATTTGAGAAGCATATTTGATATTGCAAAATATATTTATATAATACTGCTAAATATGCTATTATAATATTCTGAAATATATTGGTATAATACTGATAATATATATTGTTATAATACAGTAAAATGTATTGACATAATAATACTAAATACATACTGCTTTAATAGTACTGCTAAATACATACTGATTTAATAATACTACTAAATATACTACCATGGCACTGCTAGATATATTACTATAATGCTACTATAATATTTCTAAATATATTCCTATACTACTGCTAAATATACTGATATAATACTTTTACAATGCTGCTAAAAATGCTGTTATAATAATACTAAATATGATTATATACTAATATAAATAT
>QLNU02015360.1:165669918-165685017 GCA_006491805.2 Dysdera silvatica | reverse complement strand
ATTATCTACTATTTTTCCCATATTATATATATAATCTCCTAAAGAAAGCAAAATTTCTAAAGAAACTTTAAATCTAATGGAAAAACGAAGGTCTTGGAAGAACACAGGAATAATTGCTAACGAAGTGGAATATGTGGAAATTTGCAAGACGATAAGGAAACGTATCCGGGAAGAAACTCGTAAATTCAATACAAAGTTGGTACAAAAAACAATTGAAGAAAATAAAGGCATCAAAAATTCAAAACGCAGGCTAATAAATGGAAAAAAGCAAATACTTGCCTTAAAATGTAATGACGGCTCAGTATGCAGAACACGCCAGGAAATGCTTAAGAGGGTAAAAGAATTCTACACAGACCTCTATAAAAGTAACGATCAGCAAAATCTGCCAACAATTGTAGTTACAGAAGAAATGCCGGATGTTTTAGTATCAGAGGTAACAGATGCCATACGATCAATGAAAAATGGGAAATCCACAGGAAAAGATGGCATTTCTGCTGAAATGTTAAAAGCTGGGTGTAAAACGCTTCACAAAATATTGGCAAATCTCTTCTCAAAATGTCTTAAGGAACAAAAAATTCCTAATGCATGGAAAAATGGCGATGTTATTCTTTTGCATAAGAAAGGAGCTCAAGATGATCTTAAAAACTATCGACCAATTAGCCTTCTTCCTGTTATGTACACAGTTTTTTAGCAAAATCACTGCAAATAGAATTTATAGAACATTAAACTATGCCAAACCTCTAGAACAAGTAGAGTTTAAAAGTGGCTATAGTACGATTGACCACATTCAGGTTCTTCAGAGAATAATAGAAAGACACAATGAATACACTTTACCACTATGCATTGCCTTCATCGACTACGAAAAAGCTTTTGACTCAATTTTCAAACCATATATTTTAAATGCACTAGGTAACCAAGGTGTGAACCCAGCTTATGTTAGCTTACTCCAGTCCATATATTATAAAGCAAAAGCGACCATATCTATAAACAGACACAAAGTTGAAATTAACCTTGAGAAAGGTATACGACAGGGAGATACAATCTCGCCCATACTCTTTTCAGCTTGCCTTGAGGAAGTTTTTCGTAAATTACACTGGGATCAAAAGGGCTTAAAAATCAACGGAGCGTATTTAAACCATCTAAGATTCTCCGACGACATCGTGTTTTCGCAAAAGATCCAGAAGAGCTCCAAAGACTCATTGAAGATCTCAGAATGAAAGGAGAAACATCTGGCTTAAAAATCAACTTGAAGAAAAGCATGATCATGTTTAATAAGTTTATACAAACTAAGAAAATCTTTGTTTTGGGAGAAGAAATACAGCAAGCTGAAAATTATATTTACCTTGGTCAACAAATTACGATGAAAGGCGACATAAATCAAGAGATCGAACGTCGTATCAAGCTTAGCTGGCAAGCATTCTACCGGCTACAAATAATTTTTAAAAAAAAGCTCCCTATTTCTTTACAGAGGAAAGTTTTCGATCAATGCATCCTACCTGTTCTGACTTATGGTAGTGAGACATGGACATTGACTGCCAAAGGTATCCAAAAGTTACGAGTGGTACAAAGGAACATGGAACGGCAGATGCTTGGTATCACGCGACGAGATCGAAAGACCTTCAGTTGGATAAGAGATCAAACAAAAGTTTGTGATATCATTGCGAAGGTAAAAAGTTTGAAATGGAAGTGGGCAGCCCATATTGCTAGAAGAACTGACAACAGATGGACCAAAAACATCCTAGAATGGATCCCACTGGACACCACACGCCCAAGGAAAAGGCCAAAGACGAGATGGGTGGATGAAATAATTAAATATATTGGGCACAAGTGGCAGCAAAATGCACAAGATCGACTTCGTTGGAAAGATGCAGAGGAGGCCTTTATCCTGCAGTGGATTGACAACGGCTGAAATGATGATGATGATATATCATATATTATTTTATATATATATATATATATGGCCTGCAAAAGGGTTGCTGGTATCTAACTGGAAGGAGACCCACACGCTGAACGTATGTGACGATGTGTGGAACCGGCCAGGCCAGTAACCTAGTGTCCTACCCCGCCTTCAAGTGGTGCAGGCTGGGCTTTCTATTTATGAGGCAAATTAATATTTGCTGCACGGATAGAAAGGCGGAAGGGGAGGGCTAATTCACCAACCCGTCTAGCCAGCGTGGTGAAATTATGGCTAATTCCTCCATTATGTTGACACACCAGAAACCATGGCCCCTAGTCTCCAGGTGCTGGAGTGCTCCTGATCAAGGCAGCGGTCAGTGTGGCATGAAAGCAGGGGGTGCTAAGAATCACTGGAATGGCCCAGGCTGCCGTTTGTTATTGACCTTGGCTACGTTTAATGGACGATCCCTTGCTTCTGAAGCAAAACTTCAGGAATTGGAAGAGGAACTAGACAAGATCAAATGGGACATTGTAGGACTCAGTGAAATTAGAAGAAAAGGTGAAGAGTTGGTGGAACTGAAAAGCGGACATTTGTTTTACTATAGAGGAACGGAAACTGGAAGAACAAGTGGTGTTGGCTTCTTAATCAACAAAAGAATTAAAGACTGTCTTCTGGAAGTTGAAAGTACATCAGATCGAGCAGCGAGGCTTGTTGTTCAACTAACCCAGCGATACCAACTTCAAATAGTACAGGTATATGCACCAACATCAAGCCATACCGACGAAGAGGTTGAAGAATTTTATGAAGAAATCAAAGAGTTACACACCAAAGGGAAACAACATATCAAGCTCATCATGGGGGATTTCAATGCAAGAATTGGACAACAGGAACAAGGAGAGACATCGGTTGGTAAATACGGATATGGGGAAAGGAATGAACGTGGCGATCAACTCATCGAATTTGCAGAAGCTGAAAACCTTAGCATCATGAATTCATTTTTTAAGAAGAAACCGCAAAGAAAATGGACATGGAAACACCCAAATGGGGGAACTAGTGAAATTGACTATATCCTGGCAAACAAGAAATCAATTATTGAAGATTGCAGTGTACTGAACAGATTTAATACTGGAAGTGATCATCGAATGGTGAGATGTAAAGTGCACTTAAATACTAAATTAGAACGACAGAAGCTCATTAGGAAACAAGTAAGTAAGAGGGTGGATCTAATGAAACTGAAAGTAAATACCGAGGCATTCAAGTTGGAATTAAAAAATCGCTTTTCTGCACTGGAAGGACTTATTGATGAAAGTGATATCTCAGAAGCAAATGAAAACATTGTTAAGACAATAGTTGAAACTGCTGGGGAAATTGGTGGTGTAACCTGTAAAAAGCACAATAGCAAATTATCTGAGAAGACGAAACAGCTCATGAAAAGGCGAAGAGATATGAAGGTGGACAATCGAAATACCAGTTCCAGGATTGAGTACATAGAACTTTGTAAAACTCTGCGCAAAAGCATGAAAGAAGACATAAGAAAATTCAACTGTGAGCTAGTAAGGAAAGCCATTGAAAATAACAAGAGCCTTAGGGTTGTTAAAGGAAGTTTATCTGTTGGGAAGAAACACATCATTGCATTAAAAGGAGAGGATGGCACCGTAACAAGAAATAGGGAAGAAATACTTAGAAGAGTTGAAGAATTCTACAAAAATCTATACGAAAGTAACAGTGGATTAAACGAAGACATTGAAATAGTCGAAGGAACAGCTCCTAAAATCTTAAAAGAAGAAGTTTCATTTGCAATAAAAAATATGAAGAAAGGAAGAGCCCCTGGTGATGATGGTATTACATTAGATATCCTAAAAGAAGCTGGAGAATATGTAGAAGACATACTTGCAAAATTCTTTACCAAATGTCTTAACAGCGGTAACATACCAAACCAATGGGATTCTGCAACAGTAATTCTTTTGCATAAAAAAGGTGATAAAGAGGATTTGAAAAATTACCGACCAATTAGCTTGTTACCTGCTATTTATAAAATCTTCACAAAAGTGCTAACACATCGCCTGCAGAAAAAATTAGATGCAGCTCAACCAAGAGAACAAGCTGGATTTCGAAGTGGATTCAGTACAGTGGACCATATTCAAGTATTAAGAGAATTAATTGAAAGAACACATGAATATGAACTTCCATTGTGTGTTGCATTTATTGACTATGAGAAGGCCTTTGACTCTATTAAAACATCAGCAGTCATCAACTCTTTAAGATCAACAGACATTGAGGATGTGTACATTGACATGGTGAAACGTGTGTATAAAAATGCAAGTGCAAAATTTCGGTTACATAAAGATACCAAAACTATCAAACTTGGCAAAGGGGTGAGGCAGGGAGATACCATTTCTCCAAAACTTTTTACTTCTGCTTTACAGATGATTTTTCAGCTGATAAATTGGAATAACAAGGGAATAAAAATAAATGGTGAATATTTAAATCATCTGCGGTTTGCTGATGACATTGTTATTTTTTCAACGGACCCATTAGAACTCCAAGACATGGTACAAGAGCTCTCAACTAGAAGTGAAGAAGTTGGACTCAAGATGAACCTACAAAAAACTAAGATCATGTTCAATAATTTTGTAGAGGAAACAAAAATACAAGTTGACAACACTGAGCTAGAAATTGCTGATTCATATATTTACCTTGGCCAGCTGATTTCAATGGATGGCAACATTATGAAAGAACTCAACAGACGTATTAAACTTGGCTGGAGTGCATTTGGAAGAAACAGTTTTATCCTGAAGGGGAAATTGCCTTTGTGTCTAAAAAGAAAGGTCTTCAACCAGTGTGTATTGCCAGTCCTCTCTTATGGATCAGAGACATGGAGTCTAACAGTTGGAGCAATACGAAAGTTACAGACAACGCAAAGGAGCATGGAGAGGTGCATGCTTGGAATAACTAGGAGAGATCGAAAAAGAAACACTTGGGTGAGAGAGCAAACTAGAGTAGAGGACATCATTGTTAAAGTAAAAGGACTGAAATGGCGATGGGCTGGGCATATTGCAAGAAGAACTGATCAACGATGGACAACAGAAATTCTGAACTGGATTCCAAGAGACCACCGAAGACCTAGAAAACGTCCTCAAACTAGATGGGTGGATGAAATAAGAAAACAGGTTGGGGTGACGTGGAAACGAATGGCCCAGGATAGACTTGTGTGGAAAGCATTTGGAGAGACCTTCATCCAGCAGTGGATAGATAATGGTTGAATATGATATATCCATTAAGAGTATTCTTGTGGAAAAATTGTTTCAGCTACAGCTATTGTTCTTGCCTTCGCAGAATTTATGGACTTTATTGTTAATTTTTCAATATAATTCCTAAAAGTTGGATAATTGAAGATTTAGGAAATATAACGCAAGTTCTTCAGAGAGTTTCTTATGATTTTAATTGTAAAGGATTTTCGTTTTGTGCCCAATAGAGGCGCTGTTTTAATTTTTTGATGTACAACATGCAATACAAGAAAGAATACTTCTATTATTGTTGTAAGATATTATTACCTCCCACAGGGATAACACAATTGCCAAATATTGGTCAACACACAAAGCCACCGGGGCGAGATTTTTGTGAGTTTTTCGTGGGGGATTTTTTATTACAAATAAATTTGACACCCACGTATTAGTAGCTCAAACTAGAGATATTTTTGTTTAGGAGAAACGTTTCTTTTTCTCCTAAACAAAAATAGCTCTAGTTTGAGCTACTAATACGTGGGTGTCAAATTTATTTGTAATTTATTATTGTTATTATTAATTTACCCAGTTGAGTACTTGGGGGAATTATGTCCCAGGCTGTCCATAAGATTTTATCCTCTAAACTAGACAATAGCAATTATTCCTATATTTTCAGATTTTCATTCCAATACCGTAAGTACAAAATCGTAGACTTAATCGATATCGCAGCGCGTTGATTTTTCTTTAATTAACATTGCGTTGTTATTACCAATTATATGGAAGCACAAACACAATGCAAAACGAAACAAAGTTAAATTGTATTGCATTTTTAGATTTTATAAAAGTTAAATTCAAATATATTTGAAATAATCAAACTAGAACACGAGCCAGGTTTCACCATTTCTCTGTATACTGATTTTGAAAACAAGAAGTGATGATTTCCAGTATTCAATTTTTCAATAAATAATACTGTTTTCCATTATGCATTAGGAAAATGTATTGCCATTTCACATATATGAACGAAAAAGGCTGACAATTCCTTGCGAAAAAAGGCAGATATATTATTCATTGCCAACAAGCTAATAGAGATGTATGAAAGAGAAAGGAACAATGAATTTTGTTATTCATTGAAGAAGATAAATGTAGCTTTCATTTCCATTGGAAATAATCATATTGAAATAAACATTATGCAAATGACATGGAACATCACAAAAATATTTGTCGCTACTCACGTTTTGTAAGAGAAATATTGCATTTATTTTTCGGCAAGAATTTTAATTAGTTTTTCCCCCTTCAGTGGCGGATAAGAGATCGTAACAAATGAAAAGATGGAAAAGTATGAATACATTCCAAATGCATTATCATTAAATCATTCATGCGCCTTATTTTTTGATTCATCCTTCTCCAATCCACTCGCTCAAAAACAAAAACACGAAATTAGATGAACGTTATTAAAGTAAGTATACTCGTATATACCAGTACCTGGATTTCCTTCTATCGGTTAAAAATATGTACAAACCCATAGACTGTAGAGATATAATAGAAATCCACCGGCCTCAAGACACACACACGGTCAACCATATTTGTCACAGAAATGCCTTGGTTCTTTAGTAATTGTGTCTCACTTTAAATTATTTTAATATACAGCAAAACCTCCTTTAACGGTCACCTCTACACAACTGCCACCCGTTAAGCCTCGCGAAAAAAATTATCGAAATTTTCAAATTTTTCAAATATGTCTGCAACAAAAATTGTCAACAATGTAGGTAAAATTTACTTGACGGTACGTTCTTTCAAAGTACTTCATGTAAACGTGCGTACACGTTTTGTAGCTTTATAATTACACCTCTTTCTGTGAATACGGTGTCGCTGTTTATGACCAACTATCCCACTATTTCGTCGGCACAAACAATCATTGTCCACTAAAATTTTGTTTTAGACCAGTGGTTCCCAACTCAATTTAAGCCGCGGACCACTTTTCCACTTCAACTGTACCCGCGGACCACTTTTTCACTTCAATTGCGCCCGCGGACCACATTTTTATTTCAATTGTACCCGCGGACCACTTTGAAAAATTCTTACGAGTTGGCTGCAAGACCTTAATAAAAAAGGGAACTGGGTCTTTTTTGGGGAAAATGTGTTTGTACAATCGTTCTTTAGTAAAAATAAATAAATAAACAGAAAAAGAAATAATAAAATCTAATAATAATACAGTCAAACCTCGTTAAGACGAACACGCTTAAGACGAATTACTTTTAATACGAACCGTTTTCTGAAGTTCCGTCAAATTGTAAAATACTACAAATATGCAATCAATTTCATTTTTATATTTAATTTTAATATTTAATAATAATTTTTATAAGTGTTTTTATAATTATTATTTCTTTTTAAATAATGACCCGTCTCGCGGACCATTTGGGACTCTTTGGCGGACCACCAGTTGGGAACCACTGTTTTAGACCGTTCCTGTTCTTTATGCATTGTTACCATTAAGTAGTGTCGTATCAACCTAACTTCATCATTTGAACGCTAATTCGGAATCACGATGGGTTTTTATTGAAAATTCTTAAGTCTAAAGCAGAATACTAAAGTTATCCAAGGCAGTAAAAAAAGTGTAATTGCACGAAAATTAGTAAAGCTTTACGGCAGATAAATGAGATTTTAAAAAATAGTGAAGATTATTTGCAACAGTACTTTCGAGACCTGAATTTCCATAGAGCAAAACAAAACGTTGAAAGATCGGAAATTAAGAACTTGACAAAGTGCTGTTAGACTGGGTTTCCAATTGTCGATTTAAAAACTTTCAATCAAAAATCCTGCAATTAAAATATTTCTTAATTGAAGAATTTTTCCTCACTTAATGAACCTGAAAATACAGGCAGAGATGATGATGGGAGACGGGTTGGATAGCATTCTCAGATTAGTAGGAATGACAAATATGAAAGCCAGCGAATTTGTTTGCGTGGACGAAGATTTAGAACTTTCTGTTACGCATAATACTATTCAGGAATTGTTAGAAAATATGATGAAGGGAAAAAAAAGTGATGAGGAAATGGACGCGGAAGAGAGTGTGGAACTGCCACAAAATTCTAACATCAAAACATATTCTGATGTTTTGGCAAATTTTCAGGAGATCCAAAACTTTGCTTTGAACAAAAATGATGACGAGTTATAAAAAAGGATTACAAGTATATTATTATTTTCTTAGAAAAAAATATTTACCATAAAAAAGAAAAATAATTATGAATCATTGATTTTTTTAATGTAAATGGATGATGATTAATGTATTTGATACGACTAATATTTTATTGTTGTTTTTATTTATTTTGATTTTTTTATACTGAACCTCTAAATAACAGCCACCTCCGAAGGACGGTCACCTTTGCAGAGTCCTGCGGGTGACTGTTATATATATATATACAGGGTGTTTCAGAAAGAACTACCTAACTTTGAAATTTGAAATTACATAACTCCGAAACGGTAATAGATAGAAGGATGAAATAAGTGATGTGTTTAATGTGCAGGCCGTAAAAATCTAATACACGTGTGCATAAAATTAGTTACATCATCGGTAAATAGGCGGCGCTGCAGTTGTGGCGGGCATTTTAAATACTGCTCAGAACTACAGATTATTATTTCATCCAGATTTCTTTCCATCTTCTTCACTACGCTAAACCTCCTGTCACGTTTCGGCAGCGGAATAGACAGAAGACTGAATAATCTGTAGTTCTGAACAATATTTAAAACATGCCCCGTCACTGCAGCGCCACATATTGGCCGATTATGTAACTAATTTTGTACACCCATGTATTAGATTGTTAAGGCCTGAACATTAAACATACTACTTATTTCATCCTTCTATTTATCACCGTTTCGGAGTTATGTAATTTCAAAGTTAGGTAGTCCTTTCTCTGTATGTATATATTTTTGAAACACCCTGTATGTATATATTTTTGAAATTCCTCCACTTCTCTGGAAAAATAATGCTGATTGAGGCAAAATTCATATCATAGAAGACATAGACGAACACGAATATGTTTGATTCTCCGTCAGGCATAGTAAAAGGAAGAGATGGAAGCACAGTGCAAATAACCTCTTTCAGTCAAAGATTACACCACAATTATTCACAATACAAGCGTATAGTATCATGCAGTTTATAAAGTATCCTGAAAAATCGTAGGCCAAGCACAGTTGACGTGCCCCATAATTTAGCCAGAATCAGGGTCATTCTGTGGTCCGGAGATTTACCTAGCTATGGAAGTAGTTTAATACCTTGGAAACAGTGTTGAAAGACCTGAGCAATATGCGGACAAGCATTGTTCTGTTTATAAATGGGATATTACGTCCTTGTCAGTAACTGCAACACAACATATTGAAGCATTTCATTAACGTATAACTGGACTATACGTGGGGTCATAACGTCTTTAGAAGGTGACCAGTTATAAAACGTTAATGTATCATGCACCACAGATAGCTAGGATCAGAGGCGGCCTTAGAGTTTGCGAGGCCCACCAAGGCAGGGTGCATTGCGCGAGACCCTATACAAGAAAACCCGTATATAACGAAGAGCTTGGGATCAGAGAAAATGTTCGCTGTATCCGACCTGAAAAAATCTTGTTCCCTAAAAATAAACCAAGCGAAATCCCTATTTTCCTCGCTATATCCGAAAACTCGCTACATTTGTGCTCGTTGTAAGTAGGTTCTACTTTAACTGAAAGCTTTTCCAAATGTTTTTTAGTGAGCAGGGAGGGCGAAAACAAATTAATAAGTAGAAATGCCAACTTATATCCCTAAATACTGATCGTATTCAATCAATGACTGAAGTATTTATATTGTTAAGGTGAAAATTCAAAATTCTCTTTTTAAAATGACTAATTAAATTTAAACACACATAAGCACAGAGGTGGACAATTAAATTAAATAAAAAAAAATATATATATACAAAAAAAGAAAGAAAGAAACGGCACACACACTCTCTCTCTCTCTCTCACCATTGTATATATATTGTGTGTAAATATATCTAAAATGTATTGGTCATCATAGTACTTTCGAGATTCTGCCGCTCTTGTTTCTTGAAATTTTTCAGAAAAAAAGAAGATAACTTCAGATGGTGTACCTTAATCCTTTGAAGACATTTACCTTCATCACGTCAAATCAATTAATCTCTTCAGCTCCTCATCTATTGTTCCCCTACGTTCATGGTCAACTCCGTGGCGTCAACCTAGCCTCTTCATCCTGAAGCCAGTGCAACAGAATATAACAGAACAATCTTTAATCATCAGAAGGAGCCAATATGACTGTACTAAAAAGAAGTATAAAAATACGGGACTACATTCTTCAATCATCAATGAACAGTTTGATTTCTTATAATATTTATAATTTGATTGATTGTGTAATTCATTCTTAATGTCAAATTCTAAAAATGTTCAAAACTTGAAATAATAATAATTGAAAGTACTGATACATGTTGTACAATGTTAAGCGATTATATTTCTGAAAATTCCCCATTTACCCTCTTAAACCCTTAAAAGCGTAAAGTTCTTTTCCTTTTGCTTCTCCAGCAGGTTACCCATTTGACCCCCTATTTTCACCACTTGCAAGACGCAGCTGCAAATAAGCCCCCTAACTAATTTAACCTAAACATTTCCCTTATATCTGCCGCAGTCCATACCAAATCCCACCATCTCTCCCTCAACGACTTACAGTTACCATGGGAACCCTGACCCTTTATTCAACTTCGACCCTTCAAACTATAACTTGAATGCCAGCGAACAAAAAAATCCAAACGACTTCTAAGAAATCCCTGGTCGAGGGAGAAGTTGTATGACTCCTTCGGCGAAAAACAGTCAAACCACCCACAAGGGTCTCTGACTCTTCCAAAAGCATCTGGCATCAGGAACCTCCGAAATGAGATCGAGTTCTTCGAACGGATCACAAATTCAGAAGTTTATGGCTAAAAACTGTCTAAAAGAGACAAGTTTTTAGTTAACGAAAAGCAGACCCTCGTCCCCACAGAGGGGTAAATCGAGGGGTTAACTTGGCCAATTGAATGCTAAGAGATGGTTACGTCAGCATTCAGTGACCAATCACCTTCCTCGATTCTGCTGGATAAAAAGTCAAGCCCGGCCATTTTTACCAGAGTAAGAGATAGAGTGTGTGTCCCTATGGCCTGAGAGCAGAAAGAGGTCGAAGCCTCTATATGAAACTACTTGATGCCATTAATACAATTAAACTAAAGAGCCAAGGCTCCTGCCCCGGTAGACTTCCTAACATGTAAGTAACTTTCCTTTCTTTCCTTTCCTTAACAGTAAATATAAGTGCCTCCTCTTCCCCCCTTAAAATATTATAATGTAAAAGTAAATAAAATTTTCCTGGGTGTTCTATCCCCAGCGTGTAAGAAAGCAAGAAATTGATTCTATGAAAGTCATATGTGTTTTGATGTTTAACTAATATTTCATACTGTAAATTGGAATAGTGATAATTGATAATGTGTTAATTTATCCTACGCTAAAATTTAAATGGCACTGTGAAGGCCCAACTCCCAGTATTGGAAAGAATTAATAATCTTGTTGTTTAAGTTAATAAAGGAAAAAAACTTTAAACCAGTTCTTTTGTTCTCATCATTATTTGATTATTAAATACACAACGCAATGCTATTAAAAATATTTAAAGAATCTTTCAAAAATACCAATTATAATAATCCAATTCAAAAGGAATTTTCACCATAACAAGTGGTGCCGTAAGTTAAAATTAACAACTAACTATGTTATATTTCACCATAACATAGTGGTTGCCGCGACCATACAGTTTAAAGCTGTAGGGTAAGAAAACAGACATGAAACAATCTGGTTTAAAAAAATTCTAAAAAATTGATATAAATTGTTCATTAATTATTGCATTTCAATTATCATAATTGTGTTTTTAAAGATTAAGTTCAGTTTGAATGACTAGTTTTAAAGATGTTATATTTTCAAATTATGTACATTTAGTTTATTTTACACATGTCCAATATTTTTTTTTCTTTAAATCCCGATTTTTAGGGAAAGTTATCACAAATTTATGTCAGTACTCAACATATCACAAACAAATACACAAAAATTAGTATCCACAAACCTACAGTGTGTCTAAAAGTATTAAAAATATTTCAAACTTATTTTAATTTTGGTAATATTTGTATTGGGTAATTTGCTAAAAATTATGACAAATCCCAACAGCAACGACACTATGAGCACTATTATATTCCCCCAACCTTGCCTTTTTGACCAATTAGGTCACATTGAGTCCTTTTCTGGCACAAACAGCCGAACAAAAATAAATGATTTCATTGAGAAATTTAATGAAATTGCCAAATACCTAAAATGGAACGAAGAGGAAAAAAACATAGCGTTAAAGATGAGATTGGAGGGGGAAGCAAGTGGTATACTTAAAGAGAAACAAAACACCACCTTTCACAGTTTATCGCAAACTCTCCTAGACAGGTATGCAGAACTGGAACCAACTCATACTAGTGCTCACACCCGCTTCGTGACCTACCCACACCTCCCCTCCATGACCGTTCGACAATACTTATCCCAATTGGAAGCATTGTCATACCAATTGTTCAAAAACGAAGATACTAGTGACCCAGCAGTGGATAGATTGCGATTAAACATGCTAAAAGCCACTGCCATCGCAAATTTGAGGCCCGAAATAAAACGGGGAGTAATAGTCAAAAACCCAAAAACGTTTGAAGAGGTAAAGCAATTTGCCATTTTAGAAGAGGAAGGGTTAGCAGCTGTTTTCAGTAACCCCTTCCTAACTGAAATTCAACCGACAGTACCACAACAGGTTTGCAATGTGCAAAAAGAGGGGGAAGTCGACAAATTAAAAGAAAACTTCAATGTATTAACCAACCAAATGAAACAACTAGTGGAAGAGCTGAATAAATTAAAAACAAACGACAGGACAAACAACACACAAACAACACAACAGCCAAGCAGAAGAAATACAGGGGCAAGCCAGAACTACCAAACCCCTCCAGTTTGTCAAATATGCAATAGGCAAGGACATACTGCTCTGTCTTGCAGAGAAAGAAGATACAACCACCATCAAAACAACTATAACCGACAGTATCAACCCACATTTCAAAATTTTAATAGACAAAACTTTAGCACTAGGTTCAATGCGGATAGACAAAACCCCAATAGGAATCAAAACCAGCGAAACTGAACCCAGGGAAGGGAGAACAGGTACCTTCTGCCCTCTTGGCCAACCCCACTGTACCAAGCTTATATAAAAACGATATGACACAATCTTTGCCTGTAATATCAGGACTAATTAATGGAGCGAAATGTAAAATCTTAATCGACACAGGAGATTCTATAAATATTATTCAAAACTCATTTTTAAAAGGTTGCAACATTTCTCCAAATAGTATACAAACTGAAAAAATCCAAATAAAAGGAATAGGATCACAACAATTTCAAATCTCAAATAAAGCAAACATAAACCTTAAACTTAATAATAATTATTTCCCCACAGATTTACATACAATGGAAAAAGATTTTTCAAATGCATATGAAGTAATTTTAGGAATTTCGTTTTTAAAAAAATACAAATTTATAATTGATCTTAAACAAGGAAAACTCTTTAACGATAAAGTACAAATATCTTTAAACAAATTAACAAATACTACCTTTCCAATTAATTCACAAAATCAACCACTAAAAATAAACTCTTACTATGGATACCTAGAAAATAAAACTGTAATAAAGCCATTTTGTGAACAGTGCATATTAGTAAAAACAACCAAAAATGTCAATGTTAAAATTTCAACCCCTAATATTCTGGTTCAACCATGCAACAATAAAATTAAAGATAAACTACTAATTAGCACTTCTGTTAATAAATGGAACAGCCCCTCAAACAAAATTTGGGTAAAAATAGTGAATCCAAGTGAGGATCCAATTCATTTAAATAAAGGCATGAAGATAGTTACCATAGAACCAATAGTGACCATTAAACCTAAGCCAACATATATAAACATAATTAGTGAAACAGAAAACGAGCAAATAGATGATGAAATGCCTTTTGGAGGAGAATTTGATCTCAGTAATTTAAATGAAACTGATAAAAATAAACTAACTAACTTACTGAATTCTTATAAACATATTTTCGCCAATAAATTGTCAGATTTAACAGGATGTGATACAATAGAACACCGAGTAGATCTAATAAATGACATTCCTGTTAGACAAAAACCATACAAAGTTCCTTACAACCTCAGAAATGAAATGAAAAACCAAATTAATCAACTTCTAGAATCAGGTATAATTCAACATAGTACTTCACCATACTTAGCACCCATATTGTTAGTAAAAAAAGGGATAACACATTTAGGTTAGTCACAGATTTTCGAAAACTTAATGCAGTCGTAACACCTGAAAGTTTTCCACTGCCCAATATAAACGAAGCAATAGATAATTTAGCTGATGCAAATCTGTTTTCATGTTTAGATTTAACATCAGGTTTTTACCAAATGAAAGTGGCCCCTCAAGATACACACAAACTAGCATTTTCAACCAATGGAGGCCATTATGAGTGGTGCAGGGTACCTTTTGGTCTCTCAACCTCACCCCAATCCTTTAGTCGCCTGATGGCACTAGTTTTATCTGGCTTGCAGCCTCATCAAATAGCAGTCTACATTGATGACATTTTAATATTTTAAAAAGATTTTGATTCACACATTGAAAAGCTAAAAATTCTTTTTGAACGTCTTGAACATCACAATATAAAATTAAAACCCTCAAAATGTGTCTTCCTAAAAGACACTATAAAATATTTAGGCTTCCAGGTAACCAAAGGAACAGTATCACCAGATCCTAGAAACATAGAAACTGTAAACAAATTTCAAATACCACAAAATAGAAAACAAACCCGAGGATTTTAAGGTTGTGTAGGATATTATAGGAAATTTATAAGCAATTTCACCCAACGAGC
>QLNU02015360.1:165643347-165654930 GCA_006491805.2 Dysdera silvatica | reverse complement strand
AAAACAAAAAACAAACCCCAAAATCGAATTTTTGAAGCTCTAAGGGTCGTGAAACCCCTTAATTATGAGGGAGAATTTGTGAAAAGAAAATTTGGATGATCTTTTTGATATAGCGCACGCGAAGGCTTTAAAAATGATCACGATTAAAGAAGCCAAATTGTTTCTTACGGTCAAACGCGAGAAAGGACGACGAGGTAAATTAGGAAGTGTTGATTTGATGCTAGAAAAAAAAGAAGAGAAATTGAAAGGAATGTCTTATGAAAAAAACAAAAACAAAGGGAATATGAAGAAATAAGATCCAGGGAGGAAAAGGTTATTCTTTCTTCATCGGATTCTGAAGAAAAAAGATGTCCATCGGATATATGTGCTGCTTCTGAAGAACCCTCCACTTCAGAATATAAACCCAGTAAAAAAAGCAAGAAAATAGGTTTTGGATAGTAATTTATCAGCTAGTGTTGATGTGGCAAAAGTAAGTAATCAACAGGCATCTTTAATCCTGAGACCTACAATACAGAATGTTGGATTAGATCCATTGCTTTACAATGTAAACGTAAACTCAATTCGAAGCGAAAGAGGGAAACACCGTCGAAGTGCTGCAACCAATTTAAAGCAACAATTCACTGCTCAGGTTCCTTTAACTATTCATTGGGATAGCAAATTGCGTCAGGATATAGTTGGAACCAAAACTTTTGACCGTCTTACTATTTTAGTCTCTGGAAATGGTGTGGATCAGTTATTGGGTGTGCCCAATTTATTGTCAGGAACAGGACAAATGATTATATCGGCTGTGTATGATACGGTTCAAATGTGGGGCATTTGTGATAAAGTTATGTGCTTCAGCTTTAGTTAGGCATGTATTACGATATTCCTGGGTAATCTCTATGTCACCAAATGGGGAAAAGTGAGACAACTTTCTTTTAAATTTTATTCTTGCCAATCATCATTCGCTTTAAAACTCTTTTGTCCAGTTAAGGGAATAATCATTTTAAAATAATTTTATCCCTTTCAGAGAATTAGAAATAACCCAGAAATATTGGCACGCTACATGCCTGCTACAGACATATCGTCAAATGAGATAATCCTAATACATTTTCTATAGTTAATGCCCTGTCTGCCTTCATAGTAAAATGTTGTGCCCCGACATTTCACAATGGAATTAATGCTTGTGCTTTAGAAATTTTTTCTTTTTCTTTCTCGAAATCACTCAAAAAATTACTCTTTGGCAACAAATACACTCCAAGACGTAAAAATGCGTCGTTTTTTTTGTCTAAGAGTATATACATAAAAAGGTTAAACACTGGTAAAATAGCAATGAAAAAGATCACTCAAGCTTTCGGACGCATCAGCAGCAGTCCTTCATCAGGAGTAATGACGATGTTATGTTTCTGTCTCTTTTTTATACTTGAAATTTCTGGAAAACCCTTCATCAGAGTAGTCCCGCAGAATGGGAAAACCCAATGAGAACCAATGGGAGGCCTCCAATAGAATCATGGAAGAACCCAATGGGAACCAATGAGAAACCTGTACTGCGGGCTACCTAATGTTGGGAAATCCCATATATTTCAGAGTAAGAGTTCTTTTTGTATTTTATTTCAATTTATTTTTTATTTCTATTTTGTTTGTAATTTTTTTTGACGAAACGTTTATACTTCATGCCGACCTATATCGCCAATTCTTCTAAACCATAGCCAAACGCGCCAAATATTGGTATTAAAAAGCTTAGTTTTATATAATTTTTTAAAATACTCCCAACGGTCCTTCGTGTAAATTTATCTGTTAAATGCAATCACCATTTTATGCGAATTGAGTTCAAAAATTATTATCTTCATATACAGTGCGAATAAAAAAATATCAAACTTCACCTAAAAAGTGTGATTTTTGGACTTTAAATATTAATGAAAAAAAATTTTATATGCTATTCACAAAAAACTGATTTCATATTTTTAATAAGGAACTTAGGATTACAAATAAATTTGACACCCACGTATTAGTAGCTCAAACTAGAGCTATTTTTGTTTGGGAGAAAAAGAGACGCCGTCCTCATCCTGGATTCGAACCAGGGTCCCCACGTTGAGCCCGCGGTGTCTTGACCTACTAGACGAACGAGGACAAGAACAAACGCATTTTTCTCCGGATATGAGGATGTAAGATATTATTACCCTTCACAGGGATAACACAATTGCCAAATATTGGTCAACACACAAAGCCACCGGGGCGAGATTTTTGTGAGTTTTTCGTGGGGGATTTTTTATTACAAATAAATTTGACACCCACGTATTAGTAGCTCAAACTAGAGCTATTTTTGTTTAGGAGAAAAAGAGACGCCGTCCTCATCCCGGATTCGAACCAGGGTCCCTCCGTTGAGCCCGGAGTGTCTTGGACCGCTAGACGAATGAGAACAAGAAAAAACGCTTTTTTCTCCGTATATTAAGTTGTAAGGTATTATTACCCTCCGCAGGGATAACACAATTGCCAAATATGGTCAACACAAGAAAGCCTCCGGGGCGAGATTTTTGTGAGTTTTTCGTGGTGGGTGGGGGTTATTACAAATAAATTTGACACCCACGTATTAGTAGCTCAAACTAGAGCTATTTTTGTTTAGGAGAAAAATAGCGCTAGTTTGAGCTACTAATACGTGGGTATCAAATTTATTTGTAATAAAAAAATCCCCCATGAAAAACTCACAAAATTCTACTGATGGCTTTGTAAAGTTGACCATTATTTGGCAATTGTGTTATCCCTGAGAAGGGTAATAATATCTTACAAAAAATTAATATTTTTGTTTTAGATTAATTTGCTTTCATTTTATTAATTTTAAACCAAAGTTCAAAATTTTTAATTACTTCATGACCAGTTCTAGTTAACTCATATTTGTCCTTACCCTAAATAAGCATGTATCATTCGAAAACCTTATCATGCAATTTTTTTTTTAATTTTCGACGCAAAAAAGTACGTAGGTTCAATTTTTGGGCATGAAGCGATGATTTTTTTTTGTGAAATTTTAATGAAGTTCGCATACATTAATACTGAAAGTAAATAATTTTCATCTGCAAGGCCGGTAATAGCAGTATTACTTGATAAATCATTCGCAGATAAAAGAAAGATTTCGTGTTTTCGGCAATGAAAAGGTTGTGAGATCGTACCCAACCGGGCGCACGAAATCTTTCTTTTCTCTGGGAGTGATTTATTAAGTTCGCATACAATATCATACAAATATTTTCGATTTCCTCATTTTGTTTCAAATTGGTCTTATTTGATAGTGTGATTCATAATTTCATTAATATTAACCTCTAATGATACGATGAGCAATAAAATTATAAAGCTGAATTAAAACAATTGTCTGTTTCGTCGCATAGAGCAGGAAGTACTATCATCAGAGCCGTAGCCAAGCTGGGGCCAAAGGGTGACTGAGACCCTCTGGAAATACAGTCATCCCCCCGAAAAATATTTTTTCTCAAAATAAATTGTTGCAGAATTTTATTTTAAATTTTTTGTCTTGTATAAAATTGTACATAACAATGCAAATTGTTTTTTGACGCTGAAAATGTACTCAAAATAGCTTTTTAAAGTAGATCTTGTGTGTATATAATATTTTGTACGGAGGTTTGAGTCGTCATCTACTTTATGCTAGGATAAAGGAAGTTATTGAAAAGTATACTAAAATTTATAAGTTTGCAATGCAAAATTTACTTCAAGAAATTTATTTGTTAACGTTAAATAGATTAGTCTGCTTATAGGTATATTTGGTATTATTAAATATATTAATAGAACACATCAAAATTGTTGCGAATTTTATGCTCCCCTGTAGCTTTCTGAGCCTCCCCACGTAACTAGCGTCTAGCCACGGGCCTGAGTACCATTATTTTTATCTATCTGGATATCACTTATGACATACATGTCGGATTTTGGGTATCTTAGTTTAAATATTCAAAATATTAGACATTCCTTTTATTGCTTCTAACCAGTAAGTATAACCATTTTTAACTATATTTAACTTGATTATTTAAAAACAGACGGTTAGGGATAAAAATATGAAAAAAAAATCACATAAATTTTGTAATATAATCGATATACTAGTTTCAAATCAGGTAATTAAATGATCGAAACCTTTGCTTACAACTAGAAAACATCTGCTCTATGTCGGAGTTTTGATTGTCTTACTATAGATTTTCAATTACGCCCTTGAATATCTCCTCCTTTTCGACAACTTCAGGAGGAAACAGCTTCGCTGGTGAAGAATATAACTAACACTGATTTCGCTCTTGAGTTGGTAGGTTTTAAGTGATACTGAGGAAGATATATCGTATTTCGTTAACTGTAAAATGAAGTCCTGTTTCACCCGTCAATAAATTTTTCAACATGATGATAAAAGATGGATTGTTTTCTGGTTGATAAAACATCGGAATCAACGTAAAATCAGTGCCTAAACATAATATAGAAGACTGAACTTATTTCAGTATTTTCCTATATTTTGTATACTCATCACTGAATAATTACAATCATAGAAACAGTACCTACATAGCACGTTAACGAATGAATCACAGCATAGGAGGGCCACATAGGCATAATACAACTACTACAGAAGTGCCTGTAATATTGACTGGAGTATCGGAACGAAAAATTTCTTATGATGACGCAACTTGGATCATGACTAGTTCGTTCATCATATTTACCATGCAATCGGGTAAGTTTTAATGCATAATAATAATAAAATCATAGTAAATTTCAATACAGTACTGTATTGCTGAACACAGAAATTGTAACACCCGCGAAGGAAAATAGTTTCTTCTATTATTTCGATTTTTGTGTTCATCAGTGCTAATATTTTATTGTCGATGGCTGTTCATTTTTTTAAGGGGTACACAGAGTAAATTAAAATTTACGAAGCTGCGACGTCAATAAACAACAGATATTTTCAGCGTTAAAATAACAGAAATAAGAAATCATAATAGGAAACGTATAACATATAAAATATTTGGTTCTGTATATAAATAGGAATTTTATAGAGAGTAGAAAAGATAAACCTTCTTCTGTCAGAAATATAGGAGAGTTAATGGGGTTGGAGTGAAGAATGATGACAAAATCAGTTTTTTTTCTTTGTTAAACTTGAAAAATATGCTATACGTTACTGAATGTATTAAAATTGATTCCAAACGTTGCTAATTTTTACAAAAACGTTTTGGAAATGACTTGTACATGAATATGTGCTTTATACCAAATGTTTATTTTTTTTATTCCAAATAATTAGAAGTAACATAATTGTTTTTATTTGGATCTCATAGTTACATTATTTGCACCTGTGTTCTCGATATCTTTCAGTTTTCATTATACTAGTGAATCATATATTCATTCCTTGCGTGCATATGTTGTTTTCATTAAATATTTACAGTAAGCAAGTAGTTCTAATATTTAAAAATAAACTTTTGAGAAAGGTGGCTTTTGAGCTTTTATTCAAATTTACTTTACTGTATTTATAACACTCCTCAAGTCTAAATAGTTTTGTACCCTTATAAAACAATACCACAAATGTATCCTTATGATTGTTAGTACTTGACGCTAAAAAGAATGCATTTTATAGAAATGGGGGCATCCGCAATATTAAATTCGCATGTGGCAATCTAAGTAGAATTAATATGAGAATCAAGGTAAAGCGATATTTATATGTAAGCCATCTATCTAGTGGAGAGTTGTTGGTTCCTGAAGAAAGACAGCGACATTTGTCGGAAATGGGCGATATATTCTACAACGTTGATAATAATATGTAATGAAATCTTGTGCTACCTTAATTTTACGTTTATAATAAAATTGAAAAACTGGTAGAAAACATTAAGCTGGTTAAAAAAAGTTGAGTATATGGCTATCAAAATAAAAATTATTAGTGTTTATGAGATGCACATGGCGTAAAGGAATTGAGACAAATGGGGGAATTTTGGAAATTAATTTTAAAAGGTAAACAATAGAAACAAAGGAATTAGTGCCCATAAATACTTTTACAGCATAAGCCTCTATTTAATTGATGTACATGTTTTTCTTTAAGTAGTAAAATCATGTTCTTGCAGGTTTCGCCCTTTTGGAGTCTGGAAGTGTACGACGAAAAAATGAAGTAAACATAATGATAAAAAACACAGTCGATGTTGTCTTTGGAGGAATGGGTTATTGGATATTTGGATATGGCTTGAGTTATGGCTCTTCAAATGGAACCAACCTATTTTTTGGAGTTGGAAACTACTTCGTAGATACACTTGACGAAAATATGGGGTATTTATATGCTACATATATTTTTCAATTGTCATTCGCTTCGACTGCAACTACAATTGTTTCTGGAGCAATATCAGAAAGATTTAACTTCACTGCTTATTGTATTTATTCGTTTCTTAATACTATTGTTTATTGTATTCCTGCCGGATGGGTGTGGGGAAGCCATGGGTTTCTTCATAATCTTCATGTGGTAGATATTGCTGGATGCTGTCCTGTTCACCTTGTTGGAGGAGTTTCAGCACTCGTAGCTGCTATTATGGTAAAACCACGTCATGGAAAATATGGTCCGCATGCCAAAACAATGGAAATGGGATCCCCAATTAATGCCATGCTGGGCATGTTTATGTTGTGGTAAGTATAAGACACTACTTGTTTTAGTATACATTTACTCTATGAAACTAAAATTCAGAAGAAATGCAAAATTTTAGCAGGAGATCCTTTCTTAAACCTTATGCTGGTGTCTTAACAGTTGCTAAAAACTTTGAACTCAATGATAACAACATTTATGACACTGTTGTCAATGTAATGTTATATGTACAATAGTCTTAATTTTGGCTTTCAGAAAATTAGACCATTGTACGTTAGTTTCTATTTTTTAAAAATCGTTTCATTCATCGCAAATGATTTATATTTGAATGCCAAAATGTTATGATAAAATGCCCCATCCCCGAAAAAAAATACATTTTTTTGGGATAAAAAATAATATAGTTGGCGACGTACGCAAAAGATGCCTAAATATAAAAAAAAACCCAAATACGAATAAACTTAAGTCCGACATAGAATGGATGTGGTTTTTCAAGTACTCTAAATCAAACTCGTGATACCAAAACCTAGCGTGTATTATTCAGACTTCGATTCCCAATTGTGCCAAGAAAAAAAAAATTCCGACTAGCTGTTCACAGTAGTCTGGGGATTGGGTCCCTATACTTTAAGAGGTTTGGATTCTTGGAAAACTGTGGGTCCCGGCGAAGCAAAGCCCTTACTGTCCTTACCCCGTAAAACTCACACAATGGTACTAAATTCTTAGAATATATTCCTACAGTTGCTGTTTATATTTGCTAGCCTTTTTGCATTTTTTTTGGTCCATAATATACCAGCAGTTTTCAATAGGGTTGAGATCAAGATAGTTAGGGCCAAATTAGGCATCTAATCTGGGTCTCTCATAAAATTCTTTTTAATTAAAACAATAATTTGCGTGTTAAGTGACAATAATGTTGTCAGAGAAAAAACGACACATTAAAATTTATTCATTATTTTAACGCGGTGACACGGCGCAGTCATCCTGGAAGGTGTAGGATTTAGTGTTGCTAAGTTAGTTATTCATGCACTCTATAATATATCAGTTATATTTTTTTTCATTACGTTTAGACATAGGAAGTGCAGTAGTGGATTGATAAAGCTTAAATTTTACTCTCCATTTTTAAAATCAACAATCCATCCATAAATATAAAAAATATGTACATATTTTCATTTATTTAAGCATAAAACGTTATTAAATTTTGACATAAAAAAGTTTTGGAAAAAATATAAAAGCTTTTGATTTTTTTAATACAAAATAAGCAAACAATATGTATTTCGTTCTTCTTACGCTTTCACGCAGGCGCAAAGACAACTTTTGAATTTCAAAATAATCGAACCCAGTAAGCTTGGCTTTGCTTGAGTGCACTGTGGTTCTGTCGCATACGACATACAGTGCTGGATTATTCCCTGTGGAAAGAAATATGTTTAAACAAGTGGATTCAGTATATTAAATAGAGTAGACTTACGAAAGGAGCCCCATATACCCGCAGAACAATATAAACGTACGTGATAATGAAAAAGCAAATAATATCTTAGTATTATTATGTAAATAACATTGACTTCGAACTCCCCCACCCCCCAAAAAAATAAATAATTCAGGAACTCTTAGGTCTCCGCGGACACTTTAAGAACTATTGTTTAATATAGAGATTTTCGATCTTTTCTATGCCACACATCCGTAGAAAGTCTTTAAATGTGATGTGATTTTTGCAAGAGGTGTGAACACTAATTAAATTAGTCTTAAAAACTGAACTTAAAAAATATGCTTTTAACTCAGTACATAAATGCAAATATAAACTGAAAAATTAGATTTTAAATATTTTTACAGTTACTTTCGAGGCACACTAACAGCTGGCTGAGCGATGACTCTTCATACAAAGACTAAAGGCACTATATTTGTTACATCCCTTGAAATTCCATCTTGCATTTCAAATTGGGAATAGTGACAGTCGTTTCTGATATTTGTAAAGAAACGCTAACGAACTGTTTGTCGAAAAAAAAAGTTTTTTAAAAACAGTTAAGGAAAAAAGAAAGGTTGAATAAAGAGAAAAAAATTAGAATTCCCCATGAAGTGCTGCTAATTATAAAGATATAATTTAACCCTTTCATAATTGCTTTTATCTTTATCAATATTACACTCTTTTGAAAAAAAAAAGCACCATGAAGGAATTATCCGTTTTTATTGAAATTACATGTACAACCAGCACATACGCAGATAAGGAACACATAAAAAATTCAAGACCGTAGGACCAGTCAATGGCTAGAAAATGCACATTAAATGTTCAAATCAATAGTTGGTGATTAGGGCATTGCAAAAAACAGTTTATTTTAATTTTTTAAGGTCCCTTAGTCCTATGTTGTTAAGTACGGTAAATCATTGTTATACCTGAAATTTCAGCTTGAATAATTTTAGACCCCCGCGCACCTCATTTGAAGCTTTTAACATTAACGGTATAGGACCTTATCACAATGTTAAATATGCATTGTGCACAACTTACCTTATTGCTGCAATTTTTAATTGCAACGAAGTATCTTGGCAAGTTTATGTTAAATGAGAAAGAGCATAGGCACACTTTACAGTATCAACGTTCACCAATTACGGAATTAAGATACATTAAGCTGTAAAAAATCAATCACCCACTTTTGCTGAATATTAAACGAAAATTATCATAATGGCTAAGTGTTGTTTGTAGTGTTTGTTTTTAAAAGTTTGGAATACGTTTTCTTTGTTTCTCAACGACATACAAAAGATATTGTATCTGTTTTTCGTTATTTACGATGATCTTGGAAAAGTCTTAGATCAATATCACAGCTCGTTTGGAAAGATCATTCACAACCTTAACATCCCATACGAATGACTCTACTTCTTAGTAACTAACATCATGCTCCTATTCCTGTACAGACCTCTTCAATTAATCTGCATCGACGTCCAGGATGTTGAACAGGAACCGTGACTTAGGGCCGATAAGAGATACTAGTTTGGTTCTGTTGTTGAGTATAGGAAACATTGACTGTTCTCTTTGAAATTCCTCAGGCGGGGCTATGCATAGCAACTTTTGTGCAATCTGGTGTCGTTCAGAGTTCGAGATATTGTGTGAGAAAAGAGAAAGACCGCATTTTTCGGTTGTATTCTTCCGCGTATGGACTGTATGGTTGTTGTTGATGATGATGATGATGTTGAGTGTGAAGAAGAAGTTTCTGGTTCTTGCCGACACCGTTCTATTTCAGCGAGCTCGAATTTTCTGGTGGCGCGAGACCGCTTTCGTTCCACCTTTTGGGAGTATTTTACATCAAAACCACCTAACTCCATTTTCCGACTTGTTCGCTGATCTTCCAAGAATATTTTGTCTTCGGCGATGCTTTTTTTCGTGCAGCAGGTATCGTGTTCCATAAGGCTAACTGAATCTTTGTGGAATATATCAAACAGTTGGCTGAAAAATGTAATGAAAGTAGCACTGTCAGTTTCAAATTTTTTTTTCTGTCTTTACTCTTTCGAAGATTTTCGTACTGCGAAATCAATTTCCCCAATATGATCTTGGACCATCTACTTTTTCTTGAAGTTGTAGGCATGCCGGCAAGTTTCCAAAACGTTTCCACTTTTCCTAGGACGATTTTGATAATATCGTCTTTCCTGTTATTTCGCATAGAACTCCGATTCAGGTATATGAAATATTGCAATGTGTCACCATTTGTTGGAAGTTGACAGCCTTTCCTTGATTCCAGTCGAACAACTAATTTTCTAATAAGTCATGCTTGGAGAGATTTATTTTCCTTCCTTAGCCTAGGAGGATTTTGGATGTTGACTACCGCTTCCAATTCCATTGCGAATTCAGCCAGTTCTAACTGCCCACTGGGTAGTCTCAACTATCGACAGTGGGAAACAAATATTTTCGATGCCACATGACTCGTTTCTCCATTTTATCCTTAAAAATAGATCACAATTGAAAACCAAAACGACCACAGTATACAGTTCGTTAATGAAGAACAACAGAAGCAATATCTACTACAGAAATTTTGAGATTTATGTTCTGAAAAACCACATTACTTATTACAGCTTGATGTATCATAGTTATGTGAGAAGTAACATTTTATAATTATTAAGTGTGCTTGATTAGCAGTGTTCACATTTAACACTGTGATAACGTCCCATACCGGTAATGTTAAAAACTTTAAATGAGGTGCATGGGGGTCCAAAATTATTCAAATCAGCTGAAATTTCAGGTGTAACAATGATTTACCATGCTTAACAACATAGGACGAAGGGACTTAGAGAAATTAAAAAAAGCTGTTTTTTGCAATGCCCTATTGGTGACCCACCCCCTGGCGGTGATGCATGCTTGTATCCATCTAGGTAAGGAGTGATAAAGGTTCCTAATGTTATCCTGCGACACACTCTGCCAGGCATTCCGCACTTGTTGCTCAGATCTGCGACATTTTGCGGTGCCCGAATCTAGCCTACCATGTCCCATACATGTTCGATTGGTGAAAGGTCTGGTGATCTTGCTGGTCAAGGAAGAGTATCAACGGCATGGAGGCATGCAACTCACAGATATGCGAGTCGTATGGATCCTGGCATTATCTTGTTGGAAAATGGCCACATGCTGTCGTGTCATGAAGGGTAACGCAAAGGGCTGAAGGATGTCATCAACATATCGTTGAGTTGTTAAAGTTGGACGTAGGATGACTAGGAGCGTCCTGCTGTCGTACGAGATAGCACCTCCACACGATCATACTAGGGTTAATGGTTGTGCGCCTCTGTCGATGATGTGGGATTGAGATTTCAGACGTCTTAACAGTGCCTGATTTATGCAGGGCCACACGGAGCAGCTGCCCCGAGCCCCCAATTTCGAGGGGGGCCTCCCAAATCCTAAATTTAGTCCAGTACATACGTAAAAATTTTAATATTTGTGTTATGGGCTGTCCAGAGACTTTTCAAGATTTTAAAAAAATCTTTTACTGGCTCCTTTCCCTTACGACTAGGAAAGCATGACTAGATAATGTGTGACCTTGGTCTTATAAATAAAA
>QLNU02015360.1:165601776-165643247 GCA_006491805.2 Dysdera silvatica | reverse complement strand
TATGAGAAAAATTAATAAAGCAATATTCAAGAATTGTCAATGCACTATTGATATTATGAAACACTTACAGTTTCATGATGTACACGCTCAAAGCCTTTTTCTAAAAATCTCAATATGAAACACTTTAAAAAAATAAAATTAAGTTTAACCATGTTGTCCTTTAAAATACCTAATCACGATAAAAAAAAGTTGCACAAGTAAGCTACAAATACTTAAAAACATCATGAGCATGAACTAGATGTAGCTAGCACAATGTCATTGATTATGCATAGCATGGAACGTGTAAACTAACAATGCTAGATGTCATGACCCACAGTATTACCCTCCTTGTAATAGTTCATCATAGATATAAGTAGGGGGAGTTGATGGGTTTATACAATCACTCCCCCCATTAAGTGTATTATAAAAGAATCCTTAAACAACTAACACTAATCTTTAAAATTTAGTGCACTAAAAATAATTTTTCTTGACTTATAACGTTAAAATCCATTATATGGACATATTTTAGAGAATCTGGGAGATCTTAACCCTATGCAATATGCTATATATATTTATAATATTACAATTTACAGGTCAGCAATTAGCACAATTAATGCATCTGTTGGAGGTGGAATTACTGCATTAATAATAAGGTAAATAAAAGTAATGACATTACATATGTTTACTTTTTAGCACTGTAATTATTTAAGATCTACTTTCAACATTTATTGCTTAGTATACATACACTGGTCAAGACTAATGACTAAATAGTCAGCCTGGTATTTGTAATAATAATAATATGCACTGGTAATAAAAGTTCTAGGAATATTGTAGATTTGAAGAGAAAATGTGGGGATACACAAAGTTAGCAACTATTGGTGGTTTTTAGCATGAGTAGTTATGTCGAAAGCAAATTAGTATCATGATACCACAGAGGACATTTCTACAAAAGTACCCTGTGAGAAGTGGAAAACTGAACGTTTTACTGCTTGGCCTAGAAATTTACTGAATGTACTGCCTTCAGTTTGACATCAATCTGAAATGATATCCCGACGTTTAAGCACTGACAATAGAAATATGGCCATTTGTAAGTTATGGGCAATCCTCATATTACAGGCCATGTGTTACTAAAGTCAATGAGTATGTTGAAGTGTGTAATGTGGTCATTCAGCTACTACTGTACAGCATCGAATATTTTCGATAGGACTAAGGTCAAGGGACTTCGGAGGGAACTGAAATGATTCAATATATATATGCAATGATTTTTTTAGCTCTTGAAGTTCTCACCTTACTGCATTGTCATTGAGAAAGCATAATGCATACATAATAGTGACATAAAACAATGATTTTGTTTCGGTACATTGAGGCATTTATATTGTCTTGATAAATGTACATACTGCATATGAAAGGACATACTGCCATTAACCTTTTGGTGACAGCGGGAGAGGGTCTGTCCCATGAAATTATCATCCAAAGTGTACGGCTTGTGAGATACATATGTACCATACAATGACCATACACTGCTTTCCCCCACAGTCACATCAATTTACAAAGACCCATTATTCTAAGATCTGCATATTAGCTGCACAGGAACGAATTTCGCATTGGCATAAAGAATAGAAGGAATTTTAGGGAATAAAGAGGCTTTGAAAGGTAGAGTTATCAGCAACCATTTTGCTATAATTTGCAATGACCCCACATAGCGACGTTGACTTAAAAAAAAGTACAAGAGGGGGAAAGCATTCTGAGTATTTTAGTCGTGTGGAAGGCAAATTCATTCCTCATACTTGCTGTTACCTGAAGGTTAAAACACACTCCTGCCCAGACCATAAGAGACTCTTACTGGTAAAGGTGGATAGACTGCACATAGTGTAGTTACATATATGTTTTGGATTTCTTCACCACCTGTCTATGTCGATTATCAGGATAAAGAGCAAAACAAGATTCATCTATGGAAATTACATAGTGCCACTCTATATATTTCATGACATGTACTGATAAATCCAGGCATACCTTTGATGATGGTGTGTTGATGTAAATGGTATACATCAAAACAGCTTCCTTATTCTTAGTCTGTACTCATGAAGATTGCTTAGTAATGTTTTAGAACATATTGTGAGATCTGAATTAGCTCAGAATGATTCTTCCAAGCAGTTATTGACAGGTAGCAATCTTGCCTCATAGTAGTTATCTTCAGGTGACCACTCATGTCGATCTACAATACTTCTATAATATAGAGATCTTGCATATAGATAACTTGCTGCACTTTATACAACGTACATAGAAGCAGCCATATCAATCTTCCATTAACAATAGAACTATTTCTGTTATCAATGCTCAACTCTTTCATTGCTACAGACAGTCCTGCCATGTCAGGAACGGTTGATATCCACATGTTCCTGCCTGTATGCCAGGTTAAAGTTGCCTTCTTATGTCCTACTAACCAAGCTTGCACTACAATGACCGTTCATTTGATATGCTTCACACAGTTAAAGGTTATCTGAATATCAGTTCAGGTTAACCTCAAACCTGGAACACAATACATTTGGCGAATTTCTGGGTCAAATGTCTAGTTCTCTACTTCTTACATGCTACTTTTATAAGAGTTTGTATGCCATATGTGCTACGATTAATAATTAATGTATGATGTAGCTATGTACGATAGTAATTGCTTAATTTATATATCGCAATGTTCTCCTTTCACAATTGAACTACATTCCTATCGTTTTATGACTAGTGTATATAAATATGTTAATTATAAAATAACAGTGAAAATAAAGTTTTAAAATACACTGCATACCAGTGAAAATACAATACCAAGGAGTAGGCAGAAAGTGATGAAAATCAGCAAACAGAGAGAGACAGCAACGAACACAATAAGTGATATTTATTGCAACACGATACACACAGGGATGTTAATTGCCCAATAAGGTTTTGGAGCAGCACTGAGAGTAGATAAAATGCTGTTTGGGAGCAGGTACACAAGGTTTCAAAGCAGCCTTTATCGAATGCTAAATTGTTTTAAATCCTAATATTCATACGAAGGTTGTTCAAAAAGTTCTGCCTCCACGTCTGTAATTACTTCATTAACAGAACAAAATAAAATAGCTTACAGTGAAAAGTAACTTTGAAATGTCTGCCTTTCAAGGGGTATCTTATTTTTCGATACAGTCACCACTGGCGGCGATGCACTTCCGCCATCGATACACTAGTTGTTGCATGCCGTCACAGCAAAATGAGACCGGCTGTTGGCGACACAAAGAACGCACTGAATGGGTGACTTGTCCGGCGGACACAAAGCGTGTGCCCTTAAGATGTTCCTTCAGTTTCAGGAATAGCCAAATGTCCCAAGGTGCTAAGTCCAGGCCATAAGGTGGGTGAGGCAAAACATCCATGAAACTCAATTTCTGCAACGCTGCACTTATCTCCTGACTTATGCGAGGGTGAATGTTGTCATGTTGAATGACCACAATTTTTCGTGGACGGACTGATCGCAGACGAATGCGTAATTTCTGCAGTGTCTGTATGTAGCGTTGTGAGTGGACACTTGTCACATTCAAGAAAATCAATGTGAATCACACCTTTACTGTCCCAAAAGATGATGACCATAACTTTGCCAGCTGATGGCTGTGTCTTGAATTTGTGGGGACGAGAAGAGCTGGGTTGTCTGTACTCCATGGACTGCCGTTTAGTCTCCGGGTCGTGACGATGTGCCCAGGTTTCATCACCAGTGGCAATGCGATGGAAAAAGGTATCTCCCTTCGCTTCGTAACATTCCAAATTCTGCTGGCACATATGTAGTCACGCTTCTTTCATTTCCGCTGTCAACACGTGAGGCACCCACTGGGAGACACTTTTGTGAAGCCAAATTCATTCTTAACGATATGATTCCCTGTTCCAAGCGATATTCCAACAACGCTGGCAATCACCTTCTGCTTAATACGCCGGTTATCACGAATCAGTTCATTGACACGTTCCGTATGCTCTGCACTGTCTTCGGACTTCAGCCGTCTACTGCGGGACTTATCGTGCACACTCGACATGCCTGGGTTGTCCATCCGGCTTAAGCGTACTCATCTCCTGACGGTGCTAATGTCCACACATGCTTCGCCATACACAGCACTCATTCGCCTGTGGATATCGATTGGTGCAACACCTTCCGCTGTCAGGAATTCGATCACCGCACGCTGTGTTAACCGCACGTCCATATCGGCCGACATCCTCCGTTTCACTGCTTCCAAGTCAGTGGTCCCACTTGTAAAATAAAAACATCATGTGATAAAGAAAATTTCAACGCTACTTTTCATTGTAAACTATTTCATTTTGTTCTGTTAATAAAGTAGTTATAGACGTAGAGGCAGAACTTTTTGAACAACCCTTGTAGTTTATTTATGTATAGACTTGGATTCCAACATAATTTTAGATCATTAGATATTAATATAAGATAAATGTAAGTTTATATGCTTTCAGAAAAAACAATTTATAGTACTTTAATAAACAGTTATTAATTAAATTAACATAAATTACTAAATTAATATTAAATACCTTAAAATAGGACAAGGCCCTAGACATTTATCACAGGTGAAATAAGGTAGTGCAATAAATTTTTTCTTATCAGTATAAGTAAAATATATAATATTAATCCCATTTGCTTAAACTTTCCAAGATTCCAATCATAAATAACACTTTGGAATGCTTTAAAAGGAGCCAAAATAACTTAGCATTTTTTATTTTATTGAATTTAAGTTGAAATTTTCTGTTTGCTTCTTTTATTCTATCTTTTCCTTCTTTTAATAAAACTTGCTCACTTTCTACAGAATTCTTGTCACTGTTGCTAATTCCTGACACTGTGTACTTATTTTTTCAGAATTGTCTCCAGAGCAGCATTCCAGATAAAACAACTTAAGTCAGAAAATAATCAGGATGTCCAGCAGAATTGCTGACAAAAATTCAAGCATATTTCAAGGATCATCCTTGAAAATTTCAAAAATCCCCTTCTTATGATCAATTACCACTTTTCCAACCACCCCTTAGACTCAAATACAACCACCCTCCCAAGCATGAAAGTAGTATAGTACATGTTAGAATATGGCAAGGGCTCCCACCAATTCGATTAAAAAATGTAAGGCAATTTTAAGGAAAAGAGTAAACATTTGTAATGTCAACAAATAAAATTACTATTACATAATATTCTTCTAAAAGCCACACGAGGCTAGACAGCCATTTAAAGTAGTTATAGCTTTCATCCTCAGTACACATCAAACCATGAAAACAAGATCCCATTTGCAATTAGAAGTGTTGTAAACAGCTCAGCTGTTACTTTCTTATAAAAACACAGACTGCTAAGTTATGCTCAAGCTTATTCTTGTCAGACATTTGAGACAAGGCCAAAGTTCGTTTTGCTACTGTTTGAATTTCAATTTTGTGCAAAGGCAACGTACTTTCACTGGCAAAATTCATTGCCGACAAATTAAAAGGGGACTCTCATGATATCTGGTTTCAGAAAATTTCTCAACACCACTTTTAGATATTCACAAAGTTCGTCATATGAAATACGAACAAGTTTCTGATCATTCTGAAAAGTGCAAAGAAACTTAAAAAATGACTGACTAATATGAACCAAAAACAGGATGTATAGTAATAATAGTCAAAAAGTCAATTTTTTAGATTACTGTGAGCCATGAGAGTGAATTATTTCTTTTGGTCTGGTAGGTGGTGGTGGTGGGGGGGGCAAGCAGCGTCAAGTTCTGCACATTAAATTTGTAAATTTAATGGAGATAAAGGTAAAACGCTTGAAAAGCGTAAACTTAAGCTGCTAAAAAATCCTTTAAAAATATATATACAATCCCAACCAACAAAAAAAAACCCCTATATATATATTTGTTCAGCAAATCTCTCAGGATAGACTTGTGTGGAAAGCATTTGGAGAGACCTTCATCCAGCAGTGGATAGATAATGGTTGAATATGATGATATACATATTCACTAAAACAAACAAGATTTGCTTTCCTGTCAGTATTGTTTCCAAAAATGATTAATAAACAAACGGTGAGCCAAAGTGGTAATATTTTTCAAAAGGGGGAAAAACTTGGGAATCTAGTGGAAAATTACTAAATTTCACAGACTTCAGTTAGTTTTGGCAGTTTTTCCTTGCTAAATGTGTTAAATCTGGCGGGGAAAATTTAGAATACCGTCTGGTATCGCTGACCACATAATGCGAACCCATGCTTGCAGGTGTTCGAAAATCGCGATGTTCTGAGCAACTTAAATTATCCATGATAATCTTTTTTTCTAGGGGGAGGGGGTCATTGGTCAATGGCTATCCTGTAAATAAAAAAGCTTGACCATTCTGTTCCATCACTCAAAATCTTTCCCTTCCCAGGGAATAAATAGTGGAGCAAAGAGTGTTTAGGTTATGTTTATAGACACAAATTGTCACAAGATGCCAATGAAATAGTAGGGGGTTGTTCACAAACTGCAATACGAAAATATTCACAAATTGTGTCATTTTGAATATTTTCCGTACTTTTAAAATAAGACTGTCAACAATGGCGTAATGGGAGCTGAAAATCCATGATGGTTGGCATCTTCGTTATATTTATCAAATCTCAGATTTGAGTTGTGGCGTATATTATACATTTTCATTTAATTCGATTTGAATTTTTTTTTCACCCATAATGAATATTTTGCAGTGTAGCCAACCAAACAGAGGAGAAAAATTTCTGGAAGAGGATCATAAAATTAAACATTAAACATGAATTTCAAGCATATTTCTCTACTTTCCCCCCCCAAGGCACTACAAATTTAAGTACATTTCCTGATGGCTGGATACCCTAATAATTGAAAAGTATGTGACAATTTTGAAAAACTACTAAATCACTCTTGATAAAGCCACTTTATTTTCTTGTGCCTGAAACCATAGAGTAATCCCAAAATCGACGTAGTACTGGTTTTCTAACCTATCATCTACTCACAAGCAACAAGAATTGAACTTACAATGGAGATTGAGGTGCTGTTGAATTCAAACAAAACCTGAACATGCCTTGGAACGAACAAAGAAATGCCTTCCGTACAAAAAATTGCCAAATCTACTAAAATTTCCTGAAAAATCATCCACATCTACTGACTGAGAAAATTTTGCTGGTTCGATATGAATGAATAAAAAAATGATGATAGGCATAGGATCGATGCAATTTCAGCAAAAAAATATGTCTGGGAGAAGTTTGGGACAGAATCAACATCCCTGTCCACCTATACACTGAGCAACACCACCATCTGATCAATAGGTTTAGGACCACCATGAACGGCAATACAGGCAATATCACATCTAGGTACAGACTCAATGAGCATGTGGATAGTGTCCTGAGGGATGGCTGCCCATTGGCCATTCCCTGTTAACCATTTGTCAGAGTTCATCTTCTGAACACTGCGGTGGCAGAGCACACAAGTGATGTCCAATCATGTCCCAGACATTTATGATTGATGAAAGGTCAGGAGAGACTGATGTCCAGAGAAGCATCTGGGTACCTTGCAAGACATGTTGGCTGATGCGTGCGGTCAGGTGTTATCCTGTTGGTAAATGGCATTGGGCACGCCCTGGAAGGATAGTATCAGTCGCTACCGCACATCATCTAGGTATTGTTGGGTCACCAGAGTGCCCTCAATACAGACCAGAGGCGACCTGCTATAGTAGGCGATAGCATCCCAAACCATAATGCCACGTTGTTCCACAGATGCGGCCGGATTGGACCTGTCGCCACATTGGCTTCAGACTCGTATACGGCGACTGTCATTGATAAAACAGAAGTGAGACTCATCTGAGAACATGACCCTGTGCCATTCCACCATCCAAGTGGCTTTACCCTGACACCATTGCAAACAGAGGCATTTCTGCTGTTGGGCCAATGGCAGCCTCCTTAACAGGCACCATGAGTGCAGGCCATTGGCGACCAATTGGCAGATAATGGTCTTAGTCGACATGGAAGCATCAAGGGTGTCCTGCACATGCTGCAAAAGGGTTACAGAAGAGGCCTGTGGAGCCACGAACGCTTGCCGGCAGATGTCACTCTGGCTGCACCAGCACCCTTCAAATATGCCACATTTTCTTGTTCCAACGATCTTTGCCACAGCCGGTGCATCATGGATGTGTGTAGGTACCCGCCCTTCTGAGTCTGCTCACTATTCCCCCTCGTGAAATTGTCTGCTGGAACTACCTTGGTTGGCGGTAGCCTGACACTATTAAACGTTTTCTCAGAGACCAAAAAAAAAAAAAAAAAGTACAAAATGATTTCCCTGGCAGACAGGGGCATAACGATTCTGCAGGTTCCTTCCCTTATATCGCACTCAACGTGCACGGGACAGCTGCGCATTTTCATCATTTACATATCTCGGTGAGCTACGTCTACCCTGCAATTTGCATTTTTTTCTGCCCACTCCTTCTTGGTGTTGCATTTTCACTGCCCCGTAGTGTACATATCCAAACAGTAAAAATAACCTATCATTTCATTTTGAAATTAAATTTGCAGCACCTATTTCTTTTGCAAATTATCAGAGGTATAAAATTGCAAATGTTTCTGTGCAAACAAATAAAATCATTTTTATGATATATACAGACAGAGTGGCCTCTCTTAAACAAATATTGACAGTTATGGTAAATATTATTTGATAAAATGAGGTGTTCAATTATTCATGGAAACAAATACACGGCTACATATGCACTTAAATGTCCTAGGACACAAGTATTGTCTGCATACATAACTTAAAAAACAAAAAACATTTAGGTATTTTTTAATGAAAGAAAAATTGTAGATTAGAATATACTTGCTGTATTACTGATGCTGAAAGAAATCTATGATCGTTTTTCACTGATTTTGATAAACATTTGTTTAACTTTTCCCCACTACATAAAGCAAATTATTGTTATGTGGAGGATATTTGCAAAGAGAAATTTTCCTCTATACACTTTATTTCCTTATTTGAACACTGATTTTCATGGTGAGATTGTCCAGTATCTATCTGATTTTTCAGGGAGAACCCATGAAGCAGTGTTCCCACTCACATTGGAGAAAAAAAATCCCTGATCTTTTGATCTTTTCAGATTTTCCCCTGACCTTTTCAGCAAAATTCCCTGACCAATCAAAAAATTTCCAACTAAATTTCAGTTACGAGAAAGATTTAACTATTCAAAATAAAAGTTAAGAAAAATTTCTCCAACTTTTCTCGGTTTTGACCAAAAAATCTTGTTCTCCCCTGACCTGTAGGGATGATTTCAAATTCCCTGACAATTGCAGGTCTTCCAAATTGGTGGGAATCCTGATGAAGATTATTCATTAAAAGCAGGGGAATTTAACATCGACCCGATGGGAATAATTTTGGTTATAGAACATTTTATTCTTATAAGAGGTATTTTTGGTTATTCATAAACTAGCCAATTGTATGTAAAATTTTATAATTTAAATGGGAAAAATTCAGTGCAATTTTTTTTAAAGAAAATTTTAAAATACGATTGGTCAGATAAAATAAAAGTTAAAAGAATTGTAGATATATCCTTATGACAGTAATTATAATGGATGTAAACTGTTTTTCTTATATTAGCTTTGGATTTTATAAAAAGAAGCTTCTCATTTCAAATTTGATAAATGGAATATTGTCTTCTTTAGTAGCAATCACAGGTAAATGGTTGTTTTTCAATTGCAAGTCATATATAAGTTTAAAAAATTTGCATGAAATATTTTGTGTTGAATACCTTACTCGTAATATATTGCAAGTCTTTTTTTCTTGTATACACTGAAGATTAGTGGTTTCCAAACTGTGGGTTGCAAACCAATTTTTAGTGGGTAGTGAAAAGTTTGAAATGTGAAAATTTTGTTATTTCAGAAATTTAAAATTTCTACAAAATAAAGTGTAAAACTGAAAACGAGCTAAAGCAGAAGCAGTAAAATTTAGTTGACATACGTTCTAACCAAGAATTGACAAATTCGGTTTTCCGGTCACCGTTGGCAACTAGTTTTGTAGTTGGCAAGTAAGAAAACTTTTCCTACCAGATTCTCAGGTTTGTTTATTGAGGTTGGTGACTACCATTCTTGCCTGGTGAGTGTGGTAAACTATGATTTGTTGAGTCTTGGTTATAATAAATGAAGGTGACCAGAAAAGTCAACAAGATTTTAATTTTAAACTCTATTCTTAATTCACAAACTTACGGGGAAAAAAGTTGTTTTCATTAAAAACTTCGCTGTCTTTAAGTATATCATTTTAATAATACTGATATAATTTAATAATAACTCATTCACTAAAACTTGTTTTTAAAGCAGCAAATTAAATAGGCCATAAATGCTTATTTAAATAAGTCATATACTGTCTATTTGTAGATTACTTATATTTAATATACTTATTTTTGATACAGAATCTGAATGTCATTTATTTTTTTTTTTAGCTGGATGTGTTTTGTACAATCCATGGGAAGCTATGTTAATTGGAATTATTGGTTCCATACTTACAAATGCAACAATGCCATTATTAGATACATTACAGATAGATGATCCTGTAGGTGCTGTCCCTGTGCATTTAGTTGGCTCAGTTTGGGGGATGATAGCTGTTGGACTGTTTATTGAACAAGATTCCATACTGAAATTAAGCAAAGGACAAGCAGGAATCTTTCGTGGTGGAGGCTTTCATTTGCTGGGTATTCAATCGCTGACAGTATTAGTTGTTGGCACATGGAGCTTAATTACAACTTTCCTTCTTTTGTGGGTATGTCAGTAATGATTAATTATATGTAAAATTATTATAAAGAGTAAGATGTAGAGATGGGCAGATTCACTAATTTTTTGGAAAATCATTTTGCTATTCTTTAAAGTGAATGAGCTTTTGGAACACATTCTTTATGTCTGCAAGACTCTTTAATTTAAGAAGCCTGACATTTTAGTGGAAAAATTAGTTATTATTATAAGGAAATTATTTGATCCTTTTGAGTCACTGACTCTTGCTTTTTTACACATATTTCATTTAAACTAAAATTTTCATAAATCAAACATTCATATTTATTGCAAAAAATTTACATATGAAATAAATTTGTTATCAAAGTTTTTCTATTACATTAAAGTTGCTTGTTATATATTATATCCATTATATTAAAGTCGCTTAAAATCACTCATTCACTTTACAGACTGCATCCTTTTGAGTATTCTCTGATACACTTCAGGTAGGACATTTTATTTACCGGCTGATTATGATCCCTAAAGTTTCACATTGAAGACAGTATGGGTTAATTATGTTATGGTGCAAGGGCACTTAAGGTCAATGTCGTATCACCAAAGTTGATTCTTTTGATACACAAGCACATTACATAGATGTAAGATTAAGGAAAAGGTGAACAATACTGACCAAGAAAGGAATCCAAAGGATACAAAAGACTTTTATACTAAAGTGGGCTTTCAGCACAGGAGAACACAAACGTCCATGCGACAGGCAAGAAAAACAGTTTTCAGTAGGGGATATGATAACCCCTGACTGCGATGCAGGATGTACACCATCTGTTCATGTTCAGTAAGAGGTTGTTGACAAGCTCTTGAGGCATCATGGCCCATTCCTCTTGTAGTGCAAATTGCAGCTGCGGAATTATTGCTGGCGAATCTCAATGTACTGTCAGGCATCTCCTGACATCTCACATGTGTTCTATTAGATTCAGGTCCGGAGACCGTGCGGGCCATTCCATACGATGAATATCTTCACTCTCTGACAGCTCAGCGACAGCAGCTGTACAATCAAGCATGGTGTTGTCATCCATGAAAAGGAATTCAGGGCCCACAGCACCCCGGAAAAGATGGACATTAGGAAAGAACTTCGGTACACTAGTGGTCACCAGCGACTGAACTTCCTTGGAAGATGTGGAACTTCGTACGGCCATCAAGCATTATGTCCCCCCCACCCACAAACGAGAACTCTGCCAACTCCAAACCGATCCCTATCGTCAATGTTGGAGGGATGATTACGTGTTCCCCACTCTCTCCAGATGTATAGACATCCAGAATCGCTAATGAGACTAAATCAGCCCTCATTCATAAACAGCACTCGACCTCATTGCTGAGCTCTCCATTCCTTGTGTTCCTGGCATCAAAGAAAACACCATCCCTGATGGGTAAGTGCCAATGGTACACACTGTACTGGTCACCGAGTGAATAAACCACCTGTGTGCAGTCTCCTAGCCACGGTAAAACGCGATAGCAGCTGTCCAGTAGTGTATTTCATGTGGCTTGCGATTTCACCCGCTGTCAGCCGTCGATCTCTCACCGTCTGTAGAACAAGATACCGATCCTCCCTTGCCGTGATTGCTCATGGACAACCACCATTAAACCTTCGGACAGCTGTTCCTGTCATTTGAAATGCCGTCCACGCTCGTGACACGATGCTGTGTATGATTACGAACTCTGCGGATACACTCATCACACTTGAACCTTCTTCCGACCTCAAATAAAGTTATCCAGATGTTGTCTACGGGGCTGTCTGTTGAATATCTCGCACTGCTACAGCAACTTGCCGTCGTTCAAACCGATATACACCGCCCTCGTGCTTTATACCCTACCCACACGCCCACATTACATCATGATGCGTATACGCAAATGCCCTACCGTGTAGGACCCTAGGCAGTCTCCTGATTGGTCTTTCGGTCAGTTCTGCCTGTTCGTTCCGCTGTTATGTTACTTTTTCCATCTTATCCTTAATTTTTGCACACCAGTGTATGTGTGTGGGTATATATATATATATATACAGGGTGTCTCAGCACCAGGGTTACAAACTTCTAGGAGGAGTAGGGTACACCTAGATGACTCGGAATCACATAGCAATGCTGGTCGCAAACCACTCACAGCGCTAGTTCTAAAACCGTCCAGCATACACAAATAGTGACAACCACTTCCTAAAAAGCGCCAGATAAAACTCAGGTCAGCTGCTCAAGTGCATAGATGATTAGGACATCGCATTTTGCTCTTCTCATGCACTGGTTGTCACTATTTGTGCATGCTGGACGGTTTTAGAACTAGCGCTGTTAGTGGTTTTCGATCAGTATGTGATTCCGAGTCATCTAGGTGTACCCTATCCCTCCTAGAAGTTTGTAACCCTGGTGCTGAGACATCCTGTACATAAAGTATTAAATGCACATATATAAACTATACAGTTAAAATTATCTGGACATCCCCTTCTAAGCAGTGGATTTGCCTACATGTCACAAAGCAAGCTCACACATAAAATGACAGGCGAGTCCACAAACCTCATTGGAAAGCTTAGCATGGGCCATGCAAAACAGCTTAGTAACTTCAAACATGCCGAAGTGATTGGGTGCTATCATTATAGAAAATCTATTCACAAAATTTCCTTTATGCTGCATGAGCCTTGTTCCAATTTAAATGTCATTATGAAACATATAAGGGGCTATTACATACAACAGCCATGCAAAAATCCAGTTGTCCGCAACGACCAAATTGAAAGTACGGGCGAGTAAAAATTGAAAAAGGAAACTAATAAATGTGAAATAAAACAGCAAAATTTGAATCTTTTGTCAAAAATAATAATTTGGAAAAATTTCCAGTTTTGTTACAAAATTTAGAAATTTCACGATTTTTGGTTCTAAAACACAGGTTTTCAACAAGAATCTGGCAGTTTCGTAGCGACGACTGGAACTAACTTTTACCACTTGACGATCGGAGATGTATCGCGCAAGCCGAAGAAGTGAACACGGCAGTTTCCAAGGAATAAAACCGGAGACAATTGGTTTTTCATTTCTCTAACTTGGCAACATCGGAGTTTCACATTTGCGAATTGGCGCACATGGAACTTTACATCTGCATTGAAATAATATAAATGTTGTTCGCGTGTTTGGTTTACGTTGAGTTACTTTCAAAACTTAAATTAGTATTTGTGAAGCATGTCTCAGCAGATGAATATTGTATCATTTTTTTCAAGTTGCCAGAAAATGCAAGATAAACTTACACAAGTTGTAAACAATAACATTAGGCCTAAAGAAGAAACAAGGTTCAACAATACGAAAGAAATGACATTAAACATGAATACGGAAGAAAGAACGTTCAATGTAAACGTGCGTCCCACCGATGGCGGACCTATAAACAGAACAAAGTCATCTAAAAAGTTTCAAAATGCGAAAAATTGACATGGTTGGAAATAGTTAACGATTATGTTCTTTATTGTACCTTCTGTAAGAAGCACCCGAATTTACAAGACTCTTCTTATTCTTCTAAGTTAGTGTCAGGTTATGATGATCACTTCAATATTGAAACCTTAAAAGCACAGGAAAGAAGTAACAGCCATAAGTCATGTGTTGCAGCATCATCTGTAAAAGAATCTCCATTTACAGCTCCCTTAAATCGCTGCTTCCTGAAAGCATCGGAAGTCCAACACCAGCAGATGTGCATATTGTTTAACATTGCGTATTTCATTGCTTATAATTCGAAGCCACTTGACAATTTCTTTAAGCATATGGAACTTCTCACTAAGCTTGGGGTTTCGGTTGGTGGTAAGTACAAGAATAGAACACAATGAACAGATTTCATTGATTCCATTGCATCAGTAATTGAAAACAACCTTGTACGAGATATCTGTAAGTCTCCTTGCATTGGACTTTTAATTGATGACTCAACTGACTTTTCCAATCAGTCTTGTGCAGTTCTTCACATTCGCTATATTAAGACTTCTTTGATTACTGAAACATTTCTCTCTCTTGAGCTGCTTCAAAATGAAACATCACAAGGATTCTTTGATACTATAATTGAAGCTTTCACGAGAACGGACATTCCAATAAGGAAACAAGGGTAGTTAGTAGGATTGGGAACTGATGCTGCTGCAAATATGTGGGAAACGAAATGGATTAGGTGAAAAATTAAAAGAAATAAATCCCAATCTTATACACATTTACTGTGTTGCACATGGGCTTCAATTAGCTGTTTTAGATGCATGTTCAACAGTGAAGTTCATTGCTGAATGTGAGAAACATGTACAAGCTCTTTTTAAGTATTATCACATTTCCTAAGAATTATGTGAATTAGCCACACTGCAAACATTTTAGAAGCGAAGTTGGTAAAGTTGAAAGATATCAACAATATACGTTGGGTTATAAGCAAATACAAGATTCTTGAAGCACTGCTAATAAGCTGGTTTCCTCTCATTGCTCATCTTGAAAATGAAGCCTCTGGACAAGAAGGGCAGAAAGCAAAAGGTCTTTTAAACATAATGAAAAGTTGCAGATTTGTTAAGTTTTGCCACTTTTTTCCTTGATTTCTTAGGAATATGCACACCTATTAGCGAATTTTTTCAACGAGAAAACATGCTGGTCACTCAAGTGGATAATTGTATTAAATTAGTCTTGTTTAAATTAAACAAATTATATGAAAATCCAGGTACCAAAGAATTAAAATTCATGGAGAACTTCAGAGAAGGGAAGTATTTTGGCGTTAAGCTTAATACTCAACTTGAAGATCTGTTTGTATCAGATAGAAAAAAAATTATACAAGAAGGTGAAACTTACCTTCCAGCTAGGTTTCTAGATATTAATAGATCAATCATTCAACATATCAAAATATTTGATACAGCAGGATGGCCTGAGTGAAGAAAATTGGTAGAATTTGGAAACTGAGAAATTTTAAGTTTAGCAGAACATTTTCAGCAATCTTTTCCCCAATTCTCAGAGGATTCAGTATTAGATGAGTGGTTTGATTTGAAACAAGTCATTAAAGATTTGCCATTCTAGTCTTTATTCCATAACACCATCAGCCAAAAGGTAAGTTTAAAACTTTCACCTCTTATTTTAATTGTGTCATGTATACAAGTATCGGACAGCAGTTCATGCGAAAGGTGTTTCAGTACAATGAACCAAATTAAATGCAGTCACCGATCTCGGTTAATATTCAAAACAACAAATAGCTTAATGACTGCTGTTTAATAACGGGTAAGTGTGACTGATTTGGACCCTATCCCAGCAGTTAATAATTGGTTTGTGACAACTTCAGGACACCTGCGAAAACTACATGGGGGATGCCGAAAGGTGACGTTATTACGGGATGATAGATGCCTGGTCTGCATGGAGTGTGGACCGTTTTGCTTCATCTGGACAGTTTGCAGAACGTTGGTGCACTGCTACAGGTGTATCATTGTGTGCTTCATCAATTCGTCAGCGTCTACTGCACCGTGGACTGCGTGCAAGAGTTCCTTTATACAGGATCCCCCTGACGCAAAACCATCGGCGCCTGCGGCTACAATGGGCTCATGGACATAGAGACTGGCGTGCTGATTGGCAACAAGTGGTGTTTTCTGACGAATCCCACTTTAATTTGGGGTACAGGGATGTCCATTCTGTGACAGACCTGTGAATGCCATCTTCCCGGAGTGGCATTATCCAAAAGTCATAATGGACGAACCCCCAGCGTTATGGTCTGGGGTGCGATTGCGTATCATGGATGATCTCAGCTGCTACGAATTGTGGGTAATCTTAACAGCAACCGTAAGATTTGAAAAAATATTTGTATGGCTGACATACAATCACAATTCGGTCAACTATGCTAGCTAGACAATGAGGAGTCACAGTATTGAAGGGGGTGGTGAAAGGATACTACATACCATCAGCAGAAACAATTCGGCATGAATTTCAAAATGCTGCCAGATGCAATGCCAGCACCAAGAGGAATGAAAACTGGATTTTCATATAAATAAATGGATGATGCATTGCACAACGATATATTTAAATCAAACTTCACACACAGTGTTTTTTTTAGCTGAAATGATATTTTAACAATTGTTACAGTACAGACACCTTGAGTCTTGGTCAGAAAACCCTTTCAGGTTAATGTGTTGCACTAGATCATTTTCATTTGAATTATCCTCATTCGTTACTCATTGTATTTTGTTAGGAAGTTATACGGATATACACTTGGATTTGGGTGTGAATCTTATTGGTTCACTTATTGTTATTCAGATTTTATATTACATTCGGCATTGTTCTCTACAGTAAGGGAATATTCATTGGAATTGGATCAAAAAAAATGTTTATGACAAAATAATTTTTAAAACAAATATCCATGCTTAAACAGATCAAAATTTTTGTCGTTGTAACAAAATTAAAATCATGCAAAAATTTCTTAAAGAATTAATTCACAGTTTACGAAGAATAAAAAATTCTCCAACCTGGGATTTAATCTACTGCTCATTGAAGAATTGTCTATTAAAATGTTTATCTTGAAGAATGTAAAGTTCTCAAAAAAAAAAAAGGGGGGTGAGTTCTAGTAATCAAAACACAGGAAATTCTTCAAATGTACACTGAAGCAGCATGTCACTGTTCACATGCCACCAACAGTTTATCTGTGGAATAAGCCTGTAAGATCAGTCTTATTATTTGAAAGCTAATCAGAGATTTTTTTTTAAAACTATGCAAACACCATAGTGCTACAAGACAAGTCTTCAGGGTGGAAATACATTTTTGGCCGACAAAAGTCTCAAAAAAACACTTTACACACCCACTTTATTACTTGCGAATAGACTCTTTTGAAGAACGTATTACACAGAAAACCAACACATTTCTTGAATTTTGTAGGCACTGAAATTGGATTTGTAGAAGTAATAGTATATAAACACTACCACTGGAACGATTGGAAAATTTATAGAGCTGAGTAGGCACGTAGCGTATCTTGTAGTCACCTCCTTTTAACTCTTTTATCTTCAATATCTCATCATCACTTCACCCATTTTATCAATTTTATTTTATCAATGGGTTACTATTTCATATCTTGCGCTTTGTGGCCCTTCTTTTGAGAATTTCAGTAGGCCCTAATATCCCTTGTGGCTTCTTACACTGTGTGGATGTGTTATTTGAACAATAGTGTGCCTTTAAACACATTTGGACATTCCTCTCAATGGCCTTTATTATAAACGCACTTGTTGAAGAAATGAAGGAGCAAGGATCGCTGATCAATGCTTGTACTGACTGCATTGTCCGCTTGAAGATCCATGCTGCTTTTAAGGTACTTTAGGAAAGATACCTTTTCTATTTAAAATTGTAGAACTGGCTTTATCCTTCTGTCACATTTGTTTTCTCTTCCTCCATCTTTGACTGCTACAATAGGAGCTCTTTATGGCACATTCGGATTAGCGATTTTGTCGTATTATCGAACATCAATATTGTTTTAACGGGTAAACCAAACAACAACAAAAAAAATTAATACAGTACAATGATATTTAAAACAAGTTGCAATAACCTGCTCTATGATAAGAAAAAACACACATGAGCGTTACTGTTTAAAAAAGTCTCTGACATCACGTTACCTCTGTGTTTCGGATTTTTTCTTCAAAAGATTGTTACAGATTATAAATTTATGAGTTCTACAGTGTTACAGCATTTGTTGGAGTTGACAAATTTTATAAATGTATTTAATGATTCAGAAGCCTGTTTCCACGAGACTTTAGCTTCATCTGCCATATCTCCTCCTCCTCCTTCACCCGACCTGGTGGTCAAGGTTAACAAACGCCCAAATCCACCTGAAAAAAAACCCCAAGTGCAAGCAGCTTGATTGGTGCCAGATTATAGAATGTGTTGAACCAAAGAATGCCGGATTAAAGAGCTTCTACTGTATTTCAAACTCACGATATTTTTTTATATCGAAAACTGGTGGTCTATATTCAACGATAAGGACTGAAGTAAAAAGTCAAAGTTAGTGAAGTAATGATCTGCAATCGACAACTTGAAAAGAATCTTCTAGGAAACAGGGAGGCGTAAGTCGAAAATGGCAAAACGTGGAACTGCATGGCAAAACATAATATAAAGTAGAAACTGCACAGCAAAACACATGGCTTAATATAGAGAAAATAAAATGCATGTTCTGCCGATGCCTTACGGTCTATTAGAAGAAATTCGAAAAGATTAAATGTTATGTGAAAACAACACAATCTCTCATGTTCATTATGGCATAATAGTCTACAGTTAAACTTAAAAACAAGTTTTCAAAGAAGAAAGGCGTAACTTGCTCAAAAATTTTATGGGAATGAAGTAGTCAAAAGACTTAAAAAAACAAACAAACCTTTGTTAAATAAATAGACTTGCTTATTCAGATATTTATACAATAACATACATAAATTAGTTCCGCATCCTACAAAAAATTCCCTAAATTGATACATTTGCAAAATAGAGTTTATTAAATAAAGTTTTGACCGTACATTTGTCCCTCGCTATTTGCGGGGGTCACATTTCATGAACTATCCACGGATGGCAAAACTGTAAATAGCAAAACCAAAACTATGTGTGAAAAGGAGGGTTAGGTTCATAGCAATTGTCTTGCACACTGAATAACGTAAATTACTAAAACATTTTTATGAAAAATGTAGAAAAATATGTATTTTTTACATACCATTATTTTGGTACCCCATTTGTTCTTGTATAAATTAACTAAAGTTTAGAAACCATATACAGCAGTATGTAGTAACAACACCCAAAATGCTCATGTATGTGTATACTCTATCATTATCTGTTTATTTTTAGTATGTTACACAGTAGGCTTATGCGTAATAGTATACATAATTGTTTTGACCTTAAAACTTATAATTTTGCTAAAAATTTTATTTTTTGTGGAGAAAAAAAATAACACCCCTCAAACAATCGAAACCATGAACACCAAACCCGTGAATAGCGAGGGACGACTGTATATCAAAAACTTACGTATAAAAATTTATATATGATTAAAAGTTTTTCTGTTGAGTAGAAATAAATTAAGTAGTAATTGAATTGCATTGAATTTGTAGGGCATCAATATTATCATACCTATTAGAATGAGCCTTGAGGATGAAGAAGCAGGTGCAGATATTGTGGAACATAAAATAGTATCAGAAGTAATATCAAATGAAGAGGAAACTACATCTATCACGACTAACAGAACAGCAGATGCATTACCACTGAATATATGAATAAGATCTTCACAATTTTATTTCTACTTTGTACAAGAAGTTTTGAAAAAGGGAGTTTCTCTATTTTATGCAACAGATCTTATTTATTAAAAGCTTATTAAAGTTACAGTTTGTATACATTTTTCCTTACAATTTGATTAGCAAACGAATGGGAAATGTGCCAAATTAGAGAAATTCAAACACCTAACGTTTTAAAAGTTAGTGATATTTAATAAAAATTATTACAGAAAATCAAACGCTGTTTGATATGGAATTATGATATAAAAATATAAGGCAGTATTTTTGTTCCATTCTATTGTCTTTCTTGTGTTTCCTACGAAGGTTCTGGTAAGTCTCTAGTAAGTAATCTACACAGATTAGTCACTAACAGGTAGTATTAGGTGATATGCTGCATAAAATTGCAAAATTTTTACCTTTATTGAAGTTAACAGAGACAATTATTAAAATGTGTTATCGAAACAGTAGAGTAGACATGTGCTACTTTCAGAATTAAAGAAACAAAATTGTGAAGTAACACATATTATCGAAATAGTACTGTAAACAAGGGTTTTAAAACTGTGTGTCATGACTCATTAGGAATTGTAGGCTTTGGTCGAGGGTGTCGCAATGCTGACTAATATTTTATATACAGTAATTTGCATATTTGGGAGTCATTGAGAATTTGTTAAGTAAAGGGAACCATAAGTAAAAAAAGCTTGAAAACCCCTACTGTAAAAATTTTAATAAATTTCTGATTGTATTAGTTGCACGAAAAATTTTCTTTTATTAAAATACAACTACCGCACTTTTTGATTTTAAATGAGGAAAACATACTATTGATGTTTTTAATAAAAAATGTTATAAAAAGTGGATGATTGTAACCGATAAATTCATTAAAATTAATATAGTTGTAGTAAAAAAATTTGGAGTAAAGTGAGAGCATGCCATTTTTCTCCTTACTGAAAATACAGTTCTTTGACATGCAATTATTTGAGCAGAGGTGAGAACCTTTTCATGTTAAAAGGCTGAATTAAGTTAGCTGTAATCTATGAAGGCTTGTGTTTTATTTGTTATCAGTTAATCAAGGAAAGGATTATTTTGTTAAATCTTTCGTTTTTATTTTTCCTTTTTGGCATTTCAAATATGATCACTTTAAGATCATAACAAAGATAAAAGAAGACGAATAAAACATATTGATAAAATTAAAAGTATTTATTCTGCAAAATTTTCATTTTTTCAAAAGACCACACGTTTTCCACACCTGGATTAGAGGCTTCCAAGCAAAAAATAAATTGGAAGTCCAACAATAGGGGAAGCATTAAAAAAATGTACTAGTACCCTGCTGACCAATTTACAACATTTTCAAGGGATTCACCAGCAACATATTTATTGTAATTATCCATGAATGCTTGTGCTACCTAAACAAGACGACAATATTTAAGGTCACAATTTTGCACAAAACCAATAAAAATCTAAACTTTAAAAATAAATACATACATAAAGATACTTACATGCTCAGCAGTAGATATAGCAGCAATATGTGGAGTGATAATGACCTAAAACAATTATTGAAGATTTTATCAATCTAAGGATTGAACATACTAAAATTGTTTGGTGATTTTAAATAACTTCAACCCCTTCCTTCTCGCTCCCATCAAAATAACGGGGTGAGGTTTCGCTCTTTTTTTGATGTGATACTTCCAGGCTGGAGTGTTCAAAAGTAATTAATTAATTCAATACAATAATTACAATAACCCTGATTGTTGGTTTTCTGTAAAATTAAATTTTCTTGATTTCAAGTTAAAAAAATTCAAAAAATTAAAACTTCACTGTTTTCTTGAAAATTATGCGATCATTAAGGGGTATATCTATATATAATTATGGGATCGTTAATAACCTTAAAGGGATTCAGAAAGTTCATGTAATCTGTTTAATTGATTTTTCACTGATCTTAAATTTGGCTAGCTAGACTTGACTTAGCTAGATTGAGTCATGTCATATGCAGTATATTTAACCCTTTGCACTCGAGAGGTGACTCTCGCTCACCACATGATTCGATGCCACAACTCAAGAGGTAACTCTCGCTCATCACTTGGTTTGACGCGGACACTTGATGCGTGGCAATGACTATGTTTAGTTTCTTTCAAGTGGGTTCCTAAGCTCTTTGGGCACAATCTTATGAAGTGCAGAATGACATCTCTTCAAATGGGGGTAAGATTTTCTTATCTCAAATTAGTCAGCGATCATGGACCGGACTGCGTTTTCGGCATTAGCCCTTGCTCAGCCAAGCCTGGTTCTTTTTTGACCCGGCATTTGAACAGCTCTTATGTTGTTTCTCCTATATCGAGGAGTGACTTTTATGTGTGTGTGTGTGTGTTGCGCTGGAGATATCAGACTGTAGTCAGGTCGGCGGAGACCCAGGCTTGGCTCTCGACGGTTGACCTTTCGAGATCAGTTCGAACTTGACAGTCGTGGCAAAAGGATTAGTAGGAGTTAGGAAGGATTGCAAAGTTTGCTCTCGACGAAATGAGCCTGGCAAACGACATCAGACAACGTATTATTGCAATACTTGTCCCGACAAACTAGGCATGCATCTTGGCATTTGTTTTGTAAAATATCACACAAAGCAACAGTACAGAGATTAATATTTAAGAAATTATCTTCTTAGACCTGTAAAGATAGATAAAATGTTAAAATATAAAAGTTTTATACATTAATTTGTCAGTGTAATCGTTTTAAGTTAGAGGTAAGAAATTCACCAAGAACATCGAGAAACGTCTCGAGTTGCTGGTTCATCTGAGTAAAAAAGGCCTCGAGTGCAAAGGGCAAAAAGCATTTGTTCAGATACAAATGTGATATTTCATCAATGATGCTAAGTATTGCAAATAGAAAAACACACCTATATGGAATTACATATAGGAGAGGTTTAAGAAGTTCCCATAAAATTCTTCTATGACGTGTGACTAGAATTGATAATTTTTGGTATGGTAAAGGTACCCATGATGGGTGATAGGAAACAAATCACATTTAACCCAAAATACAAAAATTACTTTGTACAAAGAGTTGGTTTTTGCCCTAAATTTTACATATCCATATTTAAAAACTTAACTTGTGTCTACTTCTGCTTTCTTTTTTTCAAATTTTGAAAGGATTTGTTAATAAAAATAGACACAATTTACAAAACATCTATATACGCACATGACTACTTGTTCATATTTAAAACGAAGTGAATATAAATGGCAAATACAGTCAGTATTGAATATAAGGTCACTCCTGTGTTCCTTAAAAATCTGACCTTATAAGTGAGGTGACCATATATGCAGTGAGAAAAAACTTTGGCAAAAAATTATTACAATTGATCTTCAAATGTACTGCATTTTTACAAAATATTAGATAATATTAGTAAAATAAAGTATAAGCAAGTAGAATAATGAGGAAATTAATTCCTTAGTTTTAAAATCTTTAAATTGAAACATTACAAAACTTTCTTAAAATAGTACACACTCAGTTACACAGGACTGCCTTTCCCTTGGTTTAGTTTTTTGCACTACTTTTATTAGGTCACGGACAGTTTAGAAATGTTCTTTAGCAGACTCAAAATTCATAAAATGCATCTAATTACATTTAATGCTTTCGGAGCTTCTGCCTGAGTTACGACAGACTGTTTCAAATTCACAGTTACTCTCATCATCGTTTCTAACAGCATCTGAATGTAACATTTGAGACACGATTTCAAATATGGAAATTTTACTGTTAGCAGTGACATTGTTGTAAATTGCTGCATATGCCTCAATTGATACTTCATCAAGAATAATACAGTTGCGATGCTGTAAATGCTGTGCAAACTCAGTAGTGGGTAAGCAATTATCATCATCGGAGTCTGATGATTCATCATTTCCCAAAGCATAAATAACGCCTGCATATCTTAAGTAATTTAAAATAATACCCCATTCTAAGATTTGTTGATGTAACAAAGGGTGTCTAACATAAACACATGAAAGTTCTACTTTTGCTCCATTGTAGCAATATTGTATTTCAGGAGTAGCTTCCGGTAATCTTTGCCCAGAAGGTTAGCACAATCTTGGTGCAAACGTTCATTATCAATTCTCGGAACAAGGCATGGGTCCTAGATAAACTTCTGGCTGCTGCTATGGAAACTGTCCAGTTAATTTAATTTTAGGTAGAGAGGATTGACTCTGGAAAGCTTTCTCTCACTTCATTCCTTTAACTTTGAGAAAAAAGGATTACAATAGAATAAAGAGGCACTTAGAAGAACTAATGTGACGGGAAGCATTTTCAAAGTGACAATGTATGCGGTTATAGAAATTAGGGATTGACTATACATGCAGGACAGTTTAACACTAAATTCCTATTAAATAAACAGACTTCTAAAAAGTGACCATATATGCGGGATGACCTTAAAAGCGGGTGACCATATAACAAGTACTGACTGTATATTCTGAAGATATAATATTTAAGTTATATTTAACACTTAAATACATATTTTATATTTAGGGCCTACTGAATGCAGACTGAGTCCTGTGTATTTAGCCAAAAGCATGTAAACTTCATAATTACATTTAAGTTTAAACCACGTAAGAAAACTTAAATTATCTATGTTTATACTGAAGTTAATTTAAATATATGAAATGTGTCACTGATGACTTGCATCAAGCATGAAAACGTTTTTTATGAATCACTGATGATTTATGATATATATGCATCTCTGGTTCACCAATTTCATTAATATAACATGTTAAACTAGCAACAAAAAATTGCTTGATCTTATATTTCATTCTTATATGTAATTTATTTAAATATAATTACACTCCAAGAGAAATTATAACAAAAATGAAACCAACTTCTGGCATATCCCATAGTTTACTACTTTCAGGCAGAGGTTCTTTTTCAAATACGTCAAGTATTGCACCAGACAATACTTTGTTCCTGAAAAAAAAATTATAAATACAATCAGCGATGGTATTATAACAACATTTTTTGTTACATGGTTTTACAGAAAATTAAGTTTAAATTTTAGCACTTGAAGGAAAAAAAAAAGTGAACTAAACCATCTTTCCAAATTGTATAAAACGATTTCATATATACCTAATGGCTTGAATGATATATTGTTCTTCAATTATTCCTCCGCGTCCAACATTTATAAATACAGGTTTCTAAAATTTAATAATAAAATAAAAGGAATACTCTTATATTTTATGAAATCAATAGATTACAAAATAATATACATGTTATTTAAATATGCACTCTCTGCCTTCTCTCACTCTGTTAAAAAATAAAAGGTAGTCACGAAACTCTTTGAGCAGATACTTTTTAGCTGGATATGTAATTACTTAAAATTTTATTGTTATTCAACAAACAGAGTACTTCTAGAATGCATGAAAGGGTGTATATTAAGGCCAATATAAGGAGTCTTGGCACAGATACACAAGTCTGACTCTGGTTCTGCTGCTTACAAAGACACCTCTACGATGTTCATGTTGGCAGTATGAGCAAATGGCTGAGTTTAAAAGAGGTTATACTATAGGCTTAAGTGATGTAGGGTGACCATGTAAATTTGCCATCAGCTTGGTCATAGCAATGCAGTAATAAGACAATGTTAGCAGTAGTCGGTCCAGAAAGGAATGCATAATCATGAAAGATTGGAAGTTCCGGGAAAATAAGTGTTCACAAGAGTATCGTGCAATTTCAAGAGCAGCTATAAAGACACCGATGTTCTCCATTCAAAGACACACACCTTCCTCTATGCATCAAGGGATAACAGGCAGAGGTGCAATTTTATTCTTGGCCTGTTAAGATGTCTATTATTAACCACTCAATAACGGCAGCACATAGTTATAACACCTGCAACCTTGTGTTGGCATATATGCTTGATTACCATGTGAATAATCCAGGTTTGTTGTGGTAGTAACATATCAAACATAAAACCTGCCCTGGTGGTTTTGTGTGTGGACTATTTGGCAATTGTGTTATCCCTGTGAAGGGTAATAATATCCTATAATATCTTAAATACGAAAAAAGGAAGCATCATTCATGCCCTGATGGCAGAATAGGTAGAAGCACAGCAGGTCATATGTAGGGTCACAGGTTAGCCTCTGGGTCAGGGCGATCACTCTTTTTCTTCTATATAAAAAAAAAAGCTCTAGTTTGAGCTCAAAGCGTGGGTGTCAGAAATGATTACTTTATATATATATTAAACTTTATTTGATAAAATCAAAACGATTTCACATACTTTCTTGCATATATTTAAGGTATTTCCATTTAGAAGCCCACATGTCTCGGGAGTATTGGGAAGAGTATTGCATAGATAGTCACATTCTGGAAGCAGCTCTGCAAGATCAGTAGAAATCCTAAATAGCAGAAATTTAAAAAATTAAAATACAAAAATTGAAGCAAAATTATCAAAATGTTTTCACTGTGCTTATGCATGCTCAAACAAGGCCAATGACTCAAAAAATGCAAGGCCATTGGTTTTATTTTACATTAGAGTTATAAGAGATGAAATTCTAAAGTAACAAATCAAAATAAATGGTATGACCAAAGTCCTGTCTCCATACACATTTTACTATTCCATATTTAGGGTGGATATACTTAAAGTCCCCTATTTTGAGAGTTATTGTTGCTTGTGTGAGTTTTACAGCAATAAGGACAGCAAGGGTCATGCTACACCAAAAACTAGAGTTTTCTGAGGATTCTGAACAGCTTATGACACGCAGAACCAACCCTTGAATTATGGTGAGCTGTTAGTCGGTAAGAATTATTCAGAGTTCTTTGTGGCTCAAACCTGTTTTTCAGTTAACGACTATTTCTCATAAATAACATTCAACCATTTAAAAATGGATGTTTTTAAGTGTGAAATATATAAATATACATGCGTATAAAAGAGAGTTGAACAATTCTTACCTTAAAATGAAAACGTATTTAATGCTTCTTTCATACACATTCATGCTTTTGTAAAAAAAATTCTAACATCCTGCTGCACAACAAATGGTGATGTTGATTCATCATACAAGTGTTAGCACCCCTGTGGGAAATTTGCAAGGTCTGGATTTCTGGTAATCAAACGAGCAAAAAAGGGCGACAAGTACTACTATTCAGACAACACAGTGTATTCAAGGACAATTAGGGCCTGCTTCTAGTCTAGCAGCTTTGCACTGTATGAGGCAACCAGACGGGTAAGTGTGCTTAGGAAAACTCTTTATTAGGGAGTTTAAAATCCATTAGATGTGCCCCATTCTCTTCGTTTGCCACTTACCTTAAAACCATATTGTATTCTCATGGTATTAGGGAACCCAAGGTAGCTGACGTGACCACTTAATTTTCTGTTTTGGTCGTTAAAAATTTCGTTATATAGAAACACTTTCATATGTAATGACTATGGGGATTTGCCAAAACTTCACTATATGGAGAATTTCGCTATACGGAAGTACGTTATATGGAGGTTCTACTGTACTTCAATAATTAAAGTATTTTAAAATAATTAAAAAATACTCAGAGTAAATCAAAGATTTGTTACAAAAACCATCTTTCGAAGGCCATATTTTTTAACTTATTATGCCTATTTCGCCTTATTTATCTTCCCTACCTCATTAGACCTTTGGCTATAAAATAAAAAGCAACAACATTGACAGACTGGCAGTAAGAAAAAGCCTTAGTGGTTTATGACCAATTGGACAAGCTGTATTACAGCCAATGAACCTCACAGTTTTTTTTTAAGTCTCTTAAAGCACATGTGGTATCTGTTTAGAAATATTTTAGAAATCATTACAGAGTGCTTGGCTAAAGGAATACATAAACACTGTGAAGCTGAGGTGTAGTAGGGCAGGAACGTATGGGAATGCCATTCCCACACTTATTTTTAACTGAAATAATCGTTCTCATGCACAAAAAATTAGATTGTGTTTGTATTTACTAATGTTAGGAAAAAATGTCCTAAAACATTTGGGTCATTAAAAAATGTGACCATGAGATTGCAGAACTAACATGGATAAAATTGTTATTTCTTCACACAAAGTAACACATTTACACTCACATTTTAATGGCCAGAAACAAACTTTCAACTAACAACCAAAAACTATGTAAGTAACTAAGGAATAAATAAATAAAATTCAGAAATTATTTAAAAAATTCTAAAAATCAGTGTACAATGGTAAAGTAAGATTTAAAAAAAAAAAAGAAATTGCACGTGGCTTTTTCACCATCCCTTAGAAATCTGAAGCACTGCCCCTCCCCACCCATTATCATGAGGTTAGTCAGAGCGTTCTCACACTTTTTATTTTACAACTACAGCACTGCTGTGAAGCCACAAATACCCAGCAGTATAAGGTGGTGAAAAGTCAGGTAGATTGCTCGGAATCATTCATAAAGAATCATCCATGTTACTTGCAAATCATGAAAATGATATGGGTGATAAAGGAGCTGTTCAAGTCATAAATAATCAGATGATTAATAAAGATGTAAAAAGACTTCCTGCAGCTCTTAAAACTTATTGCTGTTGCCCTGTATATGATCGGAAAAGGTGACTTTCTATTGCAGATTCTTGTCAAATTTTGTTGACACTAATGGATGATGATAATCTCATGGAAATGAATCAAAAAAGGGTAAAAAGTAGACTTAATCAGGTAATAACTCAACATCATATATATGCCAGTTTATATGCTTCACCCAAAGTACATGTGATCTAAATTGTCACATGAGCAGGAAGAAAATACTAGGAAATTCCTTAATGTCATTAACCTAAATTTTGTGCTTTACATTGCAGTAGAACCCCTCATATATAAAATTAGAACAACAGACTCTTCGGGATAACCGACCATTCAAACTAAAACTAATGGCATCAATTGACAGCTTACACACATACTGTTTGCTATTCCACGATATTTGTTTTTAAAAGTGCAAGTTATAATTTAAAGTGATGGCTACTAATCAGAAAAGAAAACATGTTGTGTGCACATTACAACAGAAACTGAATGTTCTACAAAGACTGGGCAATGGTGAGTCTCTTGTTAAATTAGCATCAAAACTAGGAGTTGGTATAACGAAAATTACAGACTGTAAAAAGTAGTGCAAAAAATCTTGAGGTGTATTCATTAACGGTTGATGGAGAAGATGCCTTAGAAAACAGAAAAATGTTTAAAAAAAACAAAAACTATAACTCTTAGATGACATACTAGGTTGTGCCAAAAGGAAGACAAAGAAATTCCACTATCAGGTCCTATCATAAAAGAGAAGGTAGTAATTTTACACAAGAAATTAAGAAGTAAGGATGATAAATTCAATGCAAGTGAAGGATGATTTTACCGATGGAAGCTTCGTCATGGTGTGAGGTATATTGTTATTGCAGGAGAAGAAATCTCAGCTAATGAAGACACTGCTAAGGACTTCGTTCAAAAGTTTGATAAATTAATCATAGACAATGAACTTAAAGCAGACCAAGTTTACAATATTGATGAGACAGGGCTTAACTATAAAATGCTCCCAAAAAACAACCCTTGCAGCAAAAAATGAAACCATGTCAGGCATAAAATTAGCTAAAAACAGACTGACAATCGCAACATGCAATAATTTAAGCGGTGGCCATAAAATGCCCTTGTTTGTTATAGGCAAAGCAAAGAAGCCACGAGTCTTTAAAAACATTAACATGTCATCACTTCCTGTTTAATATCAAAACCAAAAGTCCGCTTAGAAGGATTGTAATTTGTGCAAGACTTGGTTTTTCAGCGAGTTCGTATCAGCAGTAAACAAATATTTGAAATCAAAAAACCTACCAGTTCATGCTATTATACTTTGGGATTACGCTTCAAGTCACCCTACTGAGACTGAACTTCGACATGGAAACATTAAAGATGTGTTTTTGCCCACCTATGTAACTCCTATGATCTAATCAATGGACCAGGGTGTCATTGAGTACTTGAAAAGTATACAGGTAAAAATATGTTGGTGCTTTGTTAGAAAAAATAAAAGAGGGATGTAATCTCTTTCAACTCTATGAAGAGTTTAAACATAAAAGATGCAATTTACACAGTCGCTTAAGCATGGGATAAAATCGAGCAATCCACCCTTTAAAAATCATGGATGAAGGTTTGGCCACTTCTTAAGCAAATAGAAAACCCCTCTGAAAATTCTGAGTCGGATAAAATAGAATTAGTCCGAAATTTACAAATCTTTCAGCAAGATATCCAACCATCAGATGTAGATAAATGGCTTACAGAAAGTAATGTTTCTGAGGCCACCAATGAAGAGCTCACTAATGACCAGATCATCTCCATTGTTTTGGATGAACAATCTGATGATACTGAAGAAGTATGGCCAAAGGAGATGAAAAAGTAGCCACTATGCATCAAAGGACGCATTTCAGATGTCACTCAAATACATCGAATAACAAGTAACTGCAACACCCATGGACATATATATTATGGGCAAAGAAGCAGCATGATGCAGCAGTAAAATTGAGAATGACGAAATTTAACCAAACGACCATTACAGAGTTCTTTAAGTAATTTGTAAACTATAATATACATGCTGTGCTTGTATATACATGCATATCCGTATTTTGTCGTCCAATGGAAAGTTTTTTCAATGTGCGTTATATGCATATTCATATACAATAAAGATTTTTCAGAACTGTAACAGACTCATTTCTTTGTCCTTGGATAATCCAACCTTTTTAGTGTTCCAACCATGCCTGACTCTGTAGATGACGGATATGAGAGGTTCTACAGTATAACTTTCTGAGCAAAACCATCTCGTTTTCCTGAAACATACTACTCCAATAAAATCTTAAAAAATGTCCCTGCTTCTATGTGGTGGTCTAGTTTAAAGGAAACAACTATAAATGAAGATTTTGTAACTCCTGTTCACACAGTGATAATATTGCCTGCAGTATTGGTGGGCTTGGAAAAATACTTCTTACACTTTTTGTTCGTTCATAAAAAAATTTTTTGAATTAGGAAATAGCAGGAAAACTGATCTTTTGCTATAGACTGCTTTATCGAAAAGATCAGCCTGAACTTAAATGCTAGTGAATTTGCTATGATGTAACCTTTGAATAAATACTATACACATTGTAACTAAACCTATTTTACTTAAAAATGTTTTTTTTTTTTGCATTTTGGGGTATTCTGATAAGTTTTTAACGCATGAAATAACTATTTTCTGGGTCCCTGCCGGTTATTGCCACTTTTGTGGCAGAAACTAGTTTCTGCCACACCAGTTTTAACTGCCTTGGCAGAAACTTGCCAACCCTGGTTCTTTTCCTTGGCACCATTGGGAGTCGAACCAGGGAGAACAGTGTGCTAAGTGAACACGTTACCACAGCAGGGTTGCTTAACTGGTATAGGGTTCCCACCATTACCTCTTAAATTTACAAAGCCATCTGGCTAGTTTACGATGTCACCAGCAGAAGGCTGAAGCCTTCCGATCGCTTCACAAAACCTTTGAAAACGACAGTGCCTGCTTAAGAAGCAATGTATAAGGGTATACAATTATTACTAAATTTTTGTTCCACAATCCCATGTTCATTAGGCTCCACTAACATTTGTTCCACAGAACCTGAAAAGGGTGACTGTGTTAAAAACAATTATAGCAATAAGCAAATTACATTTTAAAATGGTGCTGATAAAATAAGCCTTAAAAATGTATTTTCAGTTACGTACTTTCGGGCTTAAACAGCTAACATTATCCGAGATTACAATAAGCGGGTAGTACTGTTTGAGTGTAGATGCGAATTTGAAAATCCAACTTATTATATTATGTAAACCCTATATTTTTATACATATCCTCTCAACCACTAAGTATCCATAAACAGGCTTGCAAACTTTTTACAAATAAATATGCTACTATACATCAATTGTTGTATAGAACAAGTTACTTTTGGGGTTATTTATAATATAAACCAGTGTTTACCTGGGATTCCTTGAGGTAAAAATCATTTTTGTAATACAGTAGAGCATCGATTATCCAAATACCAATTAACCGAAAGCGTTCCAGTCGGTAAATTGAAATTTGTGCACCATGAAGTTTCGCTAGCGGCGAGAATATGAAAAAACAAGTAAGCAAACCGTACACCGAAATTAACTTGAAGGATGTTGTGTACATGGCAGCAGAAGCTTGAACTACTGTTAAGGACACTACACTAGTAAAAGCTTGGAATAAGTTCCTTTCATCAGATGAATCTATCACTGCACCTGAAGAGACACCAAACAGCCAATATGTATCAGAACTGGCTGGGCTGATTAAAGAATCTTCAAGATTTGAAGAATGTGATCAGGAAAACATTCAAGACTGGCTCAAATGTGATGTCGATGACCATGGCTATCAAGTATTGGCGAACGATGAAATCATTGCTAGTGTCGTCGAAGACCAAGACCCATGCGACGACGACCGTGCTGAAAAAGGACCATTCAGTGAGGAAGCTTTTCACTGCCTTGAGACGGCTATGAAGTGGTTAGAGCAACAAGAAAAATGTGATGCTGTGCAATTGCTGTCTTTAAAACGTGTGCGAGATTTAGCAGAAAAAAAGAGTCTGAGCTCTGCAGCAAAAGAAAATTTTAGGCTTCTTTTCCTAAACTGTAGGCCTACTTTAATGCACTACTTTATGTAAGGTATGTATTTGTAAAACATGTGATACAAAATATATAAAAGTTTTGTGTTTTATATCACTGTCTCTTTATTTCATATTGCTCCTATGGCAGTGGAACATATTTTTTTTCGTAAATGATCGGTTATCCGAACACCCCCAGTCCCCAATTGTTTCGGATAACCAATGCTCTACTGTAATACTAAGCAGCATTGGACTGCAAAACAAAAATTCCACCAAGAATGGTGATTTTCCAACATGTGCAGATAAATCATGTCATTTTTTTTCAAAACTAACAGCTTCTCACTGGTTTAAAATTAATTTTTTCACTCCCTAATAGTGTTTGCATTAATGATACATTAAAATTTATTTACTCAAGGGGTCTCACAATAGTTAAAAAAAAAAAAAAAGATCCTTTGATTAGGGCTGCCAAGTGCTGTGATTGTGAAAACCGGATAGAAACTAGCCTAGACTTTCAACAAATCAGACAAAACTGAACAAGTGCATAATGTTAAACGAACAAAACCTCTTAAGCTTTTTCTTTGGTGTCTCGGCAATAACAAGTCAAAGATTGAAAGAACAGCATAGCTATTATAAATCGACTTAATATCTGCACAATTATACACAAACTTGTTTCCACAAACTAGACATTTTTAAAGATTTTAAAAATAAACATTTTCAAAATTTCTCACGTCTAATACGGCAGCTATCGAACAAAGTTAGAGAAACATTGATATAAATCATTATAATATGAAACAGGATACATTAATGACAATTACAAATTTGGAGAAAAAAAACACCTTCAATTACTATCAAAGGTGGATCACTTTGCATTTGGGCAACAGAAAACCCACACACAGTCCATCAAGTGCTCTTGCACTCTGCAAAAATGATGGAACGGTGCGGTTTCACTGCAATGTTCATTACTGGGCCTAATTTTTTTGAAGAGGTGAATGCAACGGGGTTTGAAACCCATTCTGCATTCTGTCACTGAATAACAGTATCAGGACATGTTAACAACATATGCGATCCCAAAACTGCAGCAACATCACCACGTTCAGGATATGATTTTTATGCAGGATGGTGCACTTCTCCATATTCATTGTGGCGTTCAACCAGGTGGTACAACAAACTTTCATTGATGCATGGGTGATCAGTAGTTATTTTTCTACAGCTTGGCTGCCTCGCTCACCTAATTTCACCTTCTATGTCTTAAGGTTATGTGGATTCTTAAAGGATGTGGTCTGCCGAAAATAACTTGCAACACTGCAGTGTAATCTATTGGCCACTTTGTGCAGTAATTTTTTTTTAATAAATCTTAAGTGCATAATCTGAAGTGTCTGTTATCCAAATTTCATGTCATTATGACCCATACAACACGCTGCATAGCCCTGAATTGGGAAGTTTAATTTCGACAACCCTGTATACTATATATAATGATGGAATTTAAATGTCACTATCACTTAATAACTGTGTGTAGTTCAATAAGAGAAAAAAAAATATATTTTGCCAAAGACAAAATGACATTTTGAATATTTCATATGCAGAATTTGAAAAAAAGTTACAGAACTGAAATAGTAATTCACACAAATATGAAACGCATACATATCAAAAAAAGCGTATTCCTTGGCTTCTGCTGGTCTGGGAAAACGGGAAAAGCCAAAGAGCGTAGAGCCCCAGTTCTTCAATTGTTTAGCAACTAAAAAGAAATACATTTAATGTGTATATATATACACTGCGGAAAAAAAACCCACCATAAACACCTAGACAGAACCATCCAATAACCATAAAAGTTGTTATGCAGCTATGTGTAGGGAACATACATAAATAATTAGAGTTTGATGCAACTGCACATATACAAGTATTTATACATTTAGAACTAATCTCCATATTTCCTGAAAGTCCTTTTGCCCAGCTATGGCATAGTAGTAACATGTTTGTCTATCATGTGAAAAATTAGGACACGACTCTTAATGGGTATCAAGTGCTTTTTGTTTTTTTACTGATCCATAGTTCAGGGTTTAATTCCCTAGGTGACAGAGTTTTAAATTTCACAGAAAACTGTTGGCCTTGATGCATGATCTTAGCAGTACTTTTGCCATAAGACATGAATAAATCTAACTCAACCATCAACCCCCTTATGATTGACTACCTAGAAAATTTTTTTATCATTTACAGTTCAAATACATAATTGTGCAGCTAATATAGCAAAAGTTCACAATAACTAGGGCCCGAATCTTGATGACTTAAAAATTCGTAAAAACTCCCTTTAAAAAGATTAAAAAATGCCCTAAAAGTAAAAAAAAAACCCTCCAGATTAAAAAAAAAATTCCCCAAAAAAATTTGCATCATATTTTTCCAAGTTGTAAATTAAATAATTCCAAGTATAGACAATTCATAAACTAGAATTATCATTCTTTCTACACGCTACATCAGAAGAAATAAAAAAAAGGAAGTAAATACCTGTTATAAATGAATTTTAATGATATGTAATCTAATCACTTGCAAGAACATCAAATTTGCAACTGAATAATTATGCGTTTTTTTAACGTTGTCAAAAGTGTATACTATATTTTCAGAAAGCAAATTTTGATGCATTGAAAAGCTCTTCTCAACACTTACATATGTTATTACAATGACTCACAGAATGAAACTTACATATGTTATTGGAGCATATTTGAAGAAAACAAATTCATTTTTATAGAAAATTCATCAATTCCTGATGTTTCTACCTCCCCAGTTAAGATACCAGAATATTTTTTCAAAGTCTGAAACCCAGGTTTTTTTTTTTTCTAAAACATAGATTAACGAAACAATACAGAGTTTCACCAGGAGATTCCATAACAAACAGTTATTTCGACACTGGCGTAAGGTTTAAAAACACGACGTTTCGGGAGCCAACTGCTCCCTTTGTCAAGTGAAGGCAGAATGAAGAGTTCGTGAAAGTCCTAAGCTTATATACCCGCATGTTGGGAATCCCCATCTGACGTCATCTGGTGCGGGATAGCTCTGGCTAGGGAAAGCCCAACCGGAGAACCGCTCACTGGGAACCCCCTGCACCTGACGACATCAGATTATCGCCCTCAACTCAAGGTTTGGCAAAAATCCTGTAAGGTTCTGGTAGAGGTTTTGCGATGTTTATTGCACGACTCCTCAAACCGTAGGTTTCCCATGATTCCAGAAAAAGTCTACTCCCCAGATTCGTCACATTCTGATGTAATATTTTCATCGAATGCCAATCTGGTTCGTGACCCTCCCTGAAGACATGTTCAGCCAACTGGTTTGAATCGTCTCCCCTAGCTACCGCACGCATATGCTCCTTCCCTCGTAGACGTATCGATCTTCCCGTCTGTCCAACATACACCTTGTCACAGTCTCCACACGGTATTTGGTAAATAGCATTATTTTTTTGGTATAGTTTTAAACATAGTTTAATTTTGCAACAAGGGAGTGTCCAGTCTTCCCCCTGTATTTTTTTTAGTACTTCGCTTTCTTTATCAAAGTAATTGAGTCAAAGAGTTCCATTCTGTGCTTCTGAGCCTTTAATAATGGAAGATAAAATGCTGAAGTTTGATCTTATACACGCTAAATTTTCTTATACCTTTCATGAGAGACCAGACATTAAGCAATTTGAATAGTGCATCCTCCGGCTGAAACTCATTTACTGTCGCCTTTACAGCATCAAAATTTTCGCTGTAACAAATATGCATCCAACCATTTTCCCAGCACATTATCAAAGAATTTGTTGGCAAACTTAAACTAGGAGCTTGTGTTTTAAAGGTTTCTGTACAATAAAGAGATTTCAAGAAAACATTTTTAACCTTAGAAACAAGTATATCTAGATCTAGATTATTTCCCTAAATTTCCTCAGCAACCCCATGTAAGGCATGATCAAGGCAAGTGACATGCATTAGCTTCGGTTAAAAATATTTAGTTCTTTTTCTAGCTTTTACTATGTTTTGTATAGCATTCGTTAAAAAGGGTAAAACGTTATGTTCCACTCCATTTGGCTACAAAAGAATAAAACTTTCTCAAATAGTTGATAGCCGGTTGAATGATATCTTTTTCAAGTACATCCAAATTCAATAAAAGTACTTAATATAAGGTAACGGTTCGGAAGTGTGCCCACAGAGTTGAAATAAAAGTTAGCTTAAGGTTGAAATAAGAGTTGAGAATGGCGCTAAAGGCAAAGTTAAAAAGGCTCCAGTTGATATACATAGTTGATCGATAATGGAAGTTATCGAAGCTTTTTTAATCTAGAAATCCTAGTTTTGGTTATTTCAACTAGTTTTTACTTCTTATGAGAATTTAATTTCTATGAAAAAATTGGCAAAACATGATCTAAAATAAGGAAAAATCGCCTAAAATGCTCTAAAAACAGAAGAAAACCAAAACTACGAATGTCATGAACATCCGTGCCCTAATAATAACTATACAACCAGTGAAATAAACTGTTGTTCAAATGTTCTGTTTGTAAGTTTTCCTAAATAGTTAAGCTTACAACAAGCAATGAGTCTTGGAACAGAATGCACAATTTAATGCCAGTAAACTCTTAATTATCAACAGTAATGCGTGGCAACTACCATGGATGATCCAAAAATATTAGGAGAAATACTGAGCAAACATTACAATTTCGATAAATCACCATTTATTACTAGAAATATGTATACAGTATATTGAAAAGCTGAAGCTGTAGGTGAGAAAAAGAAAAATGCAGTCAAACCCACTTTTAATATGAAATTGAAGTCCAAAAAATGTTTGATATACCCATAATGTCTTAAAAAAAGCTGCTTTTAACCAAGGGAAAAACATAATACACATGCATGCAATGCAAGTTTAATTAGTTGGTTGTATTTTTATGGAATTGGGTTAACAAGGGTCTTTCTGTTCAATTGAAATGTACTTTCTTCAAAAGAATGCACATTAAAATCATCAAGTATTTAATAATAGGAGGAAAACAAAAATGTAATATTTTTAAATAAGCACTAGCTAATGATTTAAAAAAGTATAATGAATTTATAAAAATTCACGTCATATTGGTTCATTTGTTCCTTTAGGTTACGGAAAATAATATACTTTTCGAAGCAGTTTCTTATTAAAACATCATATCAGGTGAAAAGAACAGAATTAAATAGCATCTCAACATGATTAATTTTTAGTCCCTTTGCATTGTTTAAAGAAGCCTTAATAAGTTGTAATGCAGGGTTAGCACAAATGATTCATAAGGCTTCAACACCCTTTTTATTTAGGAGTATAAGCCAAAGATGAGTGATACATGAAAAGATGCACACACATTCACCAAGTTTCAGGTACATGCTACAGAAATTCATTGTGTGCACTGTTGGTCACATAGCACATGTCCAAATGGTAATCCAGTTTGTTCCATACATTCAATAGCATGTTCCCATCAATGTTTCTCATGGCAGCAGTGATGCGCTCCTTTAGTTCTTGCAGTGTTTCCATTAGGTGTAGATAAACTCTGTCTTTCACATACCCCCACTCCCATAGGAAGAAACAGGTCTTATAGTTCTAAATAAAAGCGTTTTGAAACCTGATGAATCATTTTTAGACTAACCCTAAATTACAATTAATGTGGTCCCTTCAAGGGAACCACAGGAAGATATTTTGCTTTGCAAAAAATTAGAGAAGGCAACTTTGGGTTCTCATAGTTCAATATATAATGTTTTCATTTTATAGCATAAGGGCATCTAAGGTCATGCTGCGCCAGGACTTAAGGTTTTTTGAGGAAACCAAAGTTACCTAGGGAACTAAACTCAGGACTTCGGTGGGCAGAGAAACAGCATGAATTATATAATGCTATTGCCATAGAACCCGGGTTAATGGCATGATAGATGAGCATATTACCACTAATGCAACTATAGGTCTACATTATAATGAAGCATTTTTATTTATTTCACATTTTGCTATTTTTCTAAAGCTTAAATAAGCACTTTATTATAAAGATCACCATAAAAGGGGCAATCAGAAAAATGTAATACCCTAGAAATGAACGTAGAGTTTGTTGTAAGACTGGTTGTTACTTAAATATTTGATAGAGGGCTGTAACACTAGATATATGGTATTTATCATATGAATCGCTGGACATGCATTCTGAATGATATGTTTGTGAGTTTTATGGTACAAGGATGGTAAAGGTCATGTTGCACCGGGACCCATAGTTTTTCAAGGAATTCAAACTTTTTATGGCCTAGGAAACCAAGCCCCGGACTACAGTGAGCAGTTAATTGGTAAGTATTCCTTTTTTTGTGGCACTGTTGATAGTCCACAAAGGATAACATGCTAGGTGAATGTGTTACCATGGCACCACCGCAGGGCCGTCACTCTGAATGAAAAGCTATCAACCTGGATAGGATAACTAGTCTGATGTAGAAGTTCATGGAATCATATAATATATAACTATAAAGAAAATATAAGAGGTCATCAAGAGGAAACACCCTGTTCTTATGAGTGATCTTTCTTAGCTACAATGCCCAACCCAACATTGCAAGGAACACACAGGACTTACTGTAAGGTTTGAACTACGAATTTTTGGAACATACACCATATAGACTGGTTCTATTTTTTATTGTGTGATTTATCTTTTCTATACCTTAAAGGAGAATCTGCCACTGTTTCATTAGTAATGAAGATGTCCAGTGTTCTGTCTCCCTCATCACTTACAAGTTTGTAATTCTAATCGTTTCTGTCTCGTACCACAAGTTGTTAGAGAAATAAATCTCACTGCTATAATGTATGTCTTTTTTGATGCTACAATTCCCATGAATAGCAGCAAGTGTGTATATACACTATATGCCCAAAAGTATCCAGACACTTTGGATTTTTTGTTTTTTTTTTCGAATTTCTAAAAAACTACTCGGCCAATTGTTCTTTGACTTTGAAGATATATAGAACATACTTGAACGCCCACTTTTCAAGGAAATTTCGGTGACTTGTGCATTTAGGGGACCACCCACATATTGACAAAGTGAAAAAATATATTTGATCACCCTGTATCATAAAAAGCTGGAAATTATTTGTAACTTTCAGAAAATATTTAACCAGCTATGCTTAATGCCTGTGTGCATTTTTGTAAAACAAACATGTATATTCATGAAGATAGAAACGTTTCTTTAAGAAAACCCAAATTTTGTCACATATTTTTTGCTTATAATATCCACAATTTTCAGTCAAATTTCACGAAACTTACAGAACATTTGTCAACGTACAAGAAAAATATTATACTTAAATTAGAAATTAATATATTGAATACACGATGAGATATGAGCATTTGAAGAAAATAATTTTTTACTGCGCATGCGCGAAAGATATGAATAACTTTCTTTCATAATTTTGTAGTCAATAGTATAGGGCAACTTAAAAAAAATACCAGTGGGATATCTTGAAAATTCAGAAAGTTATCGACGATATAGTGAGCCGTATTTCTCTAATTCTCTGAAAGTAGCTAGATGATAAGGGTTTTTTCCATAAATTGTCATATTCCAAATTACCAAACACCCCTGTTCTGAAAATGAAATATTCCAGATTTATGCAAATAAGGATCAAAAGTATCCGGACACCCCTCTACGTGGTGGATTCTGTTAGTGACGTCAAATTTCTAGCTCTCAGACAAGTATAAAAGAAGTCTGACGAGTTAACAATTATAATTTCAAAGCTAGAAAAGTAAAATGGGAGGAAAGGGCGAGCTAAATGATTTTGAACGTGGTGAAGTCATTGGTTGTCACCGCTGTGGAAAATCTGTTCGTGAGATTTCTGTGATGTTACGAGTGCCCCGTTCCACCGTTAATGATGTTATCGTAAAGTGGGAACATACGGGGACTACAACGGTGCATCCACGACCTGGTCGACCACTTCGTCTAGTAGACAGGGAACGCAGAGTGCTGAAGAGAGTTGTGAAAGCGAACCGCATGAAATCGACGGAAAATCCGATTGTGCGGATTTTCAAAAAGCCTCTGGATGCAACGTCAGCACAAAAACAGTTCGTCAGGAACTGCAAAGTCTTGGTTTTCATGGCCGAGCAGCTGCATATAAACCAAGCATTACTGCAATCAATGTCAAGCGTCGCTTACAATGATTCAAAGTGTGCAAAACATGGAGCCTGCAGCAGTGGCGTGAAGTGTTATGGAGCGATGAATCACAGTACACTATTTGGCAATCAGATGGTAGAGTCTGGGTGTGGAGAATGCTGGGTAAACGCTTTTTACTTGACTGTATTGTGCCGCAAGTTAAATTTGGTGGTGGAAACATAATGGTTTGGGGATGTTTCTCATGGTTCGGGCTGAGCCCTCTGCTTCCTATGAAGGGAATTCTGAAGATGGAAGGCTATCTCGACATTTTAGGCAGTTCCATGTTGTCTACATTGTGACAACAGTTTGGAGTAGGTTCATTCTTGTTTCAACAAGATCGTGCTCCTATCCACACAGAAAGGGCTGTACAGAGCTGGTTTGCTGACATGGATGTTGAGCAATTGGACTGGCCTGATAAGAGCCCAGACCTAAATCCCATAGAACACCTATGGGATGAATTAGAATGTCGACTGCGAGCTAGGCCAGAATGCCCCACATTGGCGCAAGAGCTGACTAATATTCTTTTGCAAGAATGGCATGCAATTCCCACTGAAAAATTCCAGAAACTAGTAGATAGCCTCCCAGATAGAGTGGCAGTCATCACTGCAACAAAAGGTGGTCCCACTTCATACTAATTTTTGACTTCTTGTTGGTTTGTTGTATTTTTATGGCGCAAGGACAACAATGGTCATTCTGCACCAAGCAAGGTTTTTGACTTCTGTAAAGGAGAAGCAAAACATGCAGGTGTTCGGATACTTTTGATCCTTATTTGCATAAATCTGGAATATTTCATTTTCAGAACAGGGGTGTTTGGTAATTTGGAACATGACAATTTGTGGAAAAAACCCTTATCATCTAGCTACTTTCAGAGAATTAGATAAATAC
>QLNU02015360.1:165566669-165601676 GCA_006491805.2 Dysdera silvatica | reverse complement strand
GTAACAAAATTTGGGTTTTCTTAAAGAAACGCTTCTATCTTCATGAATATCATCTTTGTTTTACAAGAACGCACACTGGCATTAAGCATAGCTGGTTAAATATTTTCTGAAAGTTACAAATAATTTCCAGCTTTTTATAATACAGGGTAATCAAATATACTTTTTCATTCTGTCAATATGTGGGTAGTCCCCTAAATGCATAAATCACCGAAACTTTATTGGAAAGTGCGCACTCAAGTATGTTCTATATATCTCCAAAGTTAGAGAACAATTGGCTGAGCAGTTTTTTAGAAATTCAAAAAAATTAAAAAATCCAAAGTGTCTGGATACTTTTAGGCATATAGTGTATATATACACACAATTGGTTTTCATAATTAAAATCACCTAACCAAAATATTGTTGCATATGAAATATAAATTTTAAAAAATTGTTATTAACATACAGTCAAACTTGTATAATCAGAATGTGTTTAAATCAAATTCGTGGATAATTAAAACTTTTCTTGTGATCCAATGAACACCAAAGTGCACATATTAAAGTTTTTTGAATTCTTGAATAAGTCAAAGTTTATGGTCCTTTCAATTACAAACTAATCAAGTTTGACTGTAGTTACAAATACTTAGGTTTAGGTAAAAACGTAATGAAATGAAATTACTTGCATCTCTCAATTAAACGAATATCTCCCCCCACCCCCCACCGTATAGCTAAGATTTGTTAATAAAAAGAGTGGGGGAGGGGGATATTTGAACAAATATTAATTGGTTATTTTATTTTATGATGGAAGGTCAAAAATAGTTATGTTAAAATATATACTGTACTGTAGAAAATATTTTTTTCATAACTATGTGATATAAAAAAATAATTACAGTAGATCCCTGATTAACCAAAATAGAAGGGGCGGACTCAATTGGATTATCCGGAAATTCAATTTTCAGTGTAAAGGAGCAAAGAAACAACATTTATCCAAAAAACATGCTGCAGTTCTGACGTCACAAATTTTCTCTGTTGGTGTGATTTAATCAACCTTTCCCTCCCTTCAACCAGACCCAATGTCCTGGGTTTAACTATTTCAGTAGCAGCATGGGCATGGGGGCAGAGAGGCTCGAGCACCCCTAGCCATTCAAAAATTTTATTTGCCCGATTCTGCTATGCATTTAGTTTCAAAAGTTTTACAGTCACATTTTAAAATAAGGTACTTTTTAGCTCATTACTAATTGTCAAGCAGTATCAATTATTTTTGTAGCATTTTAGTATCTTGTACATTCACTAAAACGTCTGACAGCGTTGAGACAGAGGTAATAATTTTATTCAGCCACTCCCTAGAAGTACTCATATGGGTGCCCATGAGTAGCAGTTATTCAATCTTCTAACACCTAACTACTGAGCGGCATTTCAATTTGGAGAGACAAATTTACAGAAAATATGCTTAAGACACTGAATTTATGTGCTGGCTGCTATATATATGAAATACCAGTTGTTATACAACGGAATGATGCCACAACTATGCAGATGTGACATGCATGTCAAAACACATCACTAAAGTCCCTCTGACCCCAAAATTTTCACTTTTACACCACAAGATCATTTGTGATTGTAGTTAGCATAGTGGGTGAAAAAGAAAAGATTAACATCAACTTTTCTCTTATACACTTTGTTTTTATTATGCTCTTGAATAACATTTATGTTGGTTTCATTCTTAAGATCACACACTAGAAAACAAATATGAGCGTTTTTTTCAACAATATTGAATGGGTGTCTATTAAAAAAAAAAAATGTGCAGAAGGCCATTTAAGTTAAATGAAGTTTGGTTAAGCAGGATTCTACTGTATATTACACGTTTTTAAACTTCAAATGTAATTAAAATTAAGAAAATTTGCACACATGAATACACAACCTCCACATCCCATATTACCAACTCCAAGAATACAAATTACTAGGGTACTTAAACTTCTAGAACTGCTTTCAAATCGCTCCGTATGCATCCTGTAGAAATAAAAAGACAGTCTATGGCACATCAAAAATACACAAAAAGCAGAGAAATTAAACCCTGTAAAAAGCGTGCAAATGAACATGTACAATGAGTAAAACTGAAACTGCAACACATATAACTGCTTGTTTGATTTATCTGAAAATTTGCATACAAACACATCACGATGACTTATGCAAATCATTGATGTTTTGTAAAAATCCCTCAGATGCTGCATATAAGACAATATCTGGAGTGTTGAGATATAAACTTTTCATGTATTTCTATTGAATAAGCAGTTCAAAAACAAAAAAAAAAGTAAAGGTGTTCCTGAAGGATAATTAAGTTGTTTATATGTGCTTTTAATCCATGCTCAATAGGAACGTAACTACTTTCAATTTCAGAGGATGGATAACTGGCTTTCACAAGACTGGGTAGTCAATTTATAAGGACACATGCCAGTCAGGATAACACTACGGTCAAATAATGTGTATAAAAATGGTTGAGAGACTACACCCACACTCATAAAATTAGGATTGGGATGCAAAGGGTGACTAATCAGAATGATGATCGTCTCATTTACTGACAAGTTCTAGCTATTCTTACAGTCACTAGTGGTGTGTACAAAACTGCCCAACTGTTTGAAAACACTATTTTCTAACCAACATCACACGAACTTTCATAATGGGCAAAAAGGGTTATTGGATCACTAGTTATCAAAACTAATATCCAACGAGAACTTTTTTCTGAAACAGATTGGTCATTTGCGATGTGACATAATAAAATTGAAAAAAATTAAAGTGATTATACATATAGTCGGTCCCACTGAAAAAATTAATATTGATGGTTCCAGCAAATATTATTCGAATAAGCGGGGTATTTAATTATTCAGAAAAACAAATGAACCACCATATATATACTTAAATGTCTTAGTACACATATAATAAACATGAAATGGTATTGAAAGAATAATACTATGAAAAAAAAAGAACGTTATATATACCTATGCATTTTTTAATAAAAAAAAGAAAAAACAGTACAAAGGCATACACTTACGGTTTGTTTCGTATAGAAATTCGAAACTCTTTCGCTATTTGAGTGAACATGTTACTTTCATTTTTTGTTGCCTCTAAAACTTTTAGCTAACTGCATAAACTCTATGTTCATCTAAAAAGAAAGTCTTCCACAACATGACAATGTTGAATGGAGAGAGCTATATGTATGAACGTGATGTATTAGTAAAGTGACTATGGCTACAAGATGAGACTGCGTGCAGCGTCCCTAGCGGAAAAATTCAGAATTTAAAGCTGCTATCTCGAAAACTATTCAAGATACGGGGAAAAGTCAATTGCAAAGTTGTTAAGCACCAGCTAGTTAGTACGAAACGATTTTTTTCCACCACCTTAATAAGGCAAAAATCGTGATTTAGGAAGTTTAAGGGGTACAGGACGCCCCTGCGTGACAGCTTTTCCTTCATATAGCTATGTATAGAGGGGAAGCTTTGGGTAGGGGCGATACTTTCATTGCACACACAACTTTAAGGGTGGTTTAGTAAAGTCATTATACACGCTGATAACTGTCACACTGCGAGAGATAGATGTATGAACATGATATGTATGTACGATCTGTATACGTAGTGAAGTGATTATGCGCTACAAGGTGAGACTGCGTGCAGCGTACAAATACAAATTTTATTTTCATGCCATTTTTACATCTATATTTTCCATTCTAACATCATCAGTTGACATTACATACCTAGCGGAAAAATTCAGAACGTAGATCTGCTATCTCGAAATCGATTTAAGAAACGGAAAAAAAAAAGTTAATTCCAAAGTTGTCCAGCATCACTGATGCAGTACAAAATGGTACATGAATTGCGGGAATAGAACACGTCAAACGCTAATATGTGGGTATTTGGTTCGGCAAATGTGAACAGCGTATTACTGTATGTCATTATGTGTGCTCGATGTGGCCATCATCGGTCGCAATACCCGTTTGTATCTGGCAGAGTGTTTCTTCTTGCACATTCAGCAGCATTGCAGGTATGACGCTTGTACAGGCATTGGTAATGCGACTGCCGACATTGTCCACAGTCGTCGGTTAGGTGTGATAGACCTGTCTTTTGAGATCCAAACGAAGAAGTAAGGTAAGAAGGGTAAGGTCCGGTGACCGTGCAGGTCAGCTCACACTACCACCCTAGCCAATGACCTGTTGGCGGAAGGTTTGGGATAATAATAATTGTACTTCTGTTGATGGTGAGGAGGAGCGCCGTCATGTTGGAACCACATGGTTCTCCGCTCACTCAATGGAACATCATGCAAAATATCCGATAGTACGCCATGTAGCAGCTGCAAATATCGACGTCCCGTTAATGTGCCCTCGTAGTACATAGGTCCAATGAGTGTTGTTCAAAACACCACACATTAACAGACCACCACATCTGATGTTAGACTTATCGTCCCCATGAAAGATTTTTGAGTGCCCAATAATGGTCGTCGTGTCTATTTAACACTCCAGCGCGGGTGAATTTTGTCTCGTCCATATAAAGAACGTTCACTAAAAAATTCGGCTGCATATCTAAGGTGTTCATAACAAAGTTGCACCAATCAAAACGTCGCTCAGCATCCCCTGGAACTAGTGACTGCAGCAGTATTCCATAGTAGGGGTGAGCTCCCACTTGCTGCAAGATTTGCCGCACACGGCAGCCTGTTAGGCCACACATCATACCAACTTCTCTTGAACTGCACCGTGGGTGGATCAGAACATAAGCTAAAACGTCCTCTGGTTGCACACTCTGACTTACACATGCGTGGCGACCTGAACGGGGACGAGGTGAAACGCTACCCGTCTCTTTCAGCCGTCGAACCACATTAGTGATGGTTATTGCAGTCGGATGGGGTCCCAAAATAAAACGTACGGCATATTGTCATGCACTTTGTCTTGCATTACGACCACATTCCCCATATAACAGCACCATCTCGCAATACTCGTTGTTGGAATAATTCGCCATATAATATATAACTACAGACGTTTAACGCACCGTTTCACTTCTCACACTGTCTTACACTCCTTGCCTGGCCACTATTTTATGCTTACCGATAACGTATGACGTAGCGTACACATTTGCATATCATGCGCTTTGTAACGAGATTGTGTGTGCAATGAAAGTATCGCCCTTACCTGAAGTTTCTCCTCCACGCAGAGCTGTACGAAGGGAAAGCTGTCACGCAGGGGCGTCCTGTATCCCTTAAACTTCACAAATCACAATTTTTGCCCTATTAAGGTGGTGAAAAAAAAAAAAATCGTTTCGTACTAACTAGCTAGTGCTTAACAATTTTGTAATTGACCTTTTTCCCCATATCTTGAATAGTTTTCTAGAATAGAATAGGGTATTGTGGGGAGGGTTACGGAACAACACTTGAAGTGAAACCTGAAAATTTGATAAAGTAAAGAATGGTGTTGTTGCCTTTATACAAGGTGTCTACACAAATTTTGCTTCAAACTTCCTTGACTTTTCAAGACTAGTAACAAAAATTTTCCAGGTGCGAACTTAGATATGCAGAACATTTTTTTAATCAGTACAGTTGCTGAACTACAATAAATAAGAATCAAATTAATTTAAATTTTCACTGCTTTTTAGATTTTTTAAATCTGATTCATAATTGTGATGTTCTCTACCTATATTGCATATTTTAACATTGCATGCCTTACTTTAATGGTTCAGCCATAATTAGAAGCCAGATTAAAAAAACTGTATAAATTTATATAAATGGTAAAATACTGATGTAATTTAGTTGATTAGGGATAAATTAAAAATAATAAGATAGTGCCTTGCCACATTCAATTTCAAACTTCCCCGACTTTTCCAGACCAAATCTTAACGGATTTTCAGTCACTAATTTTAGTAAACAACATAATGCATTATAATTTGCATAATTAAAACAAGTTTCAAGACCATAAAATCCACCAACACAAACCCACTTATAACTCAATTACAGTGAATTTACAAATACAAAAACTGTATTAAAAAATGTATTTCTTTACACTAAAAACTTGCACTAATTAAATATTTACAACATTTCCATTTGGCTCTTTTCAAGTTCATTATAAAAGAGTTTAACTATATAATCGCAAAGCTAATGCTTCATCTTTTATTCTATTTAAAGTGTGTATGAATATAGACTATTTAAAGGAAAAGAGATTTGTATGATCAAAATCTCTTACAGATTAGAAAATTTAGCTATAACTTTTTTTTTCAAGTGTTAGTTATATATTTGGTAAACATTCTCTCCTGAGATATATACGAGCTTAATAATTTTATATAAATTATCAGGGTTTTCATCTACATTGGAATTTTTTTTTTTTCGACTTTTCCAGATCTTTCCTGACAAAATCCCCTGACTAATCGCAAACAAAACTATGAACTGAACTTCAGTTTCGAGAAAAATACCTTCATTTGCATGGAATTTAGCCATTCAGAAGAAAAGTCAGCGAGGCTTTCCATGACGTCCCGGGGCGATTTCAAATTCTCTGACAATTATAGCTTTTCCATTTGCATGAGAACCTTGATTATATTAGTTTTGGTGAAAAATGGTAAGTTTTGTAAGACGTTTAGTCAAAAGTATAAGTTTTATCAAAATTTTCAGTATGCAATGTAGTACAAAAAGCACAGTTCAGGAAAATTATTTTAATAAGTTATTTATTATAACAATGAATTTCAAATTTCTCTGACTTTTCCAGTCAGACGAACTTCTGACTTTTCTAGGTTTTCGATATCAGTGAAGACACCCCGTTTATATCACGTAAAGACTTTTAGAAACTTGAGAAATCTAAATGAGGTCATGCTGACAAAAATATTACATAAAGAAAATAACTATAAGTTGATTTCAACAATAACTGAAAGTTTTTATTTTAAAATTTTGCCAAACTGAGACAAAATTGATTTTCAAGGAAATTGTAAAACTTGATATTGAACCAACCACATTTTTTGTTGCTGACTTCTCCAACATAATGCCATTTGTTTTTCCCATTTTAGTATTTGACAAATCACATACTCTGCCATTAACATACTAAATGCAGAGCTTCCATGCCTGGTGAGGATAAATGACGGCATTATCTGAAATGATAAATTTGCAGTATTAAGCCAAATAATCTAAAACATTTTTAAGATTAATAATAGCAATGATCCAATGAAATTTCATAATTTGAATAATTACAGTATAGTAATTTAATTACCACTAAAATATCAGCAAATGAATGCTCCGACCTTTACTATACTAAATAGCAGACTGGAAGTTTATGCACTAAAATTCGCAAAAAAAGGCAGGCACAAAAAGGCATTTAAAAAGTTTGAAATTGGCATTAAAAAAGCATGTAAAATTATAGAAAAGTGCATGTAAAACTATGGAAAAAGGCATGTAAAACTATAGAAAAAGGCATGCAAAACTATAGAAAAAGGCATGCAAAACTATAGAAAAAGGCATGAAAACTATAGACAAAGGCATGTAAAATTATGGAAAAAACATGTAAAATTATGGAAAAGGGCATGTAAAATTATGGAAAAGGGCATGTAAAATTACGGAAAGAGACATATAAAATATTGAAAACAGCAACTGTTAAAAATTAAGCCATACACTCCAAAAAGGCACTTAAGGTCTACAGACTGTGTATAAAAATCTGATGTACATATTCCCTTTACTGTCTTAAAACTAGAATAAAAGAAGTTAACATTACTGAATTCTTGTACCAGTATATAAAGGTAAAGGTGATGTGCAAGAATTTGGTAACTACAGAGGAATAAAGCTGATGGCCCACTCACTGAAGATATGGGAAAGAATTGTGAAAACGAGGATTAGAAAGGAGACAGATATAGGCACTGAACAGTTTGGTTTTATGCCAGGCAGAGGAACAACGGACGCTATATTTGTACTGAGGCAGCTCATGGAACGATGTAGAGAGATGCGAGCAGAGTTACATATGATGTTCATAGATTTGGAGGAGGCATATGATAGAGTACCTAGACAAGAGATATGGAGGTGTATGAGAGAAAAGGGAGTATCAGAGAAGTATGTTAGACATGTAAAGGAAATGTATGAAGTGAGTAGAAACTTACATCAGAAGTAGTGTAGGTATGACAGAAGGGTTCCCGGTAGAGATTGGGCTGCTTCAGGCTTTGGCTGTCAGTCCTTACTTATTTGATCTGATAATGGATGTTTTAGTGAAAGACGTGAAGAGTAGTGTAGCATGGAATATGCTGCTTGCAGATGACATTGTACTATGTGAAATAAATGCACTAAATGGAGAAGGAAAGTGGGAGTGCAATAGGTTTACAAGATGTAAGGTTACCATCAGCCCAAAAATTTAAGTATCTTGGATCATTTGTAGGCTGAGATGGAGTTATGACCACAGAGATACAACACAGAATCCAGTGTAGGTAGTTAAATTGAAGAAAGCTGAGTGGAGTGCTCTGTGATAGGAAAGTAAGCGGAAGGATGAAAGGAAGATTGTACAAAACTGTGGTGAGACCTGCAATGTTGTACGGGGCGGAGACTTGGCCAATTACAAGAGCGCATGAAAGGAAGATGGAAGTGGCTGAGATGAGAATGTTGAGGTGGATGAATGGTGTTACAAGGAGGGATAAAATAAGGAATAACCTAATTAGAGGTACGGTCAAGGTTGGACCCATAGGAAGAAAAATACAAGAACATAGGTTAAGATGGCTTGGGCATATGTGGGAAAGGTATTGGATAAGCTGGTGGTAATGGGTAAGAGGAAGAGGGGAAGACCACGTCTGAGGTGAAAGGATAAAGTGACCGAAGATCTGGAAGAGTATGGATGGAGTAGAGAAGAGGCATTGGATAGAAAATTGTGGAAGGGAAGATTAAAAGAGCATAATGCCGACTTCATGCAAACATGGGAAAATGGTAAAGTGAAAGAAATAGACATTACTGGAAAAAAAATTAGTTAAGTTAATATCACAAAAATAAAAAAAATAAATAATAATAAAAAAAATAATAATATTTAAAATGCAAAAATTTTGCTTACACGAATGCTTCAACTGGATTTATTTTAATGACTCATTCCCTTATTGCACATCACAACTATATGCTTGTTTGAACTCTTAAATGTAAAACTTTGATGTCCATTAGTTAATATCTTAAATTGCAAAAAGGTCTATTTCAACTGAGGTTACAGGTGCAGAGCCGTATCTAGGCTGAGGCTATAGGGGGGACAAGCCCCCCTGGAAAATATTTTTTCTCAAAATAAAATATTGTAGAATTTTATTCTAAATTTTTTGTTTTGTATGAAATTGTACATGACAATGCCAAAACCGTTTTTTTGACGTTGAGAATGTACTCAGAATAGTTTTTTAAGGTAGAGCTTGTGACCGTAATGTCTTTTACAGAGGTGTGTGTCATCATCTACTTTATAAGGATAAGGGGAAATTATTGAGAGGTATATTAAAATTTATGTTTTCAACGCAAAATTTACTTCAAGAAATTTATTTGTTAACATTAAATATACATATTAGTGTATGTATATTTAGTATTATTAAATATATTAATAAAATACATCAAAATATTTACGAATTTTAAGCCCCCCCCCCCCTGTAACTTTCAGAGTCCCCTCAGTAACAAGCATCTAGTTACAGGCCTGTATAGGCGTGTATCTAAAGCAAAGTGCCATGGTATGAGACTTCGACAGTTTTATTGTAACATCATCACTAAGAAGTTTTCTCATACCCTTAATGGATTCAATGACCTTAATGATTACCAAAAATGGCAACTTTAATGATTTGCAAAAATCCTGTTTTTGCTTTCTTTCTTACGATTTCACTGGTTTTACTAGGGATAGACATAGCCTACAACTTCTAATACAGTGGTTCTTAAACTTTTTATCCCATGGAACCCTTTTCTCACAACATGCCTAGCAAAGGAACCCTTCGATAAATATTTAAGGGAAACCTAAAGGGCTATTTTTTATCACTGTTTATTCATAAATATAAAAGTAAGCAATAAATATATCAGTATAAAAAGTATGTATTACTGTTGTATTGTTGCTGGATGTTGGTTATTAGTTAACTTGCCATCTGTTATTTATTATTAGGACTCAGACCTTGATGACCTAAAAATACCCAAGAAATGCTCTTAAGATGAAAAAATGTCATTAAAAAATGGAAAAATGTCCTAAAGGTTGAGAAAACACCCTTAAGATTTAAAAAAAAAATCCCCCCCCCAAAACAATTTGCATAATATTTTTCCACGTTATAAATTAAATAATTTCAACTTTAGACAATTTATAGACTAGAATTTTCATTCTTTCTCCATGATATGTCAAAAGAAAAGAAAAAAGGAAGTAAATGCATGTTATAAATTAATTTTAATGATGTGTAATCTAATCACTCGCAAGATCACCAAAATTGCACTGAATGATCATGCGTTTTTTCATATTGGCAAAAGTCTTTTATTTTCTGAAAGCAAATTCTTATGCCTTGAAAAGCTCTTCACAAAGCTTACATATATTGGTACAACGACTCACAGAAAGAGACTTACATATGTTTTTGGAGCATATTTGAAGAAAACGCTTTCATTCGTATAGAAAATTCTTCATCAATTCCCAATGTTTCTGCCTCTCAAGTTAATATCCGAGGAATTTTTTTCAAAGTCTGAAACCCAGAGGTTGTTTTTTTTTTATTATTTTTGAAAACACAGTTTAAATTTGCAACAATGGGGTGTCCAGTCTTCCCCTTGGCCTATTTTACTACTTCGCTTTCTTTGTCGATGTAACAATTGGGTCAACGATAGCCATTCTGTGCTTCTGAACCCTTAATAATATAAGGTAAAATGCTGAAGTTTGATCTTATGTATGCCAAATTTCCTTCTACTTTTTCCTGAGAGAACAGATATTGCGCAATTTGAAGAGATGCTACGTACTCCGGCTGAAACTCATTTACTGTCGCCTTTACAGCATCACAAACGTCACAGTAACAAATATGTATCCATTAATCATCCAATTATGTTCCCTAATGCATTGTCAAAGAATTTGGCAGCAAAGTTAAACTACGAGCTTGCGTTTAAAATGCTTCTGTATAATAGAGATTTTAAGAAAATCTTTTTAACAATAGAAACAAGTCTATCTTTATCGACGTCCAGATAATTTGCCTGAATTTCCTCAGCAACCCTATGTAAGGCATAATCAAGGCAAGTGACATGCACTAGCTTTGGATAAAAACTTTGTTTTTCTGGCTTTCACTATGTTTGGTGTAGCATCCGTTAAAAAGTGTAAGACGTTATGTTCCACTCCGTTTGGCCATAAAAGAGTAAAATATTTCTCAAATAGCTGACAGAAGGTTGAATGATTAACTTTTTCAAGTACCTCCAAATTCAATAAAAATACTTAATATAAGGTAATAGTTGGGAAGTGTGACTACAGCGTTGAAATAAAAGTTAGCATAAGGTTAAAATAAAAGTTGGGAATAGCGCTAAAGGCAAAGTTAAAAAGGCTGGGATTGATATATGTAGTTGACTGGCAATGAAAGCTGTTGAAGCTTCTTTTCGTTTAGAAATCCTAATTTTGGTTATTGCAACTCGTTTGTGATTCTTACGAAAATTTAATTTTTACGAAAAAATTGGCAAAAAATGACCTGAAACAAAGAAATTCACCTAAAATGACCTGAAAACAGAAAAAAGCCAAAAAATACAAATGTCATCAAAATCCGGGCCCTATTTGTTATAGTTAACTCTGTCAGGGCGATTTATCGTCCACCAAAAATTGTAGTAAATTATTCTATTTAAAATAGATTTATATTATAAAAAACTAATTAAAACTCAGGGTCTTGACATAAATATTCAATGTATTTCAAAACTAATGTTTTGACGTTTCTCTCCCTGTCAGTTGATTATTACAGGCAATCATTCATTATATGGATACAGAAGGACAGAAGGGTGCAAAGATCACAACTGTGAATTATATCTAATTAAAGAACTTCTTTATTTACAACTTTAGTTCAGAATTTGTACATTGTGCTTATTCGAAACATTTTGCCACTGTATTTAGTATTTGCCGAATTTGTAAAATGGGGCTGGGTTTTTGTGTTGCTAATCTTTTCCCCTTTTCAAATTGAAGGATTTCCATTACAATGCACTTGAAAGAAATTCCTGGTGACCCTCTCCCCACTTTTCAAATGCCTATTATATGCAAATATCATTTTGTCTGTGCTGATACACAAAACGTCAGTCAAGTCGAGATCTTTTTATAGCAGTAGAACTTTTAAAAACAAGTAGATTGCAGGCGAGAGGACGCCAGATAGATGTGACAAAGAGTTGCTGGAATTTGTTTATAATGGATTTCTTCCACTACATATTGAAAACAGAGCACATTCCTATCGGCAAGCCCTGATTGACATTATCAAAAAGACAGTCAGGACAGCAATCAATGACCTGTGAACCCTGAGTGACATTTGGAAGAAACATGTGGTTCAGCCAATGAAGAGACGAGAATTTTTGCCACAGTGGACGTGTGAAGAAAACAACAAACGTTAGCATCAGTTAGTTCTGGACGAGAGAGTTAATTTCAGTTTTTCGATGAGGGCAGTTGATCCTCGGTTTTCATGGAGAGCACTTCCTAGTAGTTGATTCATTTTTTTTTTCGCAGTTTAGGCCAGGGCTTGGTTCCCTGGCAGCACAGACACCTACTTAAGCATGGAATTGAATTAAGTCTTGCGACCAGAGTAGCAATAATACCTTTAATTTAGACCGAGTTTGAAAATGGTCTCTTGTTGTCGAGATGCACTACAATGTTACTTTTTTTTTAGTGGGAGCTAACTGGACTTTATGCCTGTAAACGCCAGTGAATTACTTCCAACACCATGCTCTACCTTTTACATCGTCAGATGAAATGTAGAACTTTTTTTGTGAAGGATGATGATATCGGACCTTAGTATTTTAATTCTTGGAACAACTGAAAGGAGGACTTACATTGGCGGAGGAGAGGATGTTTGGAAGACAATTTTTCGAATGTAACGGACATGCTTTACAATCGAGGGGTCCCAACACATTGCCATGTAAGCCTATAATTCCCCTATTTTCTTCTTAATAAATTCTTAGCCTTGCCCCAGTTCAATTATCTTGATTCATCATCTGTAACAATATGTATGCAAATCCCCTAATGTTAAATATTAAAATTATGTTTTATGTTGTTTAAAAGGAATTCCTTTTCGTTGTCTGTTCTCACGTCCTTACTTAGGTATGACACTATACGGCACAATGTAAGGTTAACTAAATATACGTTCTTAAACAATTAAACATTTTCGTGATAATTTTAAATTACTCAAATTTATGATAAAGTTTTAAAAATTAAATTGGCATCAAAATCAACATAAGTGGTGTTATGACCAGGATCTATGCATATAATAGGCTTTTGAAAAGAGAGGCGAGGGTGGCCAGGAATTTCTTTCAAGCGGATTGTAATGGAAATGCTTCAAATTGAAAAGGGGAATAGATAAGAGACAAAGCCAAGTTCCAGTTTATGAATTCGACAAATATTAATATTAAATGCAGTGGCAAAATGTTTCAAATAAACACAATGTACAAATTTTGAATTAAAATTATAAATAATGAAGTTCCTTTAATTAGATGCAATCCATAGTTGTGATCTTCATGCCCTTCTGTCCTTTAACATCCGGATAATCGAGTAGTAGTACAGTTCTAATGTCCGGATATATAAGTGACTGCAATGTTCTGATGTTCAGATAATGAATAATTGCCTGTAATAACAAACGGACAGGGAGAGAAATAGCGAAACCGTAGTTTTGAAATACACTAAATATTTATGTTGAGCCCCTAAATTTGAATTTACTTTTATAATGTAAGTATATTTTCAACAGGATAATTTACTATAATTTTCGGCGCGTGATAAATCGCCCTGATAACTCGAAGTAGTTGTCATGAATGAAAATTACAGAATTTACAGATTTTCTCAAAGTTGTTGGCGAAGTTTTATAAATTGCATACAGAAACCCTAAAGGGTTATGAGTGTACTCCGGGGTTCCACAGAACACACTTTGAGAAACACTATCCTAAGATTCTAGCAAAGGGATATTTCTTTTCCCATAGATTCAATAAATTCTGAAAGTTTCTAAAATATGTTGAAATGAATGTCAATTTAGTTTTCACCTTAGAGTCGCCAAATAGATGTTTGCTCTTTTTATATCTACTGATTCTTCATCCAAAAACTGTGGACAATTTCAGCAATTTTGCTAAAATTCAAACACTAATAATAGATCATTGACATCCAAGTTCTCCTTCTTGTGAAAATAGGTTGCAGTGTCAGGAATATATATCTAACCATAAAAACGTGACTGTATCTGAAGTGTCCATTAAGAGGGGTTTACTGTATATATGTACAGGGATTCTAAAAAGCATGTAAGGGGGGCCCCCGTCTCCTAAAACAATTAAAATATTTAATTGTAAGTAACACCATACTTTTTACATAAATCCTTAGATTCATGTCACATATGAATTCAACTCTTGGCGAACACCTTTCGAAAATGAGTTAATTTTCTAGAAGTCATGTTCTTTTGGAAACATTAAAAAACAAGTTTCTCGTGGAAATGCAAATGAGCTCTCTCCCATACACACTAACACACAACTTGCCCTAAGACTACGGTTGAAGTTTTTTATATTTTGTCTTTGTTGTATATATAAGCTAAATAAAAACTGTCTCAAAGGTGTATCTAAATTTTCAACAGTAGTTAGCTTTCTAGTTTGTACATAATCCAAATAAAGCTGTCGTGAATCCAAAAAATGCTTGTGTTATTTTTACTGGCCTACCATTTCGAGTCTGGTAGTGTGAGGATTCTTTGACACCATGGTAATTAATGGACCCAGATCTGTGCAATAATTAAGGTTGATGGGCTGTATCATTCAACACCCAAATTAGCTTTTAACCATCATATACAAAAATTCGAAACATTGCCGAAATAGGCATTTATGGCAAGAAAAGTCCAAACCAGCATCTTATGAAAAAAATATTAAAAATAGGAAAAGTAAAAAAGGCATTTTACTTGAACTTCCAGGCTCTACTAATTGGGTAAGTGATGTTCTGTTACAGAAGATTAGTTATATACAGGGTGGACATAATTAAATATGAAGTACTCTGAGTCATTTATAGCTCAAAGAAAGAACCAGAAAAGCACTAAATTTGTTAAGTACGCTATTCAAGACTGAAAAAAATGCAGTTCCAAAAGCCACTGATAAGAGAAAATGTGATGCTCTGCAACGTAAGAAAGAGTTATAATGATAAGACAAATGAATAATAAAAACGAAACTGAATTGAAATATCACCTTTTATTCAGCATATTCACTTCCTTTGTGCAGAAGTGGATCTGATTCAATGTAGCCACTGTTCTTATGGATAAACTGCATCCTGTGTACAACTTTTTCTACAGCAGAACACACGTCTGAAGAAATAACATTCATCACAGCCTATGATATGTCCTTTAAGGTAATCAAGTGCAGACATCGCCAAGATGTACCTTGGACATCAAGTAATCCCACAGCCAAGAGCCATATAAAATTAGATGTGGGGAACGAGGTGGCCAAGCAATCACGAAGAACCGACTGATAATTATTTCATCTGTGAAATGATGCCGTAGAAATAGCTGTATCGATTGTCATGATTGTCATTGTGATATCAATGTGTGGCGGTGCTTCATCTGGCATAAAAATTACCTCGTGCAGACACTGCCTTTACTGAAGTTGCGGAATGATGAAACTGTTTAGCATATTATATTTCTGGGCAGTAATGGAACAGATCACTAATCCTGTCAAAGCAATATTCTGGAAAAAAAAAAGGCCTCATGATGAAATCTGCTGTGAAGTCACATCAGTGATTTTTGGTGAATGTAATGGGATTTGCTGAAATGCATGGGGTGGACTGAATGCACAAATTTCACAATTTTGGGTGTTGATAGTCCCATCCTACACAAAACTTGGTCTCATCTCCCCACAGAATTTAAGGCCAAGTAATGATCTTACATGGACGAAAGTGGAAGATTTTCTATACCATAACATAATTCATATCCAGTTTTTGTGTTATTCCACAGACGCTGCTACTACTAGCTAGGGCCCCCTCTGTATTATCAACAATTGCAGTTGCAATCTATAATTCTATTTTGGCACTGGTTTCAGTCTTCTGCTAAGTCAAACTACTAAAGATCCTGTTTCTTCAAACTTCTGAATTGTTGATTTAAATGCAGTAACTAAACAGCACACCTTTATGCATGTTCTGATGGGTTCTCAAAAAGCAGCTGATGTGTTGGACTAATGAAGATAAAATAACTTCACAAGTAACACACACTAGTCATGGAAAACACATGTTAAGCAAAACTGGTAATCTCAATGTTTTCCTTTAACTTATCTCATCCCTTTATAGACTAAATTATTGTCACTATTATAGCTTATGTAGTCAAGAATCTTCATTAAAGGCTTTTACCTGTGTTTTATGAAACTTCTTCACTGCACAGACTGAAACAGCACTATATTTGTCCCTACTGGCGATTTTTAGAACAATTTTTGTTTTCACAGAATCTTTCTTCCCTTATCTTGAATAGCCCACTTACAAAATTCAGTGTCATTTCAGTTGTTAGATCAAATTACAGATGGCTCTGAGTCAGTTTACTTACAGCCACCCTGTATATTAGTGTATGAAAATAAGGAGTAAATTTTAGTTTTTAACCAAAAACAAACATTTAATTACTAAAACATTTTCCCAGATTAACAAAAAATAAAATACAAAATATTAAAGACTTAAACCAAAATAAAAAATCTTAATGAAAATTAAATAACTCTAAAAAGCTATTGAAACTATTATTACATGATTTTATAAATTACACTTATTAGTTGTACTTTTGTACTTAATGCAAATTAAAAACTACTAAACAGAAACAAAAGATACCTTTAGTTGCTTAACAGAAGACATAAAAGGTTCAATACCTAAAAAAAAGTACAGACTATGTAAGATGAACGGATAATGAAAATATGAAGTTGAATACTAACACTGGCTAAAAAATTATAAATTTTCATGGAAAAAAATCCAAGATGACAAAAGACATGATAAATTGTTAAATATAGCGCAAAACCTCCCTGAAGTGACCACCGTCTGTTTAGTGAAAAAACAGTAGCTCAGAGAGGTAGTCTCTGAATGGAGGTCAATTTAGCATTGGATCTATGAGAGATGGAGGAAATCCATTTCCAGGAAAAGTGGTCATTAAGGGAAGTTTTACTGTATGAAAATGTACTAATGTATAATAAAGATGTACGACAACACTGCATATAAATATTACATAAAATAAAAACACATGATCACAGTTTGAATTAATAAAGCCATTTATAGCTATTTCGGAAGCGTGTTTAGGCTTCCTTCTTCAGAACCCTAGTTACACTAATGTGGTACACATGCTAGAAAGACTGTCGATGCCAAATTGCTAGTCGTAAATTAGTTCGGGTAAACCAGTTGTGGGTCCGTAGCCGCGTCTTTTGCTATGGGACGAATGAAGTTTCTCCAAATAGAGGACATGGAATTGAACGGAAGCTGATGGTTAACAGTAGAAGAGGAATGCGAAAGAATATGGAAGGCTTCGAAGAAATTGAGGTCGGCTGGTGAAGAAACTTTCTCTATTAGATGGGCCTTGTCGAAAGAAAATTTGTGGCCAGCTTCCCAGGCGTGTTTAGCTAAAGCGTTTTATTCCACTTGCTGTTTGCGTACGTAGGCTTCATGTTAAATCCACTTTGGCGAAACATTCTTGGGAAACTGGCCGTAAATTTTCTTTCTAACATGAAGCTCCCCCATAAAAATTAGTCTACTCCCCACTCCAAGAGGGTGGATGGCTACTTTAAAATTTCAAATGGGGAATAGATTTGGATTCTACGGGAAAAAATACGGTACTTCCGTACTATAGCGACGTCTGACTTTATTTGGCGACTTCTAAATTTCGCCAAGATCGCAGCTTTTATATATCAGGCAATAGCACACCTCCGTATTTGTATCTCCGTTAATATAATATTTTGATTATGAACTAGTACTTTTGTAAATAAATAATATATAAATAATCACAGAGACGAACTGGGGGAGACCCCCCCCCCCGCTTGTCGCTTTGACCACATTTGATGTACGCTGCCTGAATCAGTATCTTCATACACAGTATATTTAAATAAAATAAAAAAAAGCCTCGAATAGCCTCAGCAAAAATGCAACACCATGCTAATATAAGAATACTTGGCAAAATTTTGGCGACATTTTCACCAAAATTACCAACTATCTTGGCGATATATTTTGGACGTTTCTACAATATGGGAGAACCAAAAATACTTAACTTTTATCTAAAACATTTTTATTCGTGATTGGTGGCATAGTAATTGCAAAGAAGTGTAACTACAGTGAATATCACAGATGCTCCTGACATTATATTCATTTAGAAGTTTCTCTTTTTGTTAGCAAGTTATTTCAATACTAGCTTATTTTCTTACTTTTGAAGCTTTTTTATTGTATAATTTGGACTGTAGTGCTATACTGATACATCCTTAGTATGAATTATTTAAATGTATAAGAAAAAATTTAAATAATTTTGATTTACGGAGAATTTGGCAGGAATACATATGCTGCCATCAATCTTTATGTTCAGCATTTTTGAGATAGACAGCAGTCACATGCTTCTTTTTACCATGTAGTCCAACAGTTTACTACCGAAAGAAGTGTTCAATATGAAAAAGGGAACCGTGAAGCTATAGTTACTGTAGACAATAATGAAATTGCAATATTATCTGTTGTGGCTTGTAACTGACATGAAGGGAGTCTGCTACACCCCTTAACACCCCTCAAATGTTTTGATGCCCCCTAAAACTCGAAGTTTATATACCCGCTAAACATTCAAATTACAAGGAAGAAAAAAAAAATATTGCGTAAATTATTTTTCTCTACATATGTAAATTGTAATAATCTTTTATATCTAGCAATTACTTAAAAAATACAGATAAGAATACCAAGAGGTAGAAAGGTATATGAAGTAAAATCATACCACCTCGAAGATAATCAACTGTGTGAACGGACTAAATGTCCAAGAAGAAATGCTTGAATTTTGTTTTCTTCCGAATAAAGAAATGAACTTTTTGTATAAATATGGATGGATTATTTTATTACTACTGAATACTTTATTTCTTTTCTGGTAAGTACATTTTATAAAAAAAATTAAAATTTTGAAGGTAAATTTGACACCCCCTCCCCGCCAGAGTAAATATTCTGGCAGACACCCTGCTCCCATGTGAACACTTGAGAAATCGCTTATGATTCCGAATTGTCATAGACTAGTATTTGTAAAATACTAAGGCATCACAAATATGATCCCTTCTATATGTCTACACTCTAAGAACTCCATGATGATGATTTTCATAAGCAAGTGTCATTTTGTCAGTGAGCACTTGAAAAACAATTACAAAGAAATACAAAAAAAATTTTAAAATAAGGAAAATAAAAAATAAGGAGATATTCTTATAAAAAATTTATTCACTGTCACACAAATATGTCGTAAGATTTTTTTTTATCACTAACTATTTTCCAGACATTCATTTTTCAAATCAGGGAGTCAATTTCAGGACACCCTGTATAACCCGTTATGAAAAGGTACTCATTTTTCAACAAATATTTCATCAATTACAAGTTATTATTTTAAGTTGGTGTAATGTCTCATCAAACTAATCCTTGTGATAATTGGATGTTAGCAATTGAATAGTGATTTTAAAAGTTAAGTAATGGGTAAAGTGAATAAATAATGACATTTATTCTAAATTTATACTTCAAGAGAAATAGTAATATATTCAGGTTTCAGAATGAAAGGGAAACTTTAAAATACTGAAAACAGTTACCAGCCCAAGTGCAGTGAGCCCATTTTAGCTTTGGAGTATAGCAATATGATTTTGCTAGTAAAGTAGAATCACCAATTAGAATTTCAGCATCTTTAATAAAGTCAATTTGATCCATGTTTAATGTTAATTCCTTGTCAAATTTCTCTGCAAAAAATTAAACATAGTTAACACAATTAAATTTTAATCTACATAGCTAACTGAAGTAAAACATTTGCTTGAGAGAAGAGAAAATAAAAAGTTACTTATCTAGCCCACTTTTATGCAGATATGTTTTTGTTACATAGTATTTAGCGTCATGTCAACAACTTACCATAAATGCACATGATTCATTTGTGATAGGTATTTTTTTTAAATCTTATTACAAATATTTATTTTCTACTTTAGTAGACAGAAATCATACATGGCATAAAAACATTCATCAAATTGCTATTTATTCAGAATACAAGTACAATCATTTTATTTATGTATGATTCAGGTGTCATACATGAATTTAGGTGTTATATGTGAATTCTGAATATTTGAAGTAATTGTTTTCTAAATTTAAATCAGGATTGTAATTTTACATTCCAAAAGCCTGTACTACAAGTCTGACGATGGATTTGATAGTGCTGGGATTGACAGCTTAATGTGACCATTAAATCATAATAAACAATTACATCTACAGAGATTCAAAATTCATCCGAATCAGCTGAAGGATCATGAGCATAACCACAGTAATATAGTATCCTTTTCTGCTACTCAAAAATGTCAACTACATAGGCATATCTAATAACATGTAGTTCTTTCTTTTGCCTGAATAGCTGCAGCTACTAGATGCGGCATCAAGTCATTGCAAGAATATATCAAGTAGGGCATGTTCTATGGCCACCCATAATTCAGTCTTGCTTGTTAGATATCACTGTGTGTAGTGAGGTCTGCAAAGTATCCTGTAAGTGATCTCAAAGGTTTAAATCCGGTGAGCGCAGTGACCACTGGAGTATCTGGAACTCAGTACAGTGAGCAAGTTTTATGTCACCCGTGTACAACATTCGAGAAGGTGGGGTTGCATTATCCTGTAAGTATAAACCTTCATTACCAGGGAATATGGCATTCATAGACATTGTCATTAAAAGAATTGAAATTAATGAGCAACAAGTGGAGATGCTTGACAAAATTAAATTCCTTGGAGTTACACTAACTGAAAGACTCAGCTGGAATATGTACATAAACAAAATAAGCAAAAAAGGTCAGTCAGGGAATAGGAATAATACAAAAGAATTTCATACTGTTTATCTAGAAAAACATAGAATTTTACTTCTCAGATATATTGCGACCTAGGACATTGCAATAATGTGTGGGGAAAATTGGGAAAAAAAATCTGATGAAGAATGTTAGAGATTCTACAGAAGTTTTAAAGAATAACTTTTCAGAACCTTAAGAACTTTTGAGAAATGACAGGGAAGAGATTTGGAATATTACCTGTTGGAGTGATAAATGAGTACAGCATCTTAACAAAAATGTTTGAAAGAATGATAAATAGTAAGTACAAAGAAGTATTTGAGTTTTATGGCAGGAGGTATGGACAGCAACAGTCATGCTGCAATGGGACTTAAAAGTTTTCCAAGGAATCTGAACCTCTTAGGGCTTAGGGAACCAAACCCAGACTTCGGTGAGCAGTTAATTGGTAAGCGTTCATTTTTGGCACAGTTAGGAGTCAAATTCGGGATAATCGAATGGTAGGCGAATGCATTATCACTGAACCACCAGAGAGCCATATAAAGAAGTGATTGAGGTAAAACTACACAGGGAGGGAGAAAAGATTAAGAACTGAATGTGATCTATACTCACTTAAAATAAGAACAGAGATGGACTGAGATAACATTAACTACAGAGGATGTAAATGGTGGAATACATTGCCTGAAGAAAACAAGAAACGGAATAATTGGAAGCTGCTTAAGAAGGCAGCCAGGGAAAAATTGGGAAAAAAAAAAGGTGGAGAAGGAAAGGAAGCTTTAATTGACTGGGGAAATGAGTATGGTCTAAAGAATGATACACCACTGGCATTTACTTTGGACCCTCTACATATGAAGCACTGGCTGGATGATTAATAAAGCTACTGGAGTTTAAATAAAAATATGAATGTGTATGTAAAAACATCATATGGATGTGTAAAAAATTATATATTTGTATGTAAAAGAACCATGTATTTTTCTTGAAAGAAAAATGTATAGTATAAAGATAAGTGAATGTTATACAAAATGCAATGCCTATTAGTGTTACCAGTATGTAGACGATAAATAATAATTATCATTACTATAAAAGGGTGTAAATGATGTAAGGAGACCTGCATATGTTGCTCCTGTCACAAAAAACTCCAGTAACACTAGTGGTCCTTGCATACGTTAATAGAAAACATACTCCACACCATGACTGAGCCATCACCAACTTGCACGATATCTTGCTGACAGGAAGAATATACAGCCTTATAAGGCTCTAGATTAGCCTTATTAAGATTATAGGATAGCCTTATAATTTTATAGAATAGTCATATTAAGATTATAGAATAGCACAAATGCCATTCTTCTCTACACACACAAATACATCCATCTACTTAGAACAGTTGCAAGCATGGCTCAATCGACCAGATTATATGGTAACAATTACCCATGGTCCAATGATGACATGCTCTGGTCCAGGTGAGCAACATTACCTGATGTCATGGTATCAATAGTGGTACATGAATGGGCTGATGATTATCAAACACCATAGAATGCAGCATACACCATGCAGTGCATTGGCTAATGGATTGAGTAGCACTATTATTCAATTAACATGTGATTTGAAGCAGCATGTGTGTGCTTGTTCAAGTTTATTCGGCAAGTTGACGGTACACGTGTGATATAATAGACATTTATAATTCATATTGGTACTTGTCCATTAGAATGGCCCCCGGAATAAGTCACCGAGAGACTGTGATGTATTGCCAAGGTAAGTTGCAATATGTTGCCTTTTGTTTACAGTTCTAAAGAAACAGCCTGTGTGTTCATTTTCGTTATATTGCATCTGCATTAACATTTTTATTTTTGCATTCTTGGTAACATTTTGGTTTTTGAAGATCATTTGTTTTTTTAAAATATGGCACTAAATTTCTTTAAAATTACAAAAACACTTTGTTTATTGTTTTATTTATAAAAAGTGGTACTTTTCCATTAGCATGACGCTACTTGTGATTTTTTCCGTGGTCAGAGTACTTAATCATAATAGTTTGTACTAAATCGTAACTTTAGCATGTTTTTGTTGTCCAAACAATCCTAAGTTTTCGATCCATGTTTAAAAGGTTATTAAGCAACCATTGATTCAAACCTTTCACTAATACAGGAATAAACTGCAGACCATCCAAACAGATATGAGAAGCAAAGCACCGAAAGGAGAGTGTGGGAGGTCTCTCCCTACTAACCCTTCCACTAATTCAGGTATGTACTGATTATTTCTTAAATACTATCATTGTATTATTTAATTGTAGCAAATGGATTACTCGAGGGAAGAAGGTGCTACTTGCGATTTTTTTCATAGTCGCAATTTCATAGTCAGCCGAAGAAAAAATCGTAAGTTTCCGATCCTTGCTTACTTGAAGGAACTTTGTAAAATCCACTATGTTATTTGTTGACGTTTTGTAGGACAAGTGCTGTTTTACGCCTGAATCTTTGTTTTTTTGTTTTGGATATTTCCAGATTATACTATTTTGCAATTTCCAAGTAATGAGCAATCTGCGATTTTGTTTTTAAAGCAAACAGGAATTTCCATTCCGAGAGATTTCATTAACATTACCACCAAATGAAATTGCATCTTCTGGCTTCAGAGGCTCTGTTGTGGCATTGCCATTAGCAAATTTTTGAAAACATATAATAAAAAAAATTCTAAAAAATGTGCATAAAATTTTTTTTCTAATGATAATCCAGAAAACATAGCTCAATAATGACTTAATCATTGGCAAAATTATAGTAAAAATGTGACTAAAAAATCGCAAATGGCATCGTGTTTGGACGATTTGTGAACTTGGTGAAATAGTGATCTCGGGAACCGCTTTAATGGACAAGTACGTTCATTTTTCCCCCTGTCACAACCCTGCTTGGGCAATGTGATAAAAACCATGGAGGCTGACAAAGCTTGCACATCACCCATGAATAAGAAATCTTCATACAGTGGTTTTTAAGAGGGAAAAGTGCCGTGTCGGATTTTTGAATGGCATGATAAAGTACAGATTTTGCTTTCTGATTTCAAAGGAAAGTGTTAACTTACAGATATATTTTATGATGAATTATAACTAAGTCGGGTGGCTTACTGAGCAAATATTTTCAGCTCCATGTCCTCAACATGAATCTAAAAGGAAACACCACTACCACTTTTTTTTGTTCATGACAAAGTAAATGCCTTGAGATGCAAGCTACAGTTCACTGAGAAGGAAGCTGGAAAAGGAAAATTTTCCTCCTCAAAGTTTTCATTCAGGAGAATGAAAACCAGCTTCGTTGTAATGTATTGGAAGATATTGCAAGAACTCGATAAAAAAAATTACAGCTCACTTTTCAGAAAATCTTTAACCTCACGAATGGATCAGAGATCCAGTTTGTGATTGATGTTGTTGGTTGAATTTTTATGGTGCAAAGACAACAAAGGTTATTTTACACCAAACAAGGTGAGGCAGTATGTAGAGTTTAAGTTAAAAGAATTAAATCTTATTTAATAGTAAGAAGTTTAATTTAATGTATTTAATAAATAAATTAATATATTTTAATAATACCTTGGTCAATTTATTTTATTAATAAATTAATTTATTTTATTAAATAAATACTAAATATATTTTAATAAATAAATTAATATATTTTAACAGATTTCATAATTAAAAGAATGGCATAAAATATCTCGAAGGTTTCAAATCATTATAATTGGTTCAAAACTAATGAAAGTTATTTGTTAAAATTTGTACAACTGTATAAAATATGTAAAACATTTAACATATTGGGGCATCTTCTTCCTTTAACAGCTGTGGACGAGAGATAACTTAATTGCATGGAATTTCGTTACCACATCGATATATGCTTACAAGGCTTCAACTGTACATCATTTGTCTCTTTTTTATTTTCTATCTGTTTACACAATACAATTTTACTTACCAGGAGTATTTAATAGTTTAACAACCATATTTTCATTGGCAAGGTTTTTTATATGCTGATATAGATGAGGAATCTGGGATAGTACATAGACAGTAGGATAGGATTTTGTTACAGCAGATGCCATCATTTCCAAAATATCCACTCAGATTTCTGAAATTATAGAAGAAACACCGAAGATTAAATAAAATGAATTATATATAATTAGACTGCTGACCACAGAAATTGCAACATCATAAAAAAAAATAAGACACATCAGAGCCATATTTATTATACAGGTATCATATGGTACAATGGTGAAATTATTACAATTAAAGACAAGGCCATAGCCAGGATTTTATTTTGGGAGGGGTTAAAAAAATTTTACAGTATGTATCGACACAATCACAACATGCAAGACAATAGATTGGGGGAGGGGTTGGGAGAGGAATAAAATTTTTACGACATGAATCGATATAAACACAGAATGTATCTACTGTTCGATTCAAAGAATATATCGATATAACATGTTATCAACACAATTGCAATATACATTGAAATGCCAGAAAAACTGGTACAGGCGTGCGTATGCAAATAACGGAGCTTTGCAACCAATCAGCGTAACGCGATGCGGTCGGCAGCGCCTATATAAGACAAGAGATGTCTGGCAAAGCTGTTAGATCGGTTCTTGCCGCTACAATGGCAGGTTATCAAGATTTAAGTGATTTTGAACGTGGCGTTATAGTCGGCACAAGAGAGATGGGACATAGCATCTCCGAGATAGCGACAAAATTTGGATTTTCGCGTACGACCATTTCACGGGTATACCGTGAATATCAGGAATCCGGTAAAACATCAAATCTCCGACAGCGGTGCGGCCGGAAAAAGACCTTGAAAGAACGGGACATTCGACGACTGACGAGAATCGTTAAACGAGATAGACGTGCAACACTTCCTCAAATTGCCGCGGATTTCAATGCTGGGGCATCAACAAGTGTCAGCGTGCGAACTGTTCAACGAACCATCATTGATATGGGCTTTCGGAGCCGAAGGCCCACTCGTGTACCATTGTTGACTGCACGGCACAAAGCTTTACGCCTCGTCTGGGCCCACCAACACCGCCATTGGACTGTTGATGACTGGAAACACGTTGCCTGGTCTGACGAGTCTCGTTTCCAATTGCATCAGGCGGATGGACGTGTACGGGTATGGAGACAACCTCATGAATCCATGGACCCTACATGTCAACAGGGGACTGTTCAAGCTGGTGGAGCTTCTGTGATGGTATGGGGCGTGTGCAGTTGGCGTGATATGGGACCCCTGATACGTCTAGAGACAACTCTGACAGGTGACACATACGTAAGCATCATGTCCGATCACCTACACCCATTCATGTCCATTGTGCATTCCGACGGACTTGGACAATTTCAGCATGATAATGCGACGTTGCTACCGAGTGGCTCCAGGAACACTCTTCTGACTTTAGACACTTCCATTGGCCACCTAAATCGCCAGACATGAACATTATCGAGCATATCTGGGGTGCCTTGCAACGTGCTGTTCAGAAAACATTTCCACCACTTCTATGGATTTGTGGACTGCTCTGCAGGATTCCTGGTGAGAATTATACAGGATACCTTCAGATATTAGTAGAGTCCATACCATGTCATGTTATGCACTCGGCGTAGGGGGCTACACAATATTAGGTAGGTGTACCAGTTTTTCTGGCACTTCAGTGTATATCAATATGGTTTTTTTTAAATTTCAAGACAAACATTAAAAATGTTTATAAAAATAAGCAAATACAAGAACATTTTCAGTAGAAGATATGACATTTACAATGAAATGGAAGCTCAAATTGAAAAAAAAAATGCATAAAACTAAGGTCTATCCCCTCTTATACAGAAAAAGAGTAATCCAGGTCTTGACCATATCAAAAATTAGCTCATGTTAAAGATTTAATAAACTGATTTAAAATTTCATCTGGTTGCACATCAATAATGTGATGAGTAGCTAAAAGTGCTAATCCATTTGCTTATTTTCTCCCGTTGAGTTTCTTAAATATGTTTTCAATCGCAGCTGCATCAGAAATCGTAATCATTGTAAGAATCTGTAACGATGTGTATGAGTTTGGAAAAAGATTAAAGTTACATTGTAAGAGTGCTTTCATTGCATTAGCAGGTTACGAATTAACATCCATTTTGATCCAATTGTTTCTCCAAATGAAATATTCAGCTATTATGAAAGTAAACCAACGTTCTCGATAAATAACTGTCTACATGATAAATTGTCACCTAAATGTCGAATTTATGTTGGATATGAACACTAAGCATGACACGAATGTGTAATTCATGTTTATTTTAAGGTTATATTTGGCAGTTATTAATTAGAAAAGATATATTTCATGTTCAAAACATTCATATATTTTTTGCAATAGCTTTATAAATTGCAGTAACTTAATATATGCAGTAAGTATAAATATATGCTTACAGGTTACAATTTTACAATAAACTATAAAAGTAAAAATAAATTTGAATAAAGATGTGTTACCTTTATCGGAAAGACGAAATATAAACGCATCATACAAAATAAGTGAGAAAACACCAATTTTTTGGTTTCAGACATCATCGCAAAATTTTGCTTGCAGTTTTAAAATCAAAATTTAATTTTTTGTAATGTCCACCTTTTTGAAGAAAACGGTTTCGACATATTTTTTTAAATATTCTTAAATTAGTGGTCTATAGAATTAGATCTTGTGATCAGGATTTTGATAAATATTCAAGGTTTAAGTTGGTTTTTTTCTCTCCTTTTTACAAGTCTGACAAATACATATATGTATTTTTGCGATCCTATTACAAATTTAGTTTCGGGGGTGAGGAGGGGCCAATCTTAAGATCCCCCCCCATGGATACGGGCATGATCACATATCTGTTTGACTTGCAGAACACAAAGAAATCAGTATTTCGTGAAGCTACTATGGGTGGCAATAACTACTACTACTACACAGGCTGGCATAAAACGGAAGAGAAGTTGAATCAGGGATTAACCCATCACTAGCCTTTTCACCGAAAAGAGACATTAACCTAAATTTGGCTAGAAAAACTGCTGAGTAGCTCCAACTAAAATTGGAAAGGCGGTGATGGCAAAATCACCCAACCACATGGAAAGGTATGGTCAGGGGGGAAGGTCATCATGCCGCCCTGCACATCGGAGATGAAGCGTACCCTTACCGGGAACATTAAGCTGCTTAAAAACTCCCAGAAACATTGCATACTCAGGAGATAGACGTGCCAATATGTAGTAAGGATACCTCTCATCCAATCCCCATTGCCGGTAACTCCAAGTAACATGCTGCAAAAATGTACTGTGCTGTTGAAAAACAATTATTATGCGAGTGCACTGCTATATCTATAATATGTAAATTTGAATTGTAAATTCTAGTACATACTGTAGACCAGGGGTCTTCAACCTTTTTCAGTCCAAGGGCCAATTTTGCTTATTCTTGTAGGCCCACTACTTTATCAGCAGTATTAGAACTGAACAAAGGCGGCTTGAGAGGTGCGCCCCCCCACCAATCCCTGGATCAGCCTTTATTAATATTTTTGCCTTAGATCTCTATAATTTTATGTGCCCACCCAAAAATATTTTCTGTATCCGCCTTTGGGACTCAATATATATATATTACAATGTAAAATACGTATGGAAGCAAAAAACATTTACAATACTTTTAGTTGTTAATATGTAAAGCGAAATCAAACCTTTTAGCGAGATTTTTGTCACTGCTTATTTTTAACAATCCAATCAATATCAGGTCTTATTTTTGATATTGCAACCCTAAGAGTGTTTCCAAGGTGGACGTCAGTTATTCTGGTCCTAACTTTTCATTTTATCAACTTCATTTTTGGAAACAGTTGTTTACAGACGCATTAGAGTACGCAGGAGGAGTTGATGGAGGGGTTGATGATTTTGTTATTACGAAATATGCGCAACAATATGCAGGAATATGCAAGTGCATAGAAATTTGGACCCTACTCATAAGCGATGTTTCGAAATGTATAAAATGACAATTTATTGAAACAGTGCAAATGTTCTTGAAATTATTGCATAATATGTACTGAAATGCATAAAAAATATCACTTTGTTATGTCCTTGAATATGATTATGCGCAAACTTAATGCAAAATACATACCAAAATGTATGTGATACGTACGGAGATACGTTTGAAAATATGGCATCATAAGAATTGTCTTGGGTCCAAGGACGCCGATAGGGTGAGTTTTTTTTTATGGGGGGGAAGGGGGAGGGCAAAGGCCTAAAGAAATGGAAATTTTCTATCAAAGCTTTTTAATTTTACTGTTTTTTTGTGTTTTTTTTCAAAGAAAATAGAAGTATGGGAGAGTAAATGGCCCTCACTTGCATGTACCTGCGGGTGCCCATGGCTTGGGCTGGAAAATATTACACTTGGTCTTGACTTGGAAAGTATTACGCATATTGAGAAACATCGCCACAGAAATGTGAAGACTCATAAAATTATTTTTTTCTAACTTTAATATTATCTAATTATATCATTTACACTTGAAACATATTCTGTACCATTTTTTTTATTCTTATTTAAAAAAGGTCCTTTAAAAATAGAAACATCAAATTAATCTAATTGATTGAATTACAAGCGGATTAGAAAAATACACACTTTTGAAGGTTTTATGAAAATTTTGTAGAAATATACCAAAATATGCAGAAATATTCAAAACATGAAAAATATGCACACAAAGGTGAAATATGAAGAAATATGCAAAAACATGCAAGTGCATAGAAATCCGGGTCCTAATTATTATTGTTAGCTTTATTATTATGTGCAAAAGGATTACTTTAAAACATATTATGGGCCATGCCCAATGGCACCAGGTACCGTGAAATCATTTTTTCTTTTGCGAGCAATTTACACAAAATACGCCCCGGTGGCTCTGTGTGACCACCATTTGGTAATTATGCTAACCCTGTAAAAGGTAATATCTCATATATAAAAAACAATTTATCATCTACTATTATTATGTGTTAATAGTTAAAACAGCATTTAGCAAAATAGGTGTCTCAGAGGTGAATCAATTAAATTTTTTAACGTTACTGTTGGAAATAAAAATAGAAATGACACTGCTTAGGCCAGCATTAGGCTTGACCTTATCCAGGTGACAAAATTAAAACTTAGGGCTTTCGAAAGGGAATTCAAACCCAAATTATATGAGAAAAATTTATGGATTTGTGGATGTGAATTAACAAACAGGCTATTTTGTTTTTACTGTCTCCTGTTTGCAAAACGAAGTGGTGATTTCAGTTGGGTGAAGTACAGTGTGGCTGATTTGTCACATATAACTCCAAAACTAAATTAGCATGAATACTCGCAGTCACATTTAAACTCCACATTAGAATTCTGTTTGCTTGGTATTCTTCAACAGCTTGACAGTGCATTTTTTAAGTTGCATTACAAGTTCGTTCAATCTTATGCCAAGAAAACTCAATATACAGCCAAACTCAATACGAGCACGGCTAAAACGAGCAATCTGCAGGTTAAGTTTAGTTCACTATTTAACTATATTAAGAGTTTCACGCTTTTTACGAACACAAAAGCAGAATCTCGACAAATACGAGAAAAATATCTGTCCAACTTCAATGTGATTTTTTCCCTTTTTCATACCAATTTTTTTCCCCAACGAAAACGGAGGAAAAGAAAACGTCAAGATATACAAGATGAACAAATGAATATGCCAAGCAAACATTTTTAATAACTGTTGAGATGCAATTAAGTGAAATGAGACCATATGTGTATTTATTTACAGTGTAATAAAAATAGACCCCATATAGGTAAGGTTGAAAATTCTATGTTTATTAAATGATATAACATTAATTTTGCACTAAAAAAATTACCAAAGTTAATTCTAGTAATTATTTTATTATGTATGCGTAGTTTGAAATTTTTATTCCTTTCACGTGTTTTAAAAGTAATGGTTATTAATACGAGGAATTTTATATATTCTTATCTTCTCGAATTATCCAAGTTCGACTGTATGTACGTTTCATTGGCTTGCAAAAATTTCTTTTCATAATTTATGTAAACCCAGGTCCGCAACAAGACGTGGGCAGGCTGGGCACATGGCCTAGAATGTTGGTAGGGAGGCCAGTGAAAGGACGGGCGCTGTGACAGTGGGGCGCCAGAATCTTTGTTTGCCAAGGGAACAAAGGTACTAGCTGCGCCACTGGTGAACCCCAATTTGAATAACAAAACAGCCGCCACTGTCCTCAACAGTAACGTTTTCAGAGCATGCAGTCAGATGGTGGGGAAGATGTTCTTATCAGCATATTTAGAATAGAATTTGATGAGTCCTAAGATGAATTTTTTTTAAATCACTGTTGCACTGCAAATCAATAAAACTACTCCTAATACCCATATATGCTAGAAAACTAAAGTAAAACACGATTGAAAGGAAAACCAAGTGTTACTTTGGTTCTATAGTGTTTTAAAATATTTCTTATGAAATATGAAAATGCCAACAGAATAAAATACAATGTTTATTTCAGACTCCAAGGGAGCAGGGACGTTATTTTTGTGTGAAACAATTTGTATTTTTTCATGAGCTAGTGGGCCGCATGCGGCCCGCGAGTTGAAGACCCCTGCTATAGACTGTGAGAGGCGATTTAGCGAAATGAATATAAAAACCGATATTCGTAATAAACTCTAGGTCACCAATATAAGCCATTTAATGGACATATTAATCAATATGCCACAAAGAAAGGAATTTGATTTTAAAGCTGCATATCTTGCCTGGTGTATGCACCAGGATCGAGGAATCAAGTCAAAGTATAAAAATAATTAAATACCATTGTGTGGGGTTGGTTGTTTCTGACCAAAAATTCTTGTAAACTTGAAACATCTTTCCTGATTTGGCTACAACTTTTAGGTGCAAGTTAGCCGAAAAGCTACAAAAATATTTTTAGCAGGTTACTCCCTGAGTTGAATGTATATTTTTGGTATGTTAATTCATGCAGCTTGCACCTGTTGCTAATTTCATATGGTGTAGGCGTGAGTAGTCTGTTATGTGCCAGTAATCGCACAATCATGGACCAGACAAGTTCAATAGGCAACAGATCTGGTGAACTGGCGGGACAAGGAAGATATGAAGCCTGATGGACATCGAAGAATTGTTGGACATTGCATGCTGCATGTGGCTGTGCATTATCCTATTGGTAATTGGTTGTATGCAGGCCCTGAAGATAAGGGAAAACAACAGATTCCACTACCACAGAAATATACCGGGAATACTGAAGTAGAATCCAATGGTACCCCAGACAATAACGCCTGGTGCTGGACCAGTACGATGATGCATAATGCAGTCTGTCACCACAGTGCATCCAGACATGGATGCAACTATTATGATGCGTTGAAAGAGATGGGATCTATCTGAAAAGACAGTATCACACCATTGACCTGTCCATTTGCACCATTCTAAGGTGCATTGCAAAATGTTGACCTCACCTAATTTTTTCACTGGCAAAGAACAAATCAAACGTGCAGCTAAAAACTAATCAGTGGGGATTGATTGTGTGTACACACTTAATACGTGATTACTGGTAAGAAACTGTGATTGGACTGTTATGGAAATCAAAATTTGCATATCAGGTGTTACGAAATGATGACCTCACCTAGAAAATCTTATCAAAATCTGCTACATATCATTTGTACGCAGATTGTTCTACTGTAAATGCGTTTTGAATGTTTTAATGCTCCTGCTTGTAAATTCTGAGTGGTTAAATATTTGAATTTAGTTTAAAAAGAGTAATTAATAAGATGGGTTCGTGAAAACTCTTACTGAACATGAATAAGGTCAAATAAAGGCTTACAAAGATGCTGGCCTCTTTAACCAAGCAATTGCAATGAAGATTGGACGATTTCCAGGTGTGGTGAATAATTTCTTGAAACTTGGAAATCAATATGGCACCAAAAAATCGATAGGTAGACCGAGGTCACTGACCTCTAGGAAAGAAAGAAGCATTAGTAGGATGCTTAGCAGCAGTGAAGCAAGTTTGGGAAAGCTCTCATGTAACCCTGGCATTAGTGTGCACCAGTCGACTTTGTCTAGTATTGCAAAAAGACGTGGAAACCTAAAGTAAAAAAAAAAGAAAAGAAAATTCACCCTCATATGATGAAAGCTCACAAACCTACTCGGCTAGCCTAGGGAAAAGAACATACAAACTGGGGTGACAGGTGGAAAACGGTGCTCAGCGATGAAAAAAAAATTCAATTTCGATGGTCCTGACGGTTGGAGTTACTACTGACACGACCTTCGTAAGGAGGAACAAATTTTCTCAAAAAGACAGCAAGGTGGTAGATCTCTAGTGGTGTGAGGTGCATTTGGATACAATGGCAAAATAAACCTTGCATTTCCAATGGGACGTATGAAGACAATCGACTACCAAGACCTGATGGAAATGTATCTATTACCCTTTGGAGAGGAAAGTGGTGGACCATTTTGGATCTACCAACACGATAATTCATGTCGCTAAATCAACTTGGGAATGGTTTCTTGGTAATGGTGTGAATACTAAGGACTTCCCTGCTGTTTCTCCTGACCTGAACCCAATGGAGAACTTATGGGGAATTCTAGCCAGGGTTGTTTACGTACACAGCAAGCAATATAATAATACACAGGCTTTGAAAGCAGCCATTATTTCTGCATGGGAAGCCATTAATTGTACAGTGCTACAGAGGCTTATACATGGAATGGCCTCATCGCATATTTGCGACTGGAGTCAACAAAGGAGCATTTGTGGGACATTAAGTGGCCGAGATCACCTTTTTGCAACACATAAAATGTATGTTTTTGTTGTTATTTGATTCCAATAAAATGCATTATACTTAAATTTATGTGTCTTTCATTTGTTTTCGGCAACACATGTTACTGCACATCAAGTGCAGATCTTATCATTACATACTCTAAAATAAAATGAAATAAACAAGGTGAGGTGAACATTTTGCTACGCGCCTCATACACTATTTGAAGCTGTAGATGCCTGTAGTATAGAATCAAAGGTAATCATTGCACTGGACACCTTGAAAAAATTCCCCATTGCTGCAGACGATGTTGAACCATTGCAGAGACAGGTTGCAGTGCAACACACCCTAATTTTTGAATTAGGGTCTGTGATGTGGATGTACTATGCAGACGTCAACCATTGTCTACACTTTCACTGGTGTCACTGCCTCACAAAGAATGTATATGTATTTTGTTTGTACCTAATATTTCTATAAAAATCACTTTTCTTCTCCACAAATCTAATTTCAGGGTTGTGTTAAAACCAATTAAGAAGATTGACATTTCACAACTTAAAGACCCCATTTCTGATGTAGCTAACTGCAGGACTTGTAACATCTAATGTAAATATGGAACATTTTATATTGGACAGATGCGCAGAACTCTATATTTAAGGAGAACTAAAACTATGCAAGATATTATTACCCTTCTCAAGATGACGACGACGTCTCTTTTTCTCCTAAACAAAAAACAGCTCTAGTTTGAGCTTCTTTCTACTTGGGTGTCGAAAATTATTAAGTAACAACACTAAAATTATGTCTGTAATTAAGATCTGCAGAAGTCAGCTATAACAAAACATCATTGGAATTTTGGATATAAGTTTGCTTTTTTTATAACTAAACTCATCGCCAAAGTCAACTCTTCATTAGGTTTGGATCTTTTTGAAGCGTACCACATTTTTATCAATGGTAATATAGTTATTAATAACTTGTGTGAGAATAGTTTCCTGTGTAAGGTGTATAAAAATTATTTGTTTTTGTGTAACATTTCTTCCACTTAATGATAGTAGATGGCTGCACACATAGGCGTAATCTGGCAAGGGCAAGGGAGGCACATGTCCCACCCAATTTTTTTAGAACAGGGGCAAAATCATATTTATTTCACCTAATTTTAGATTTTTTTTTCACCTCCCC
>QLNU02015360.1:165549382-165563000 GCA_006491805.2 Dysdera silvatica | reverse complement strand
AGGCGAGGGCCGATGGAGTGGCAGGCTCGATCCCTAAATTTAGCTGTGAATGATTTTTTCTTATGGGGACACCCGAAAACTGTAGTCTATAGAACCCAACCAACTTCGCTACTCAAATTAAAGAACAGAATTACTACAGCTTGTTGGGAGATACCATTACTTACATTTAAGCATGTGCATCAGAAATTTGAAAATCGTTTATTTTATTGTCAGGAGGTGAATGGTGCTCATTTTGAGCAGTTATTGATATAAAGTTCAATCTAGTAGTACGCCGTGTAATTTGAATAGGAATTTGATCCTATTGGGGCTGAGGAGATCCCCCCCACCACCTATAAAATCTCCTCTGCATCTACACATGCTCAGAAGCGCACTCTCTTCAGAAACAAGTATAGAACGGGATTTTAAGTACCTGTGTGTGGGGAAATTTTGGTAAAGAAGGGGATTTTATACGAAAATTTTAAACGCTCGCCATTCATGACTTGTGAGGTGTATTGACCTGGGACCAACGTTAATAATTGTTTTTTATTCAGATTTTTCGAACGGCATGCAACTTGACCTACCTTTCCATTTGAAATTTTTGAGTTGATCCCCACTCCCAACCCCCAAGGGGTCACACACCAAAAATTTTTCACTCAAAAAGTGCGCCCCCAAAATAATGGGATACGTGTTCGCCGATTTTTCCATCTAGCCAACCGTTTCCGAAAAAATGACCCTGGGTCAGACTTTGTGGACACGCTGTATAGTGTTCTCTGTTTGAATCAATGATTATTGTGTGAATATGAGCAAAGTGCATCTTGCCAGTAATAGCCCAAGTGGGGCTATTAAAAGTTTTTAATAATATATTACCAACTGTATTATTCTTGAACGTTATAAATTGAATTATTTTGCTGTTATATTTCATGTTATTCTGTCATATACACATGTTTTATTATACCTATTCAAACAGCCCTGTTCCATGTGGAAATTTTACAATTTGGCGGGTAAATTGGATACTAGCAAAATATGTATTAGTTTTCACTCTTCATTACCCAGCCTTTACGGAAAGAAAGCTTACAGATGTGGATGTTGTACTGTATATTTAAAAGAAAGTTACTGCTCACATACATTTTTTTTTAATTTTCATGAAAGTTGAAACTATCCGTATAGTCGCACTCTACCCTATACAAAGTCCGACTTCCAATGTTATTGCAGAACGCATGCCGTTTTTCATACCCACGGTAGGCTGCTGGGAGGTTCAGATTCTTCGAAAAATTGTAGATCTCGGCGCATCATTGCTTTTCTTGCGTATAAACTTATCACGCGGAGAACTTGTCTTGTACATCTTGTTCAGTAATAGATATCATTAAATCGCAGTTAGACTGTATTTGGTCAGATTATTTGTGATCGTTTGTTTTTTTGCCATTTAATCCTTGTATTTTATCATGGATTTATCTGATGATTCTAATTTTAGTTTGTCAAATTTCAGCCATTCTTGTGTCGAATGCAGGAAAAAATTCAGAACTACGTCAACAACTTCTTCCCTAAAATTTTCCCTTTCCCTGGCATAATTTCCCTACGTGGAATACAGTAAAATCGTCTGAGTCTTTAACATTGTGCATTTTCCTCTCCCTAGCCGCTAGTGTAAACGAAACAGTGGCTGGCTACACATGCGCAGAAACAAACACAGAACGGGATTTTAGTACCTGTGTGTGTGTGGGGAAATTTTGGTGAAGAAAGGGATTTTATACCCAAATTTTAAGCTCCCGCCATTCATGACGGGTTGGGTGTATTGACCTGGGACCAACGTTAATAATCGTTTTTCATTCAGATCTTTCGAACGACATACAACTTGACATATTTTTCCATTTGAAATTTTTGAATTGACCCCGCCCCCAACCCCCAGTGGTCATACCACAAAAATTTTTCACTCAAAAAGTGTGCCCCCAAAAATAATGGGATACGTGTTCGCCGATTTTTCCATCTACCCAACCGTTTCCGAATAAATGACCCGGGGTCAGACTTTGTGGACGCCCTGTATAGTGTTCTCTGTTTGATTCAACGATTATTGTGCGAACATAGGCAAAAAAACCAAGTGTATCTTGCTAGTAATAGCCCAAGTGGGGCAGTACCAATTGTATTATTCTTGAACGTTATAAATTATTTTGATGTTATATTCATGTTATTCTGTCATATACACACACTTTTATTATACCTATTCAAACAGCCCTGTTCCATGTGGAAATTTTACAATTTGGCGGGTAAATTGGATACTAGCAAAATATGTATTAGTTTTCACTCTTCATTACCCAGCCTTTACGGAAAGAAAGCTTACAGATGTGGATGTTGTACTGTATATTTAAAAGAAAGTTACTGCTCACATACATTTTTTTTTAATTTTCATGAAGGTTGAAACTATCCGTATAGTCGCACTCTACCCTATACCGTGTCCGACTTCCAATGTTATCGCAGAACGCATGCCGTTTTTCATACCCACGGTAGGCCGGTGGGAGGTTCGGATTCTTCGAAAAATTGTAGATCTCGGCGCATTATTGCTTTTGCTGTTCTTGCGTATAAACTTATCACACGGAGAACTTGTCTTGTACATCTTGTTCAGTAATTCCAACGAATAGTATTCACTATTTTCGATTCAGTGATTTCAAAAGAAGCCGAATGTGTGTGACATACCCCACTTAGTTATTCTTAGCATGGACTCATCGTGCGACCTTGTCTTCAGTTTGTTTAGTTTTGCGCTAGTCTATGCTAGAATCAGACTCCGATGATGTTCTCACTTCCACTCTGATTATGTGACTATATATAATTTCCTTTGTTATTGTTTCCATTGATATTCTTTTACTCCGGCAAAAAAAAAAAAAAAAATCTTACACAAATTGTATGTCTACTAAGCCAACGTTTTTCATATAATGTATATATGTAATAGATAGTGATATTAGTAATTCTGTTTGTGATTTTGCGCTAGTAGCTGCAAATAATCAACATTAGAAAACATGACTACAATGAGGAAAATTGAGGAAACGAATTTTTGATTGAATGCAAAAAATGAGTTTTACGTTGCTGATATATAGATGGATTATATATTAATGCAAAACAATGTACAAAGATAATGGATACCAATATACCAAGAAATATAGATTATTCTTTGATTTTTGCTCAGTTTTTAAAAATCTCACTCAATGATACCATGAAATAACAAATTGTTACACAATAAGAACAAAAAATGTGGCGTGGTATGCTGGTATTTTATGGTATTATTGTGTAAGATTTTGTTATTTTATGGTATTATCGAGTGGGATTTTGTTATTTGATATTTGCTCAGTTTTTAATCTACATTGCCTGCTACATTAGTATACATTATCTGTGTATATTGTTTCGCATTAATATAGAATTCTCGTGAATTGAAGGTTAGTGTAAAATATAACAACTTAAGTGCATCGATAGCATGTTTCGAGTTTTGGGATGTGAGCCTCGTTCTGTAGTTTTCCTATTACTGTCTACCTATTATACGTTATTTGATGTGTAGTATTAAATTTTAGATCTCTTAAATGGAGTTTTGTTTTCGTGTTGATTGTATATGCACGTTTGCTGTTTCCCAGTATCTTAACAATAGCTTATCGATGAGAGTTGCTTTTGACAATCAGAAGCGAATACAACTATTATTACCTGGCAGTTGGTCAGTAGTAACGCACATGTTGCTACCGTGCATGTAATCTGGATTTAATACCAGCAGATATCCATCGTTTTTTCCCCACAAATCTGCTGTTTGGAGTTTGAGTCTGTAGATGAGTAAGATGTTGGAGATCCTTTGGTAAACTGCGAGTCCTTGCACCATGAAATATGATCATTATAAAACTGAACCGAGAGAGAGAAATGCATTTAAAAATGATTTTATATCTAGTAGTGACTAAATAAATTTGGGGGAGATGTGTGCCCCTTTTTCTTTTTACATATATGTAAGTACAGGTAGTCCAAGATCATTGTTTTTTAAATACAGATGTTAGTACTCTAACCCACGTAATACAGGATTAGCTCATGAAAAGGGATGCCAAGCGAATTTGAATTTTAACTTATTCTGAATTAGATAGTGCTTGATGTTTTGAAGTAATGATGCTAATTATAGTAGTACTACACTTTCCCACGTTCACAACTTTGTTGACATCACTACGACCGTCTAGACATGCTGGTCAGGATCATCCAGATAAGAATCAAATAAACCATTTCTATTCTAATGAACTGCTATCTGAATATTTTGTGGTGCATAATAAACTTCGGAATGCCCTCTGGTAGTGTAGTGGTAACGTGTTCGCCTAGCGTGCAGTTATTCCGGGTGCAACTTTCAACTGTGCCCCTCCCCCCAAAAAAACCCCGCTTGCTGACCAACTACTCACCATAGTCCGAAGAGTTTGTTCCCTAGGCCTCAAAAGATTTATTTGGATTTGTCGGAAAATTGTAGGTCCCAGCGCAGCATGACCTTTGTTGTGCTTGCGTCGTGGTGCTCAAAAACTCCAACTTTGAAACCTTGGCACGTACTAAAATGTACCAGAATATTTTTTTAAGCGGTAACACGTTCGTCTGTCTTGCTATTAACTTTGGTTCGATTCCAGTGTTACCCAAGAACGTGTTATTTTTCTGTTCACCCACACTCCGGGGTTGGTTCTTTTGGCAATAAAGGGTTAGTTTCCTCTGAGATTTAGGTTCCGGCATTGCATGACTTCAGCTGTCTTTTGCGCCATTTAACAGAATTCGATAAATTTCGCATATTTTTTTATTTTTCAAATGAAACACCTTTTTTCACTTTGAAGTACATGTTAAAACATGACATGTATATGCTGCCATTCTATCAACTAACTTGTTTGGCGAAGAATGACCCTTGCTGTCCTTGCATCATAAAAATATGACCTACAACTACTATCCTATCAGGCGTGCAATAGAGATAGACTTAAAAAAAATGAAAATAAATGAATATACAGTGCTATCAAGCTGAAAGAGAGGAACAAACGTCAAAGTGAGCGTAACTAAAAATGGTTGAATAGGCTGAACGTCAAAAATGGGGGCCCTACTGTATATAAAAAAGGTTATTTTCGGTGGGGAAAAATACCTTTTCACATGCAATGCTTTTCAGTGGGAGCATAGGTTTGATTTAATGTTTTTGTCATAATTTATTATCTGCAAGGCCTCCTTATGATCATTACCTTGAGCATCATACAATATATCAAACATGCCCCCCCCCCCCCTTTATATTGGCCTGAAACGTTTAAATGGACAGCTGTTATAAAGTTAGTTATAAAAAAAAAAGGCAACTAAAAGTGCTGAAATTTAATAAAACTTTAGAAAATATGCTATCTTCAAACTAAAGATTTCTTTCTAAATCCCTGGAATTGAGGTATTCAAACTAATTCGAAATGTTTAAAAAATTGCAAGTTCAGTATAAAAACGATAGCTTGTAGTCTTATTTTGCACCAAATCTGTGTAACTATATGATTATGGAAAACATACTTTAAGCGAAAGGAAGAGACAAGGATTTTCAGCAGGTTCGCAGCTCCTGTAAATAAATGTTCTTCTATTTAAACACCAGTGTGTGTTCCTCTCATCTAAGTTTTTTAAACATTTCTTAAAGTTTTTGTTTTCTCCTCAGAGTGCAATGTGACTTGCCATCAGAAATGTGAAAAACATATGCCTAATTTGTGTGGTGTCAATCAAAAACTACTTTCTCAAGTTTTAGATATTGTGAAAAAAGGTTAGTGTGTGGTTTTGTATCATTAATAAAAGGACTTCAAGCTATCACATCCTATGAATCTTCTTGCCATTTCCCACTTTTCTTTCTCTGGTGCTGTTCCGTGCTTTCTTCTGTTGCTGTTTATATTTGTCCTATTTTGTGGTAAATTCTTCATTTGTTATGTGTATACTTCTCCTGCCATAATATATTGACTATGTATTTAGTATTTGTTGACAAGGCCGTGCACAAGGAGGAAATCTTGGGATAAACACCCCTTATACAAGGAGGGAGTTTTGAGGGTTACCCCCCTCCCCGATATGTGCGGTTTTATTAGCTGTAAAATAAATTTCCATATGGGAGAAAGTTTTGTTTCCATCAAAACCCCCTCCTTTTTTTCCCCATTAAATCCCTGTGCACGGATCTGTTCCATGGTAAGTTTAAATCCTATATGTAACAACGAATACCATTTTGAATAACGGAATACTGCTCATCATATGCATAGCAATCAATACCGAATTAAGACATGCGCCAGCCGCCTTTGGTACTATTCGTAGTGGAGTATCCGAAATTTGAACACAAGGTGATATTTTTTACAAAACCTAAGCCGCACTGAATTTTTCTACCCAAAACATGTGAAATAACGTCAGTCTGTCTGTAACTGTAATTACATTGTTTATAAATTTATCTAAAAAGGGAGAAATGTGCTACATCATTTACAAAGTTAAAATCTTTCATTTGTCTTGTATTCTATAGTAGCTTTTTTTTTAATTAAGTTAAATGTGAACACATTATATAGATTTCCATATGGGGAAATTTTATTTCAGGAAAATCCTCAGAACACGATGATCGAGGGAGAAAAAGAACCTCTTCTGCAGGATCAACGTTTTCCACAGCAACTACGTGTTCAAATCTGTCCTCGTCGTCGGAAGTGTCGAACTTATGCGATGATTTACGTAATTCTTCCCTCAATAGTCCACAGAAGCTCCTCAAGTTTAGAAAATATGCCATTGACGATTTCCTGTTTCTGAAGTTATTGGGGAAAGGAAGCTTCGGAAAGGTCAGTAAATTTTATGTGTGCATCTGTTCTTACTCACGAGTCAGTGGTGGATTTACCAATAGGCTGAAGCCTACGGCTACAAATCTTCGACGACAAGTTTGTCGCCAAGGAGTTTGTGAAGACAGGGCTCCATTTTTTAACCAATTGAATTATTAATTTTTCAGAAATATTTTCTATCGAAATGTTGCACCATTTATTCGTTTGTCGAACCACGTATTTAAATGAAAATAGGCGGCCAATAGGCCTGTTTTTTTTTCCTTCTTCCAAAACAACATAACTGCTAAACAAGTTGAAAACAAAGCGATATGAATATGGTGCACTGTGCATCTTGAGAATGTTTTTCAGCTGTTGAATGTAGATATAACTTTAAGTAATTATTAAGACAGGCAATTACCATGAAAGTTCATTTTCTTAAACTAATTTAAAAATGAAAATACACAAATGCAGTTTAATGTGATTTGTAACGACTTTTTTACAATTGTTTCGGTAGGGAAAAGCGTTCCACCGTCATCAAAAAATTGTCAAGAACGTTTTTTCATACCGAAACAATTATAAAAAAGTAGTTACAGATCATATTGAACTGCGTTTATGTGTATTTTCGTTTTTAAATTAGTTTATTACGCTGTCATCGCTCACCTTCTCAGGTCATTTTTTTGCTTAAAATGGATAAAAGATTATTTGAGCTCTACTATGTTGGAAAACACAGATCGAATGAGTTAGCGATTTTATCAATTAAATCAGGAATCAATTTCCTTTGACATTGTTTTTAAAGGTGTTGTAGAAAGCAAATTTGTGTCTAGACGGCAATATTTCTAAGCACCTATGGTTTACCAAAGAATGCACTTAATTGTAAAATTCAGTTTTTAAAGATGCGTAAATATTTTTGTAATAAAAAGCATACTTTTATTGATTTGGAATTATTAGTTTTATGTGATTTTCAGATTAAATTATTAAACTATAGAGAGCATGATACTATTGTTATATTATATATATACAGCAATTGTATATATAAAGCAAGGTTAATGGTTACTATGTTCCTTTTATACGTCTTATAAATATTTAATGTTTTCTATTTACATTTTTACATCCATTTTTTGGTATGTTCAGAGCTGTATTTAAGCATTGGGAGAGCTGCCATTTGTGTGTGGGGGGGTCTTCTCGAAAGAGGCTCAAAGGTGCCAAATTTTCAAACATCTGCGAAAAGACAAATTGGGAATAACTGTCAGGGTTGTCAAATTAAATATTTAACAAAAGTGCCAAAATCTGTTATGCCTCTAATTTCGTTTGGTAAGGCAGTGTGGCAAAATGTCATATTACAGGCGGCAAAATCATAAATCTGTCTTTGCTGACTCATTCATTTGATTGATCAATAGGGGAAAAAATTGCCCCAGTGGTTATGACTTCTCTCTTGGTCTGCTAGACTGGATTAGACTCCCAGTATGCTTGTTCGTTTATACAAGTAAATGTAAAGTGGTTTGAAGGTCAAGTTGAACCATCTGTCCCAGATGACAGTAGCATAGTCTTGGGACATAAAATATACTTACAAAGTAAAATAATAATAATAATAAAAAAAACTTGAATTTCTCACACATGTACCATTTAAAAAAAATGTTTTATCTTCAGGCCAGGGTCGCAGCCCCAATGGATTTGAGCCCTCTCTGGAAATGTAAAATGTAATCACCCCCTGAAAATATCCTCCCTCAAAATAAATTATTGCAGAATTTTGTTGTTCTTAATTTGCATTAATTCTACTGTTACAGTTTCTCTCCATTGCAGTGGCAACATACATTCGGTTACCAAATCTGGCATCGCCCCTTCCTGTAGCAGGTGTTGCTGGCCAGGCTGTGTGCCATGCTTGTGTTTTTACTCTGCTAATAATAAATCTCTTTATATACGTTAAACTGTGTTTCATAGTTTTAAATTTGTTTTATATAAAATTGTACACAACAACGAAAATTGTTCTTTGATGTTTAATAATGTACCGAACAATAATTTTTTTGATAGCTCTTATGTAAATCGTGTTTTTTTTAAACAGAGATTTGAGTCTGCATCTATTCTATAGTAAGGGGGAGGGGCTCAGGGGCATAAGCTCCCCATTGGATATGAAGATAATCATTTCTCTGAATGCCGCGTCAGTCACGTGTTTGAACACCCTTCCCATCTTTTCTCCCCTAATTATTTGCCTAATCACACCACATCACGCAGAGGCATAGCCAGGGGGTGGTTTTGAGGATTGCAGCCCCCATCATAGTGAAATTTTGTACATTTAATAACATAGGAATATATTAGTTGTATCTCTTAAGCCTTTAACCCTTCCCTTACAAACTTTCTGCCTATGTCACTGACATCACATGATCTTCTTTAAAGCTAATTGAACCCCATAGTTTTTGAATTGCTACACCACTAAGAATGGATATCTGTAAATTCTCAATTTCATGTAATGGTAAGCCATCCAGTTCTGAGCTGATTGTATGAACAACATTTAGGCAACATATGGTAACATACCTATTATAATTTTTTTTTGTGATAACATGATAGCCCAACGTGTGGTTTTCCTGTGTTTGACTCCAAACAATGAAAAAAACCCAAACTAAGTGCTTACCGTAGTCCAAGGGTTAATTCCCTAGACCTGAAAAGGTTAAAATTCCTTGGAAAACTGTGGGTCCCGGGACGGCATAACCCTTGCTGTCATTGCACCATAAAACCCAAATTATATTTCAACATGGAATAGAAGTACTGTTAGAAACAAATACATTAACTTTGAAATGAAATTTTTGTGAGAACATATGTTTACAGTTAATGATTATCAACGTATGCTACATTCATTCTATTGTCATTGTGTTTGAGCAATCAGCATGATCTTCGCTGTTTTGACATCTGTCATCCTATATATATTGCCATATACTTGTTTCGATGGAGTACTTGTTTTTCAACTTTTGAACAATATATATATTTTTTTTAATTTATTTTTTTAATGCTATAACAGGTTTTCAATTTACACAGGTGCTTTTAGCAGAATTAAAAAACAGTTCTCTGTATTTTGCTGTCAAGTGTTTGAAAAAAGACGTTGTTTTGGAAGATGATGATGTCGAATCCACAATGATTGAAAGGAGAGTTTTGGCACTTGGTACACAGCATCCTTATATGTGCAAGTTGTATTGCACTTTCCAAACAGAGGTTAGTAGGCAGTGTATGTATTATATCAGTGCCATTCTCACTGAATAATTTAAAATTAATAAGCATTATGTAGTATCAACAAATTGATTACATACAATGTAAATGTTATGTAATAATCATTGGGTATAGTGTTCTTATTTATATGGTACAAAAATGTATTGTTAATTTTACTAAATAAATTTATATATATACATAGGCTTGATAAATCTGATTCGCCATTGGCAACTAAATTTTTGCAATTGGTGAGTAAGAAATTACCTTTTCTCACTTGGTTATACATTTTTTTTTTTTAAGGCAGACAAGTACTGTTCTTGTCTAGCAAGTATGGTTCATCATAATCTGTAGAGTCTTGCATATACATACACTGAAGAGCCATTACGTTATGACCATCTAATAAGATGTAATACCTTAACGTTATGGCTACTTAATAAGATGTAGGACAATCAAAATCATGCAAAACAGTAACCATTTTATGAGGTATTAATTTGATGAAGTTACGTTTGATATCCTGGAAATACCTGGTACAATAATCACAACAGCTGGTCCTCCAGTTTCCATATATTTTTGGGCAGTGGTAATGTAATGCAAACCGGTTGCTTAAATTCCAACCACAAATGTTGGATTGGGTTTATGTCCTGTAAATTTGGAGTCTATGGCATTAAATAAAACTCAGTATCATGTTTCCCAAATCACCCCTTGATGATTTTGACATGGTGCATTGCCCTGTTGGTAGTGGCTATCACTAGCAGGGAGCACAGTTGATATGACCATTCGTGTAAACTTATTGTGAACCAAGTTCATGGGAGTTCAGTAAGTTTCAGATACCTATTGGTATGGAGTTATATTGTCCTGAGCCCTCCCACCTACCAATAATTTAAAATAAATTACAATTTTGCATATACTGTAATGTGAGATATTACCCTTCAGTTTTTTTTCTCCAAAACAAAACAAAACCCCTCTAGATTGAGCTATTAATGTGTGGGTGTCAAATTTATTAGTAATATAGTATAATGTATAAATGTATACAATATGTGTGCATGAGCTCTTCAAATAATTTTGAAAACTATAAGCTGCTGTAGACATCTGATAACGATCAAAGATTTTTCTACTGGGATAATGGGCCTTAAAATATTCTATGAAAATACTGCTCACGGCAGCTCTACCGGCATATATGTGTCTAACAATGCATAGGCTCAATAGTGCAAGTGCTATTGACTCCACTGATAACACTAATCAACAAATTTTAACTTTTTGTCTGCTTCTGGTATGCAACCTAGTATTTCTTAAAGAATTCAGCCCCTGATTTTGAATCGGGTATTAGAAATGCTCTATCGTGTCAGGTTTTTGAGAAATATGCAGTTGAAATTATAGGGTTTACATTAACTCAATGTTAAATATAATGCTTTGTATTTGGAATAAAATTTTCGTACCCTCAACAAAAATAGATGAAACTGATAGAATATAGTCACTCCGGAATACCAAGTATTGTTTTTGTTTATGTCTGTCATTAATAGTTTCCAAGATATGGTGCCGGGACACACCCATGGCTGCTAGAAATTGTACTACGCCTACTCAGAAATTAGTTTTTAGCGGCCATTACGTACATATTCTCAACAGAGGTGGTAAAATCCCAGACCAAAAAAAAAAATGTACTGTATGTACAATGGATGGAATCAGTTTTCATCGACCCTTAAACACTTTAGGAAGTCGCTAAAACCCCAAAACTGCTATAAAAAATTGTAGTGTGCGTACCAAGGTTTCAGATCTTAGTGGCCCTTACAAATTGCCTGCAAATACAAAAGTCTTGATCACAGACAAAGATTGATCATGACAGATCGTGAACAAAGGATCGTGAAACAATTTTTTTTGTATCATACAATGCATGGTTGAAATTAAAGCTTTGAAGCACAAATACAGTAATGGCGCAGAAGATGAAAAAACAAGTTTTATTCAGAGCTAATTACAAGGGTTTGTTCAAAAGGGATCCACTATTAATAGTTTATTTCAATCGTATTTTGGATCATTAAAATGTGGTAGAGGGAATCAAAATAAACTTTTTTCCCCCATAGAATATGTATGTCTGGAAATACTGTGTTTAAGCACTAGTGTCTGTAAGATAGATTTGAAAGGTGAAACTAAAGACAGGCCAAATGAGATGTAAGAAACTTTTTAATGAGTCCTGTATTTACAGCAGATGTTCAAAAGAGCGACCACCAACACAAAGGCAAGCTTCACATCATCGATGCATCGACTTTCGCACATTTTCAAATATTCCAAGCATGTCTTGAACATTTCCTGCAGCAACAAACAGTCTTGCGACAAGATCTTGTTCTGAGTCAATGGGGGGTATCATACACAACGCTCTTCATATGCCCCCATAAGAATAAATCCAAACACGACAAATCGGGTGATCGTGGTTGCCAAGGAACAGGTCCCCCTCGACCAATCCATTTGTTTCCGTACGTATCGTCCAGGTAATTCCTGACATCACAGCTAAAGTGTGCAGGCGCAACATCATCCTGGAACCACATTTTTGCTCTAATAGACAAAGGAACATGCTCCAGCAATTCCAACAATGACCCTTGCAGGAAAATGCCATTCGTGTACCCGTCCAAGCGACTTGGTAGGATATACGGCCCAGTTAAATAATTGGCCACTATACCAGCCCACACATTAATAGAAAATCTTTGCTGGTAGGCATGTGCTCTTATCGCATGGGGATTTTCATGCTCCCAAACATGAGCATTGTGTGTGTTAAACAATCCCTCCCGAGCAGGGCAACCCCGGGTGCTGCAGCCTGAGGGGCCTTGCCACAAAATATTGGGTTTCACAATCGGGTAACATTAATTTACCGGGAGAAAATTATTTTAAAAAAAGTGGCTAACTGTTATACCAATTCTTTTCGTAACTCCAATACCGTGGAATTAACAATCGAATAGAACACTTGAACATGAAGGGTCTGTTTACAGTACATCCCAAGTAGCTTATTGGTTAGCGAACCGCACCCTTGGAAACAGTACTCCCCCCTCTGCTCTCCACCTCCATCCCTCCAGTAGAAGCATGGTCACTGTCATTGCCAACGAGCTGATGATTTATTGAAAGTCGGTTGTCGCGCCCTCTCCTCTTCCCTACCCGTCGCCCGTTCTGGCGCGAGCCCTGACCAATGACGTAGGAAAACACTCGTCCGAGGAGAAATTAGTTTCTGCAAACTTTTACTGATTTCAAGAAAGCAGTAGCGCTCATTCTGTCCAGATTGTTCTCTATAAGCTATTTAAAGCTTCCCCGTATGGATTGGAAGAGAGAGAGAGAGAGCCAGAGATTAAGATACTTTCCTATCACAGTACTGCAGAAAATAAAATCCAACGACCAAAAGGATCTGTTTACAAACTTGTGGATAGCATCACGCACACTATTAACTGTGCCTGTCATAGTCGCAAGTATCAAGCGAAGTTTTAGCAAACTCTAAAACTTATAAAAGCTTACCTCAGATCGACCATGGCCGAAGAGAGAGACTTAGTGCTCTGGCAGTTTTAGCAATTGCAAACGAGGAAGCCAAAAAGTTGGACTTTAAACAAATTTTAAAATCTTTTGCAAGTGCCAAAGCCAGAAAGATTCCTTTAGATGTTTAACATATTGCATTTGGCTGTGAAGTCAAATACTATTGCATATTATTA
>QLNU02015360.1:165530208-165549282 GCA_006491805.2 Dysdera silvatica | reverse complement strand
GGGTGTTGAAATCCCCCATTACAATGAAATTTTGTATATTTTACATAGGAATACGTAAGTTTTAGCTCTGTATCCCCATTGGGGCTATAACCACCCTTACAAACTTTCTGTGTATGCCAATGAGGATCAGTAGGTTGAAGTTGCTGAACACATGTGATTTTACAAGGGTAATATTACAGCATTTTACAAATGATTTTACGCACAGTACTGATTAGTAATTCCCTTTGACATGAAACAGCATGTATGCTGCATGTCACATGTGTATTTTCTGTGGTTGCTTTCTCTACTGCCAATGCAACAGATTCTTGAGTTTCTACAGGAACAGGTGTTCTTTCCCATCTAGGTATGATGGATAACACACCTGAGTAAGAGGGCTTCAAATTTCTTTATAATATTCTTCAAATCCAGAACAATAATTGGTGCTTTATGTAATCCTGTCAAGGTTCGATGTTTCAATGCACGCAATTCATTGCTTTTATAATATTGATAATAGCATTTCACGAGTAAAGCACAGTGTTTCAAAGATAAAAAGGCATTGTTGACTTGTAACAACTGAAGACTGCCAAAAATGAACAGCTTTGTAACAGGAAAACCATGACCATGTAATGCGAATTTGTATAAATTTGAAAACTTGCATTTTCTGTGTGGTAATCCATTGACAAGCCATTAAAAATTTTCCTAAATATTGGGGTGTTCATAAAGCAAAGACTATTAGTCCTGACTACAGCATACAGTGTCATTTCTCCTCTTTCCCCCATTTTTTAATTTTTTTTCTTTTGCAAGATACCAAAGCTCATGATTTCCTTTACAACATTTCAAAGTTTGGTAACTTTTTGACCCAGTGATTTTCATTTTATAAGGGTTTCAAAGTGAACATTTAATTATAAACACCCAGCATATTAAGGATTACTAAGGTGTGTTGCAAAATGTGGACCTCACCTAATTTTTTCACTGGTAAGGAACAAATCAAACGTGCAGCTAAAAACTAATCAGTGGGGATTGATTGTGTGTACACACTTAATACGTGATTACTGGTAAGAAACTGTGATTGGACTGTTATGGAAATCAAAATTTGCATATCAGGTGTTACGAAATGATGACCTCACACAGAAAATCTTATCACAATCTGCTACAAATAATTTGTATGCAAACTTTTCTACTGCAAATGTGTTTTGAATGTTTTAATGTTGCTGTCTGTACATTCTGAGTCGATAAACGTTTGAATTTAGTTTAAAAGGTGTAATTAATAAGATGGGTTTGGGAAAAGCTCTTACTAAGCATTGAAAAGGTCAAATAAAGGCTTACAAAGATGCTGGCCTCTTTAACCAAGCAATTGCAATGAAGATTGGACGATTTCCAGGTGTGGTGAATAATTTCTTGAAACTTGGAAATCAATATGGCACCAAAAAATCGATAGGTAGACCGAGGTCACTGACCTCTAGGAAAGAAAGAAGCATTAGTAGGATGCTTAGCAGTGGCGAAGCAAGTTTGGGAAAGCTCTCACATAAGCCTGGCATTAGTGTGTACGACTCAACTTTGTCCAGAATTGTAAAAAAGATGTGGAAACCTAAAGTACAAAAAAAAAAAAATTCACCCTTGTATGATGAAAGCTCACAAACCTACTCGGCTAGCCTAGGGAAAAGAACATACAAACTGGGGTGACAGGTGGAAAACAGTAGTGTTCAGTGATAAAAAAAAAAAATTCAATTTTGATGGTTCTGTCGGTTGGAGTTACTACTGGCACAACCTTCGTAAGGAGGAACAAATTTTCTCAAAAAGACAAGGTGGTTGATCCGTAATGGTGTGGGGGTGCGTTTAGATACAATGGCAAAATAAATCTTGCATTTCCAACGGAGCATATGAAGGCGACAGACTACCAAGACCTGATGGAAATGTATCTTCTACCATTTGGAGAGGAAATCGGTGGACCATTTTTGATCTATCAACAGAATAATACCCCAATTTATGTTGCTAAATCAATTTGGGAATGGTTTTTGATAATGGTGTGAATACTATGGACTGGCCCGCTGTTTCTCCTGACCCGAACACAATGGATAACTTACGGGGAATTCTCTCCAGGGTTGTTTACGCAAACGGCAAGGAATATAATAATACACAGGATTTGAAGGCAGCCATTATTTCTGCATGGGAAGCCATTGAGTGTACTGTGCTACAGAGGCTTGTACATGGAATGCCTCATCACGTATTTGCAATTGGAGTCAACGAAAAAGCATTTGTGGGACATTAAGTGGTCCAGGTCATCTTTTTGCAGCACATGAAATGTACGTTTTTGTTGTTATTTGATTCCAATAAAATGCATTATACCTAAATTTGTGTCTTTCATTTGTTTTCGGCAACACATGTTACTGCATATCAACTGCAGTTCTTATCATTACATACTCTTAAATAAAACGAAATAAACAAGCTGAGGTCAGCATTTTGCAATGCACCTTATTTCCTTTTTATATTTTTTTATAAAAATTTAACTTTTTCCTATTTTTATACCTTTTTATATCCTTTTTTAGATGTTACATTCAGAGTTGTTAAATGAAGAATTTGACAAAGGGGCTAAAATGTTAATTATGCCTCTGGTTATGATTAGTGAGATTATTCAGCAAAATTGTAAATCTGTTTCTAATTACATAGCTCCCATCACCTTATAAAAGTTGCCATGTGTGGAGTCCACAAATTTTTGTTTTCATCAAATTCATGTTTTTGTCAAATTCAAATTCTGGCTTTTCCATTACCATTATGCATCAGACTTTAGCTTCTCAGATCAAGCAAATTTTTCCCAATCCTGGATCTAATCTTGTTGTACCTACAGAAAATATGCTCTTATGATTATTCTTCCTTGATAATAATGGTACCCATTGGTGTAATTAAGCAGAAATAGGTGGTAGCGGCTTAGTTCTCCCTATAAAAAATTTACCCCCTAGAAAAACAAAATTGAAATGAATGCTATGTGCAGGTAAAAGGGGGGGGGGGTTATATCCCCAATAGCATTCAAAGTTAGGTATACCAATGAGGATATCCAATGTGGCTATTATAACCCATTAGTGACAAGATGTGGTTTGTGGTCTGTTTCAACATAATATTCTTCTCACCATAACTGAAATTGGTAGTAATTTGAGTGATTGTCTTTTCTGCTTGCTTGAACAATCCTAGTCACCCTAATCTAACCTTTTGTCATTAACGAACGATTATCTTTCACAATAGTATCGTTGACTTTGTTTACAGTTCGTTATACCATTCTTAATCCTTTTCACCCCAGTGGCCCCGCTGGGAGGGCATGCAATATATGGCCTTTAATTGCATTGGCTAAATAGCCTGAAGTGCAAAGGGTTAACATGTCCTTGAAACTGTGGTGCATGAGAAGTCCAAGAGAGAGAACTGTCATTTCAGAGATGTTTCATTTAGCATGTCTTGCTCTTATGACCATCCCATGTTCAAAATCTGTTAGCTTATTAGTTTTCCTCCATTTGTTTTTATTCGTTTTTCCTCCATTATATAAAATAATTATTTTGCTGCATTTATATCCAAACATGGGCCTTGCAATGTAGTCAAACTCATTTGCATGTACATTATGGCTGTACCTTGAAAAGTGGCATCTCGGGTATATATCCCATGACATTTCTATATTGGAAACACTATTAGTTAAGTTGATTCATTTGGGCAGCAAAGGGTAAAGACTAACAAAAAGAGTTCAGGGTGCAAAAAGACAAAGAAAAATGATTTTTTACGTAAATTTTATAATTTTCACATTATAAAGGAGTCTCATAAGCATTTAATTTTAAAATTTTTTTGAAAGTATGGATATTTTAAAAAAATTCTAAAGCATTAACTTTATTTGTTTTAAAACAAACCTTAATTCAATAAACAATTTAATATAATAAAAATTCTTTTTTTCCTCAAAGGAATTAATTATGCAGGTGTAATTTGTCACAAGGGACCTAGAAAAAAAATGGTCTAGGGCTCTATGAAATCTTAATCTGTCCCTGGTTCCCACTGCAGAATGACTTTATCTGTCCTTCATTGTAAATCACGAAGTTCCTGTTCAAATTTAAAGTAACTCACTGGTAAGTACAGTATCTCCTTGTGTATGTATTTGTAAAAACTTTTTTAGGCTGTCTTTTTATTTTTTAAAATTTTAGATCTAATCATGTGCAAGAATAAACCTAATTCCTATAAATATACCTGTTTTTTCCCTCAAGTTTTGTTGTTCTTGCAATATATTTAGAAACTTCATTTTTTCACCCCATAGGTTTTATGGTGCTGAAGTAGCCAGTGCACTGGGATTTCTTCATAAACGGGGAATTGTGTACAGGTAAATTGATATTTAAAATACTCCATTTGCTATTGCTATAATTTTTATAGAATTGAGCAGTTTTTCTAAACTGCTTATGTTATATTTGGTTTTAAGACTTTTTGCTTAAAAAATATAATATTTCATACCTAGTCAGTATATAAAAAAGTTTTCCAGAAAAAAAAACTGACTATAAAGGCGTATTTTTGTTTGCCTATTAAAAACGGGTAAAAGTATGCCTGTCAACCAAAACAGAAAAAGTTACTTTCGTTTACAGGGATATGAAGTTGGACAATGTGGTTTTAGATGAAGAAGGCCACATTCGTTTGGTGGATTTTGGAATGTGTCAGTTTCGGATCTATCGCGAAGAGTGTCAGCCATTTAATTTCTGCGGTACTCCACAATACATTGCCCCTGAAGTATGTTGCCTGTGTTTTTTAAGCCTTATGTGATAGGAGCTGCTTTATTACTTTAGCATGCTGTTTTTATTTGCACTTTTGTAAGTTTGTGCTGTAAGGTACATATACTGACTAACCATGGATTAGAACAAATAGTTCTTAAGGTGCGTAGCAAAATGTTGACCTCACCTTGTTTATTTCGTTTTATTTTAGAGTATGTAATGATAAGAACTGCAGTTGATATGCAGTAACATGTGTTGACGAAAATAAATGAAAGACACAAATTTAGGTATAATGCATTTTATTGGAATCAAATAACAACAAAAACGTACATTTTATGTGTTGCAAAAAGATGACCTCGGCCACTAATGTCCCACAAATGCTTCTTCGTTGACTCCAATTGCAAATACGTGACGAGGCATTCCATGTACAAGCCTCTGTAGCACAGTACACTCAATGGCTTCCCATGCAGAAATAATGGCTGCCTTCAAATCCTGTGTATTATTATATTCCTTGCCGTTTGCGTAAACAACCCTGGAGAGAATTCCCCGTAAGTTATCCATTGTGTTCGGGTCAGGAGAAACAGCGGGCCAGTCCATAGTATTCACACTATTCTCAAAAACCATTCACAAGTTGATTTAACAACATAAATTGGGGTATTATCCTGTTGGTAGATCAAAAATGGTCCACCGATTTCTTCTCCAAATGGTAGAAGATACATTTCCATCAGGTCTTGATAGTCTGTCGCCTTCATATGCCCCGTTGGAAATGCAAGATTTATTTTGCTATTGTATCCAAACGCACCCCACACCATTATGGATCAACCACCTTGTTGTCTTTTTGAGAAAATTTGTTCCTCCTTACGAAGGTTGTGCCAGTAGTAACTCCAACCGACAGAACCATCAAAATTGAATTTTTTTTTTTATCACTGAACACTACTGTTTTCCATCTGTTACCCCAGTTCGAATGTTCTTTTCTCCAGGCTAGCCGAGTAGCTTCGTGAGCTTCCGTCATATGAGGGTGAATTTTTTTTTTTGTACTTTAGGTTTCCACATCTTTTTACAATTCTGGACAACGTTGACTTGTGCACACTAATGCAGGGTTATACGAGGAAGCTTTCCCCAAACTTGCTTCATACTGCTAAACATCCTACTAATCTTCTTTCTTCCCTAGAGGTCAGTGACCTTCGTCTCCCCGTCGACTCTTTGGTGCCGCCATATTGATTTCCAAGTTTCAAGAAATTATTTACCACACGTGAAGATCGTCCAATCTTCTTTGCAATTGCTCGGTTAGAGAGGCCAGCATCTTTGTAAGCCTTTATTTGACCTTTTCAATGCTTAGTAAAAGCTTTCCCAAACCCATCTTATTAATTATGCCTTTTAAACTAAATTCAAACGTTTATCGACTCAGAATGTACAAACAGCAATATTAAAACATTCAAAACACATTTGCAGTAGAAAAGTTTGCATACAAATTATTTGTAGCAGATTGTGATAAGATTTTCTGTGTGAGGTCATCATTTCGCAACACCTGATATGCAAACTTTGATTTCTGTAACAGTCCAATCACAGTTGCTTGACAATAATCGCATGTCACATATTACGTGTGTATATACAATCCCCCCCTGATTAGTTTTTAGATGCACATTTGATTTGTTTCTTGCCAGTGAAAAAATTAAGTGGGGTCCATATTTTGCAACGCACCTTAGATGTCATTGATTAGCTACTTACTTTAAAGACAACACATTTACTACCCTTTTCAAGTTTTGCCATAGCTTTTTATTTTCAATACCATAAATTATCCATTTCTAATCTTTTTCTATTTTACGGTAAAAGAAAAGGAAAATAGTTAAGGCAATGCCAGATTAAGGTTTCCACGGGCCCTAGGAACAGAAGGATAGAACAGGTTCTTTAAAAAAAAAAAAAAAGCCTTTGCAATATGCAATTAATAAGTCATGAATTTTTCTTCGAATTTTATTATTTTAATGTTTAGGTTTATCAGTAATGTAAACTTGTGAAACTATTATAAATAAACAGGATTATTAAAATGCTTAAACTTAGATACCAGGCCAGACTCCAAAATCATGGGGCCCCTAGGCCTGGCCTATACGTTAATTTAGCACTAGCTTTAGGGATGCTAATCTTCATAATCAGTACCACCCTTTTTCCAAGGAAAAAATTGATTGCTAGTATGTTACCAGAAAGGCTGTAATTCACCAAATAAATCAAAACATGTTGAATAACATATATGAATAAAATGTTTGCAAACTGTTATTAATACTAATATCCTTTAGTCACTATATGTTAGTAAATATACAATACAGTTGTACACAAGTAATCAATAACATATCAATTAAACATTACAATCATGTTATAGTTAACAACTAAAATATTCATATAAACACACTAAAGAACTTCAGGTACTGAAACTGTAGAAGGTCTGGAGGAAATACTTGTATTCTATTGTTTGCGATTGTATGATTAATGACAAGTTGATATAGTGTGAATTATAAATTGGTAGTCAGTTGTATGTAATGCGAGGTAAATTTTTTTTTTCATAATTTCAACTATACACTCAAAGTGGGTAAGTGGTATGAACACTCTTAATGAGGAGCATAATGCTGAGAATAAACACATTTGATATGAGGAAAAAACACATCCTTGACAAAATATGCCATCATCGATTGAGTAATAAGAAAGGCATGTGGCATTTACTTTGGCAGAAAAGGTAAAGAGCACAAAGGCAGACACAGAGGGGAGGTCACAGGGGTCATGACCCCCAAAATATATTTTTTCACTGTAAAAAATTCCAACTTTCATGATAAATAAAAGTTATTCCAAGACCATGACAAATTGTCCTTGACCCTCCCCACCCCCCAAAAAAATGAAACTCCGTATCCGCTCCCGAAAGAGCAGGCTGTAATAAAATTTTGAATAGTATTAAATTTGATTTGGTGTAAATTATGACTTTACAATAAGCTGCATTTAATAAATGGTAAAATGTTGTATATTTTGAGTTTTGTTTTCAAGTAATTTGGTTGTACATTCAAATCTGATAAGGATGATTAAGTTAAATAAAAAAATTATATTGGGTGTGTGCAAATGTTCTACCATTTTTTTCTAGTGAAAAAAGTGAATAACAAAAAAAGTGCAGTGCCTATGTATTAAAGTAGTTGCTATCATTTAGTATGACCTGTTTCCATCTGTCTTGCAGTAGATTAATCCTTCATTGATAAAATTTCTCTGGTTTAGAATAAAGAAAAAATCTGGTGGTGTTATTTTCACATCTTGCACATCTTTAAGGTATAAAGGACTAAGGAATTTTGTAACGATTGAAAAAGGTGGTTATCCGAAGGAGCAGCGTGCGGGGAATATGCCGGATGAAGCAAAACTTCCCAACTAAAGTCAGTTTTTTCCAAGTGATTCAAGCAACATGGGATCTGGCATTACCTTGTTGAAAGGTAGTAACTTCGTGATTGACAAGTGCTGGCCGCTTACAAATGAGTTTTTGCTCAAGTCTGTCCAATTGTTGGTAGTATATGTCAGAATCAGTGGTTTGGATACGTGGGAGCAACTCCCAGTGGATTATTCCCTTTGTATCCAGCCATACACTTAATAAAACCTTTTTCTGATGCAATCCTACTTTTGAGGTGGATGGAGTAGTCTCTGCTATGTGACACAGTCCTTTGGCATTTCACATTATGGTACAGTTCCCATTTATCATCACCCATTACAATTTGTTCCAAAAATGGTTTATTTCTGGAATGAGAAAGCAAAGATATACAAGTACTAGTTCTCTCCTGTCGTTACTTTTCCGTAGAGCTGATGTTGAACCCAAGTGCATGCATTCGTCTTTCAACTGTTGTTCTGTGTACAGATAGTTTCTGCTAATAGTTGGATATGGGGCATTCAATGTGGCTTGGTTCAGATTCTTCTCGGAAATCACTGATGGACGTCTCATTTACAGGATCTTTACAGTTCATCTCAGTCTCTGATTTCCAAAACCAGCAATGACATGCACTATCGTCAACCTCATTGTCCCCATGCACTTGATGCATATTTCGGTATGCTAGGGCTTGCAGTACTGTCCATATAGAACTTGTACAACAAACAATGTTTGATATGCTCCTTATTACTTGCCATTTTAAACCCCTTAAATTTTTTTTACGAATAAATTACTTTTACAACCACGTTGCCTTTATATGCTGTCCATCTATATGTTTCATTGGCCAAAAATCCCTGTCATCACAGCATCGTGTGAAGCATATAATCCACCAGTATACTCTGCATCTCCAAAAATGGGTTTACCTTTTGCGCATACCTAATAAAAATGAACTGTGATTTTTTTTTTTATTTTTTAAACTAATATCAGTGATATTAGATATAATTTTATATCTATATAAAAATATTGGCAGCTTAATAGCTCTAATCGCATCATTAATACCATCCCAATCTCCCTTCTTCCAATGTAGACGTACATTATATTCACTGTGTGTGTGTATATGTGTATATATATATATGTGTGTGTATGGATATATTCATAGAAATCTGTTCTTTAAAAACTGCTGTATATAAAGCTAGAGAAGGACTTCCATTTTATTGATAATTGGAGAAAATTCAAACTTCCAACTAAGCAAAAAAAAAAGGTTCACAATCATGCACATTAGGTATATCTAGTGAACAATAGCTGTCATGCAGTGGCGTAGGAAAGGGAGGGGTCAGGGGGCATAAGTGCCCCCATTGGATATCAAAACACATTTTTTCTAAGACAACATTACATAATCTTCTTTAAAGTCACTTGAGCCCATGACTTTGAATTGCTACACTACTGTTGTCATATCTAGTATTATATACCATAGTTTCTTAAATCACTTCTCAGTGTTTGTAATAACGTTCATTTACATTTCCCATACACTCTCACTTTGATTGGCATAGAATGACCATTGCTGTCCTTGCGCCATAAAACTACAACCACCCAATTTCTTATACATTAGAAATTTTCTGAATATGTAAGTAATTGTAGACAGTATCTATTAAGCATGTTCATAATACTCATTGACAAAGACTTGCCTTTATGTGAGCAAGGAAATACGAAATAATCCAGACCAAATTACCTACCCATATAAACTACTTAATCTACAAGCTTGCCAATTCCCGATAACATAGACAATTAAACCTTAGACTAAACATAAATGATCATAAATCAGCAATTCTGGATGGTTTTATTAAAACTAGGATTTTAAATTGGCGAAATTTAAGAATTCCAAATCGCTTGCAATACTAAATAAAATGGATATTATTGTAAAAACATTGAAGATTTCAAAACATTGGTCATTCACCATTTATATTTTGGAAACATCAATGATTGATGCTCATCCTTAGTGTTTAGAGAATGTGCCTTGCTATGTTAACCTGTTAACTGGGTATGACATTTTTCGTCATACCAGGAAGACTACCAAAATGCGAATGACGACATTTTTCGTCATGCCCGGAAGATTACACATTTTTAACAAAAAGTATCTCCTTAACCTGTTAACTGGGTATGACGACATTTTTCGTCATCCCCGGAAGACTACCAAAATGTCTCCCCAAAAAAAAAGTCCCCAGTGTGAAACGAGTTTCACAAAATTTTATTCCTCGGTTAACAGGTTAAAGCTGAAGATGTGCAATATACCACAGCAATAATTCTTACTATTCAGAAGGTTGCAAAATATATACATTTATTTTTCTACAATCTACACTTCATGTTTACCCTATTGACTAATGTAAGCTGTAACCAAAGATTAACAAAGTAAAGTCATAGAAATGGAATGAGCGGCGATCCATGAACTTACAAAGTTTGAAGCTTGCTTTTTTTAAAGAGGCAAAATTCACACTGTGACTAAACTTTTGTGATGGGCATTCTTTTTAAATTTTCATATTAATTTATTAAATATTAGTTTGAACTCATATATGCAAGTAGCATAGGTAGAATAATAAAATGGATATATTTAAAATTCCGTTTATATTGTAATTGTTTTCTTAAAACAAAATAATTTTTGGGACACCTTAAAATTCTTACAATGTCACTCCTAAATCTTCAACAAGCTTGTTCCATTCATCAGGTGTGAGATCATCATTTTCCTTGTCGATTTCCTTTATTTCTCGTTTTAAAATTCCGATTACATAAAAGCAGTTTTCAGTGGTCAAAGGTAAGAATTGTTTTCATGCCAAGCATAGGGTACTTTGCTTCCAACACTATCAACTTCTTAATTTCCTTCTTTTCAGTAACCCAAATCAATAACTTTCAGATTAAAGATTTTTTATAATAACTTTCCGCACAGTAAATAATGCTTAAATTTAATGGTTGTGATTCGCTAGTGCAGTTTGCAGGTAATAACTGGACAGTCACAGTATTCAGGCCAGGAATATTGAGTGAGTAGAGCAATGGTTAATTAGCGACAGATTTTTTTTTTTCTTTTTAGCATTCAATTTTTTAATCCCGTCAATGAAAATTTTCTATGTCATCTATGCTTTAGTGTTGTTTATGTAGTAATATGGCTTTTTGCTTACAATGCCATGTATTACTCCTTTCTATTGTTTTGTTGACAATGACATTTTTTCTATATGCACTTTCCAAACTAAGTTCATGCCTGTCTTTGAACTTAACTTTAATAACCAACTGAATTTTCAATTCCAAGTTTAGTTACTATATAAACTTAAGTGCCAGAAAAGTGGGTACACCTACCTAATATCGTGTAGCCCCGCCATGCGCGCATAAGTGCCGCAACACGACGTGGCATGGACTCGACTAATGTCTGAAGGTATCCTGGAGACAATTCACACCAGGAATCCTGCAGATCCTGCAGGACAGTCCACAAATCCATAGGAGTGCAAGGTGGTGGAGATCTCTTCTGAACAGCACGTTGCAAGGCATCCCAGATATGCTCGATAATGTTCATGTCTGGCGATTTAGGCTGCCAATGGAAGTGTCTAAAGTCAGAAGAGTGCTGAAATTGTCCAAGTCCGTCGGAATGCACAATGGACATGAATGGGTGTAGGTGATCGGACATGATGCTTACGTACCTGTCAGAGTTGTCTCTAGACGTATCAGGGGTCCCATATCACGCCAACTGCACACGCCCCATACCATCACAGAAGCTCCACCAGCTTGAACAGTCCCCTGTTGACATGTAGGGTCCATGGATTCATGAGGTTGTCTCCATACCCGTACACGTCCATCCGCCTGATGCAATTGGAAACGAGACTCGTCAGACCAGGCAACGTGTTTCCAGTCATCAACAGTCCAATGGCGGTGTTGGTGGGCCCAGACGAGGCGTAAAGCTTTGTGCCGTGCAGTCAACAATGGTACACGAGTGGGCCTTCGGCTCCGAAAGCCCATATCAATGATGGTTCGTTGAACAGTTCGCACGCTGACACTTGTTGATGCCCCAGCATTGAAATCCGCGGCAATTTGAGGAAGTGTTGCACGTCTATCTCGTTTAACGATTCTCGTCAGTCGTCGAATGTCCCGTTCTTTCAAGGTCTTTTTCCGGCCGCACCGCTGTCGGAGATTTGATGTTTTACCGGATTCCTGATATTCACGGTATACCCGTGAAATGGTCGTACGCGAAAATCCAAATTTTGTCGCTATCTCGGAGATGCTATGTCCCATCTCTCTTGTGCCGACTATAACGCCACGTTCAAAATCACTTAAATCTTGATAACCTGCCATTGTAGCGGCAAGAACCGATCTAACAGCTTTGCCAGACATCTCTTGTCTTATATAGGCGCTGCCGACCGCATCGCATTACGCTGATTGGTTGCAAAGCTCCGTTATTTGCATACGCACGCCTGTACCAGTTTTTCTGGCACTTAGTGTATGTAGGTCTTTTTCTTTTAGCAGTATACGAGAAAGTTGAATCTTAAATGCTCTTGTTTCATTAAACAATTGAAGAAATTTGTAAAATTCTTCTTTTTTAGAACAATTCATTTTCAGACATTTATTCGACAATGTTCACATTCTTGTGGCGCCTCGAGTACCTTTTTGTGGCTTGCTAAAATACCTCAAATAGTAGACCGGGGCAGCTGAAATTATTTAGCCAACTCTTTATTTTTTCCATAAACGTTTTTTTTTTTCATTCTGTAATAATTTTTATTTCATTTTGAAGATTAAGACACTTTCTTGTCATGGCCATTTCTAAACGAAAGTTACGAACACAAATCTCCTATAAGAGTGTCTATGGATCTGGAAAAGTCGGGAAAAGTTTTGAAGTACAAAAGCTTAAATCGTGGAAATTTGAAATTCATTGTTATAATAAATAACTTATTAAAATAATTTTCCTGAACTGTGCTTTTCATACCACATTACCTACTGAAAATTTTGAAAAACTTGTACTTTTGACTAAACTTCTTCCAAAAGTTACCATTTTTCACCAAAACTAATATAATTTATATAAAATTATTAAGCCTATATATTTCTCAGGAGAAAATGTTTGCCAAATATGTAACTAAAACTTGAAAAAAAGAAAGTATTTTTAGCTAAATTATTTAATCTGTAAGGGATTTTGATCATACCAATCTCCTTTTTGTTATATATAGTCATACATACTTTAAATGGAATAGAAGATGAAGCATCAGCTTTGCGATTATATAGTTAAATTCTTCTATAATGGACTCGAAAAGGGCCGAATGGATATGTTATTGTAAATAATTAGTGCAAGTTTTTAGTGTAAAGAAATGCACTTTTTAATACAGCTTTTGAATTTGTAAATTTACTGTAATTGAGTTATAAATGGTTTTGGGGTGTGCATTAGTAAATTTTATTGTCTTTAAACTTGTTCTGATTACACAAATTTTAATGCATTGTGTGTTTACTATAATTAGCGACTGGAAATCGATTAAGATTTGGTCCGGAAAACCTGGAAAAATCAGGGAAGTTTGAAACAGATAACCACCCTGCCTTTATATACAAAGGAAATATTATCAATTCAGTCAATTGGCGTACTTTCATTCAACAGTAGAAAATGGGAATAGCGAGAAAAGAAAAGAAAAAGGCCAGATATCGGTAAAAAAAATGGGGTCATTAATCAAAAATACATTGTAAGATATTATTACCCTTCTCAGGGATAACACAATTGCCAAATAATGGTCAACACACAAAGCCACCGGGGCAAGTTTTTGCGAGTTTTTTTTCGGTAGGGGCTTTTTATTATGATAATAAATTGACACCAACGTTTTTTAAGCTCATACTAAAGTTGTTTTGGTATAGGAGAAAATGAGACATCGTCCCTGTCCTAGAGTTGAACTTGGGTCCCTTCGTTGAGCCTGGAGTACCTTAATCGCTAGATGAACGAGGACAGAAGAAACAATGCTCCTGTTCTCGGTGTATGAAGTTGTAAGACATTATTACCCTTCTCAGGAATAACACAATTGTCAAATAATGGTTAATACACAAAGCCACTGAGGTAAATTTTTGTGTTTTTGTGTTTTTTTTTTTGTTTTTTTTGTTTGTTTTTTTCCCATGGGGGATTTTTATTATAATAAATTGACGCCCACGTTTTTTAAGCTCATACTATAGCTGTTTTGGTATAGGATCCTCCATAGAAATCCCCCTATGAAAAAAATTGCAAAAACTCACCCTGATGGTTTTGTGTGTTGGTCATTGTTTGACAACTACATTATCAATGAGAAGGGTAATAATACCTTACAGCTTCATATACAGAGAAAGGGAGCTTTGTTCCTGTCCTCGTTGTTCTAGCAGTTAAAGCACTGCAGGCTCAAAGGAGGGACCCTAGTTCAACTCTAGGACAGGGATGATGTCCCTTTTACTCCTAGTACCAAAACAGTTCTAGCATGAGCTTAAAGAATATGGGTGTAAATTATCATAACGAAAAATAACACTATGAAGCATTTGCCTGGAAAATAGTCATTAAAAGGACATTGTTGAGAGAACGAATTTAATTTATTTTCTATGGAACACTTGTTGGAACTTCAAAATAGGGGCGTTAAATGGAAAGTTCATTAATTAGAACAGCACTGAGAGAGATATTACTGTATATAAATGACAATAAAATGTTTCATTAGCCTATAATTACATCAGATAGGTAATTAACTGGTTAAAAAAGGAAAGACAAAATGTGCCATGCTTAAACCAATAGACATTATTTCATTTATGGCTCACCTAACAGTACAGGGTAGCTTAAACATTTACTGAGATTTATTTTCTATGTTAAGTATGAGTTACTGCAAGCATAAGGAAGATCAATATATTACGTAAGAATTCCTAAGGTAATGCTAATGCGATATAAACTGTAATCCTTGCAGTGGCATAGCAATTATGAAATTATGGGAGGTCTCAAGTAGATTTAAAGTAGTCCATGTGATGCATCATTCAACAAAATGTGTTTTGATATCCGATAGTAGGCTTGAGACCCCTTTCCTACATTACTGAGTCCCTGCTAATCATAAGTTTGTGGAAAGTAATAAAAATATATTGCCGTTTATTTAATTTAAAAAGCATGACAAAATAACACAATATAATTTTAATTATGTTGCATTTTATTCTTTGTCTTGCTGCATGTACTGATTGGAAAATTTTCAGATTTTAGTGATGGAAATATATTAGTTTCTTACATTTTTAATAAGTGATTTTAGTTAATGTGAAATTAAAAATTAACATTAAAATTGCACTGTATTGAATGCTATCATGTGACTTTCCTTGCTTGTGAAATAACAGCCACCACCCGTTTGCATGTACTTTAGAGATATAAAAGTGGATAACATCTTGCTGGATGACGAAGGGCATGTTCATCTAGTTGATTTTGGCATGTGCAAAGTTGGTGTAATTGGCACTGAAAGGACTTCTACCTTTTGTGGCACACCAGATTATATCCCCCCAGAGGTGGGTAGCAGGTAGCAAATATGTCACTTTTATTTTAATGAAGTATAAATTAAATACAGTAGGATCTACGTATGAACTTGCATATAACGAGTTTCTGAATTTATTGAGGAAAATATAGATTTTGTTTAGTATAATGTTGAAGTGCAATATGATTTAATCACTGAGTGAGCAAGGCCATCCTAAATACGAAATTTCGAAAAATTTCGTGAACAACTTTACAAGGAAAATTTTAAGCTTTAGGCTCTTCTAAAGTTTTGTCCTTCATCCGCCTTCGCCCCTTCCCCCGATATATAAAAATTCAGAAAATCGTAATCAAATAAAATCAAATTTTCATAGAAAACGTCTTTTTCTTGTCTTACAATAATAAATCACAAGTATTGCTGATTATAAAGTCTCATGCCTCCGAGGAATCTTCCTTTGAGTTTAAGGCAGGATACTCGGACAATGATTGAGAGGAGAAATAAAATTAAGGAAGTAATGGTTTTGTAAACAGTTACAAAGGTATATTTAATAAAGGAAAGGATACAAATATAGCTTGTTATACTGTGATAATTTTATCAAGCAATCCAGTTAGTCGTTAGGAACGATTCCCACTGTATAAGTGTATATATATAAGCAGAATTAAACCTTTTTTGACACAAAAATACCATATATATAGGGTGTATACAAAATGGCGGGAAAAGAATTCACTAGACGGTTCCTTGTGAAAAAAGGAATAAAAAATGTCCAGTACAATTTTTGCTTAAAATCAATATTTAATAAGTTATTTCAAATCATAGTTGAACCAATAATAAGGCAAAGTCAACCCATTTAGCATCGATTTAATACAACGACACATGCGTTTGCGCATGTACGGCCCTTCTACGAAGAGAGATGAGAAGCTAAGATTTCACTGGTTTTTAAAAACTTGCTTAGGTCACGTGTTACTTGAATTTTCTGCGATGTTTTTCGCCATGAAGTTTTTCGGTTAATAATTCGTTCTGTTTTCTGTTATAGCGGACAGCTTTCTGCGCGAAAATACAGTGTCTTCAAGTCCGGTCTTAAACTTACTTTTTCCCTACTTTATCTAGTAAATTTAATAATGTATTCCAAAGATGCCATGATTATAATATCGCTAATTCCTTTTTCTTGGATGGGGTCACTGAACTTGAGACAATTCGACTAATTAATAATCTTAGTGCTAATAAAGGACCAGGCCCAGATAACTTTCATCCAGTTCCCATTAAATATTGTGCTCATGAGATTTCAGGGCCTTTAACCCACATCTTTAATCTAATCTTTTCCACTGGTGAGATTCCGCCGGAATTTAAGACGGCAAGGGTTGTTCCGATTCATAAAAAGGGTTCATATACTGACGTTGCTAATTATAGACCGATATCAATATTATCGGTGTTTACAAAAATACTTGAAAAACTCATTTATAATAGATTATTAAAATACTTTGAACATAACCACATCATACAGGAAAATCAATTCGGTTTTACTAAAAATAAATCTACTGAACAAGTATTGTTAACGGCAACAGACTTCATATATTCGGCTTTGGACGGTGGTGACTCATCAATTGGAATTTTTTTTGATTTGTCACGGGCATTTGATACCCTTAACTATGATAGACTTTTATATAAATTACAATTGGCAGGTATATGCGGAAAGCAAAATCTTCTTTTCAGAAATTACCATTTTGGAAGATCTCAATATGTGCAAATAAACGAAAATCAATCTATCGCCAGATCACCTCTATGTGGGGTTCCTCAGGGGTCGACATTGGGACCTTTGCTTTTTATTTTTTATATTAATGATCTTTTTTTTCTGCCAACTCGATCTAGAGTTCTATGCTTTGCCGACGACACAAGCATCTTTTATAGGGAAAGGAATCTTGATGTGCTGTTTTCACTTGTAAATAATGATATTGATATATATATAAAATACTTTAGAGATAATTATCTCTCACTTAATACAAAAAAAACCAAATGTATTCTGTTTTCAAATAAACATAACAAAAGCAACTACTTATGTAATACCATAAAAATAGATAACGATATAGTTCCGTTATCGCAGGAGACGAAATTCCTTGGAGTTACTATTCAAGCCAATTTAAAATGGGATACACACATTAACCTATTGTGCTTAAAAATTGGTAGATTTTTGGGAATATTGCGCAACATTAGTATTTATATACCTATAAAATTTTTGATCAATCTATATTATTCTTTTATTTTTTCTCATCTTTTTTATTGTTTATCGGTCTGGGGATACACTTCACAGGCTAACCAAAGTAGAATTTAGTCATTACAAAATAAATTCTTCAATATTATTAACCATAAATTACCACAACCAATGTCGATCCGTGAGGTTCCGCAAAGATTCAATTTATTAACTTTTAATCAACTTTTAAATTATAAAATTTTGTTATTAATGTTTAAAAAAATTAAAAATACTAATCTATTCCAATTGATTTACAGCAACCTACACATAACTATCCAACAACAAGTAGACATAACTACAGACCTCAATTTTCTCGTCTGGAGCTGGGTTGCCACAGAGTGGGTTCTTCAGGTCCTAAATTGTGGAATCAGCTGCCTTCTAATATAAAAGAGATAAATTCCTATTCTAAGTTTAAGTCTTTAATCCGGATCCTCCTTACTAATTCTATTTAATCAATCGCATACTTAATTTAATTTTCGCTGATGTTTGCGCAGTGATATCCCATGGGGCTGCTTTGGCTATCTGGTATCTCCTGGGTGGTGCAGGCTTTGTCAGACTACGTCTTTACCTGCGCTACCCAGGCAGACATGGACAAAATTCTATTTCACAGTATATTAATTAATGTATTGATATTTTTTTTTTAATTAATTTTGATGTATTTATATTTTTGTAATTAATTTTATGCATCTATATTTTCGTATGATGTTAATGTAGATATGTCTTTGTTCTTATAATTAACTCAAACTAACATTGATTTGTAATCCCAATGTATATTTTTTTGTTGTTCATGTTGCTGCCTAAATAAATTTGCTAAAAAAAAAAAAATGAAAAAAAAAAAAACTCAGGTTCCTGTGCGATGACTAAAAGGCATTTCCTTCGTTGATAACCATCAAACTGCTAACTATTGAACATATATTTCTCTTCTTTCAGCCAGTCTCTCAGCCATTCATCAGTCCTTCATCAGCCATTCATCAGCCATTTTACCGCTTCATTTGGCCAGGCCAGACTACATTTTTGAATGGGGAAAAAATATGATATTCGCAAATCCGGTATAGACAGAGGCGTAGAGTTTTCAAAATTATTGGGGCCGAAGCAGACATTATATATATTTATACATTACAATATATGAAAAAGTGTAATTGATTTCAAATTATTGGGGGCCCATATAACTAGCCTATGAATATAGAACTTAAGATTAAAATCGAATCTAGATGGGGTTTTTTTCAGGAGGAGAGGAGTGCAAAGCTTGAACATATCGATTTAGGTCTCTTCCGTGAAAAGCAT
>QLNU02015360.1:165515857-165530108 GCA_006491805.2 Dysdera silvatica | reverse complement strand
GAGGACAGAAGAAACAATGCTCCTGTTCTCGGTGTATGAAGTTGTAAGATATTGTTACTCTTCTCAGGGATAACACAATTGTCAAATAATGGTTGATACACAAAGCCACTGAGGTAAATTTTTGTGTTTTTGTGTTTTTTTTTTTGTTTTTTTTGTTTGTTTTTTTCCCATGGGGGATTTTTATTATAATAAATTGACGCCCACGTTTTTTAAGCTCATACTATAGCTGTTTTGGTATAGGATCCTCCATAGAAATCCCCCTATGAAAAAAATTGCAAAAACTCACCCTGATGGTTTTGTGTGTTGGTCATTGTTTGACAACTACATTATCAATGAGAAGGGTAATAATACCTTACAGCTTCATATACAGAGAAAGGGAGCTTTGTTCCTGTCCTCGTTGTTCTAGCAGTTAAAGCACTGCAGGCTCAAAGGAGGGACCCTAGTTCAACTCTAGGACAGGGATGATGTCCCTTTTACTCCTAGTACCAAAACAGTTCTAGCATGAGCTTAAAGAATATGGGTGTAAATTATCATAACGAAAAATAACACTATGAAGCATTTGCCTGGAAAATAGTCATTAAAAGGACATTGTTGAGAGAACGAATTTAATTTATTTTCTATGGAACACTTGTTGGAACTTCAAAATAGGGGCGTTAAATGGAAAGTTCATTAATTAGAACAGCACTGAGAGAGATATTACTGTATATAAATGACAATAAAATGTTTCATTAGCCTATAATTACATCAGATAGGTAATTAACTGGTTAAAAAAGGAAAGACAAAATGTGCCATGCTTAAACCAATAGACATTATTTCATTTATGGCTCACCTAACAGTACAGGGTAGCTTAAACATTTACTGAGATTTATTTTCTATGTTAAGTATGAGTTACTGCAAGCATAAGGAAGATCAATATATTACGTAAGAATTCCTAAGGTAATGCTAATGCGATATAAACTGTAATCCTTGCAGTGGCATAGCAATTATGAAATTATGGGAGGTCTCAAGTAGATTTAAAGTAGTCCATGTGATGCATCATTCAACAAAATGTGTTTTGATATCCGATAGTAGGCTTGAGACCCCTTTCCTACATTACTGAGTCCCTGCTAATCATAAGTTTGTGGAAAGTAATAAAAATATATTGCCGTTTATTTAATTTAAAAAGCATGACAAAATAACACAATATAATTTTAATTATGTTGCATTTTATTCTTTGTCTTGCTGCATGTACTGATTGGAAAATTTTCAGATTTTAGTGATGGAAATATATTAGTTTCTTACATTTTTAATAAGTGATTTTAGTTAATGTGAAATTAAAAATTAACATTAAAATTGCACTGTATTGAATGCTATCATGTGACTTTCCTTGCTTGTGAAATAACAGCCACCACCCGTTTGCATGTACTTTAGAGATATAAAAGTGGATAACATCTTGCTGGATGACGAAGGGCATGTTCATCTAGTTGATTTTGGCATGTGCAAAGTTGGTGTAATTGGCACTGAAAGGACTTCTACCTTTTGTGGCACACCAGATTATATCCCCCCAGAGGTGGGTAGCAGGTAGCAAATATGTCACTTTTATTTTAATGAAGTATAAATTAAATACAGTAGGATCTACGTATGAACTTGCATATAACGAGTTTCTGAATTTATTGAGGAAAATATAGATTTTGTTTAGTATAATGTTGAAGTGCAATATGATTTAATCACTGAGTGAGCAAGGCCTTTGCGCTCACCAAATTAAATGAGGAAAAATGGCCATTCGGCTTGATGTCTAAAAGAAAACAGTTTGCTTATGGTAAAAAAAATGAAAATTTCTGTTGCACCATTGAGAACAAACACAAGTACATCCTCATACACAGAACAATTTTTGCAAGGTATGAATAATTGGTGTTGCTAAACACAAAATGTCATTAACTTCTGTTGAAGAATTGTAAAGAAGGATGTGAATACCCACAGCCCGTTAATAATATGTTGTTCATTATATTTTAGATGAATTCAAAGCCAACTAGTATTGTATGAATATTACACACATATGTTACCTATACAATTTTCATTTCCAAAGGCCCTGTACTGGTGCAGTGGTAACACGTTCATCTAGCATATGGTTATCCAGGGTTCGACTCCCAGCTGTGCCAAAAAATGCTTACCAACTAATTATTTACAGGAGTCCAGGAGTTTGTTCTCTAGGCCTTAAGAGGTTCAGATTCCTCGGGAAAATGGCATAGCATGACCCTTGCACCGTAAAATTCAAAACAAGTTTTATTTCCAAAGTTTGCAATTTTAAATTTCAAAACGAATTTTATGAGGATTGGATATAGCGAGCATTTGTTGATTCTGAGTTTTTCATTATATATAGATCCTACTGTATATATATCCACTTTTTTTTTACTTTAAATGAATGTGTAGCAGAAATATTCAAACAAATAAAAAAAATCAGCAATGATTTAATTATAATTATTCCATAAAATTTTACTTGAGGAAAATCTAATTATTCATATGTGAATTTTCTCTGAATTACATTACATGCACATTTGTTTTTTAGATAGTAACAGGGCAGAAATACAATCAGTCAGTTGATTGGTGGTCATTCGGTGTTTTGCTTTATGAAATGCTGACAGGAAGATCTCCTTTTAATGGTACAGATGAAGACGAACTATTTTGGAGTATTTGTAATGAAGAGCCACATTATCCACGATTCCTTACTAAAGAAGCCTTGAATATTTTACAACTTGTAAGAATTACTGTGCCACATAGAATATGAAGTTATATTTAGTATTTAGTTGGTTAGCTAAATTTTTGTGCTTTTTGATTAAACTTTAAACACAGATATATAGACAGGTGAATACTTTGACAGTGTCTTAAATAATTGTTATCAATATTATTTTTAAAACTAAATTTAAGCTAAAATCAAATTTCCAGAAAAAAGTAGCTAAACAAATTCTTATAGTTCTTTTATGTGGTTGATTTGTAGTGTTTTTATTAATACGTGCTTTGTCCATGAGACAGTATTTGTCGAATTCGATGAAAGCACTTTAATACAATCTGAAAAGTGTCTGAACTATTATCTGGATGTTTATTTACAAAGCAGAATCTGAAATTAAACTACATTTATTTATTTGCATATAATATGGCAGTAATTCTATCGCAGCACAAATTTCCTCGATGTTTCTCGAAAATTTTAACCTTTTCCATGTTTCCTAATGTTTATTGTATCTTCGATTAATTTTCAGATTTAAATACTTTTAATACTGCAATTATCAGAAAATCTTTTGGGTGAAATTTGGCAAAAAAATGTATTTAAACAGTATGTGTGCAAGAAATTTTGAATTTTCTACCACATATTGAGGGTTAAACTAAAACATTAGAATCTCGTTCATTCGAGAGAAAGAGCTTTAATATAATAATCTAAAGGGAAGAGGCACAGTAAATCATATTGTATGGAGATGTTTTCCTGCCTGGAAAATTGAGGAAAACTCATTCTCAAGATTGTGCATAAGTTTACTTCGCCTTGATGTCAATAAATGGGGGATATAATCATGTATATTACTTTATTTTTATGCCGACAGATGGCACAGAATAATTATTAGTATTCTATTCTTATTGGGATTGTGCAATTCTGCTATATAATGCTTATTTAGTAATATAAGGATTATTTGTATTTCTGCTTGGAAACAAGATTTTTTTTTAATGTTAGTATTATAATCCTTCCAAGGTTTTTTTTTAGTTTTCAAGAAATTCCAGGTTTTCCGCATGATTCTCCTAAAAATTTTGCTTCCCCCCCTCCCCCAAGGATAAGATTACTGCCCTAATCATGAATATTAATTTGAGCAGGAAGTATAGTGTACTCTTTTGGTATTTGCTGAAAAAAAGAGAAAAGCAGCTATACACATGGCTGCACCAACTACTTTTCTGTGCCCTTTTGTACATTTTATTTTGGTTCTTCAAATTTTTATTATGAATGGGTATGGGTTAAGCAGGTTGTTATTCACTGGCAAAAAAATAACTAAAACAAAGTTTTCATGAATTTCTATTTACTTTTAAAATTTTCTGCAGGACAAATATAAATACGTTTGTTTACAACATGTATCACATAAAACGAAAACAATTAACAATTTACACCAAACCAAAAAATTGCATTTTAATTAATGAATCAACTTTTTCGTGCTTTTAGTCTTTGCAAATTGTTTAATTGAATAAATGAAATTAAATGAAATCATTGGTATCCCAATTCTTTTAAGAGATCTGACCTATTGAAATAATAGCAAGCTTGCTCAAAAAATCTTGTCCCATAGTTAATCTTAAATGATTTTTATTATTTTCAGTTTCGCAAAAAGAACGTTCTGCCATAGCAACGGAAAAAGGTATTTTTAATAAAATGCAAAGAATTATACTCGCATTTGGAAATGAATTCATTAAGTTTTTAATTATTACAAAATTTAAAGTTTCTATTGGAGATACATTTTCATACAAATTTTGCAAATATTGCAATTCTTTTACAAGTTCTAGTGCAATTGTCTCATCCGTTTGTTGCTTAATACCTTTTTTCCAATTTTTTGACAGAATTTTAATTGTTCCTTTTCGAGCAATTTTAAAATTTATCAATATTTCAGAGAAATATGAATTTATTTGAATGGAACGTTAATAGATAGTAATTTCCAACACCCACACTTGAGCTCAAACTAGAGCTTTCAAGATATAGGGGTAAAAGTGGAGTAGAGTCGAGCTAGGACCCCACTATTAAGAAGTTAATATTTGAAACCTTTCCTTAATTGATATAAAGTATTAAAAAAAAAGTCAACTTCGAACTTTAGAATTTCATCTTCGATCGGTTCATATTCACACTCATGATCAAATTGTTTTGCTTTTTTTACTTTCCGTGCTTTTAGGCCTCTTCGTTTTTCGAATTTAGGCTCAACATTTAAGCTTGATGCTATTTCCGTAGCATCAGTCAATAGATCATTAAAACCTTTATCATAATTTCTTAAAATTTTGATCAGAGATTATTTAAATCTGTACAATACCAAGCAACATTAAAATCTGGGTTTTGCATAATTTTGCTAACAATGATAATTTTACTTAAAATAATGTACCAGTAAGAATGCAAACAGACTCAATGCTGCAATTTTTTAGATAATGGCGTAGCCAAATTCTTTGAGTTTTTATCAAAATTTTCATTGCTTATTTCAAATAGAGCATTATAAACTTTCCCAATTTGATACCTTAAAGGTGTTACAGCATCCATTCTACAAGGCCATCTAGTATCAGATAATGGTTTTAAATTAAATTTGTTACATGACATTTTTTTCAGAACTGACCAGCGTTTATTAGAAGACAGGTGTTGCCGAGGCCTAGCTAGGACAAAATTTTAGGAAATCATACATTTTACAAACAAAATTCTGTTCAAGTTGTAAATAAAAAATATGTGGATTCGACAATTTTATTAAGAAAATTGCTTTAGAGCAATGACCCTAAAATTTTGAATAAATCAACTAAGAATCGTGGGAATTTAAAGGAAATTACAGCTTGGAACACGTATCACAAACTGTGTTCCGAAAATAGAAAAAGCCACAATGCGTTGTTCAACATAATGAAGGCAACAAGGTGGACTTTTGGCTATATTTTTCAATTTTTTTCTTTATTTTATTAGCTCACTTCTTCATAGGTGCATTCCACGTTAGTTCGGTTTGGGCACAAGCGTTTGTATCACATTATTTTAAGTTTATATGCCATTGAGATGTAGGCTGTAAGCAGTGTCGGATCCAAAGGGGCATTTGGGTGGGTTTTGCAATGCCAGCTGAACAACTCGCGTGTAATTTCTGTCCCTATCAGATTAATGGGCTATTGACTGGTTAGGGGGTTCTATGATTCCCACTATTTCCGTGGATCCACCCCTGATTCAGAAGAGCGCTAGGGTACTTTTCTTTTTAGGACTACACTGCTGGTAGAGGACAAAAAAATGTACGAACAGTTCTGTAGTGCAAAAGAGGAAAATTGTGCTTAAAGTATTCGACTTTATGGCATCATTTGTGACTAAATTTAGGCTATGATTGCAGCGAGGGACAAAAAAAATGGCTAGTGGATTCAAGCCTGATTTCTTTGGTAAACTATTATGCTTGCCACGGACATTAGCTCCGTTGTTTGTAACCCTGACCCCTCAAATCGTTGATATCTAGGCCTTCTTTCACTAATGCTGCTAGAAGAAATTTTGTCACACCCACAATTGATGAATCATCTATCGAGAAAAAGACATAGAAATGTTCTTCTGCACTAATTCCTGTGATTTTTAAATGAATAAATCTTATACAAAATGAAATTTGTCGTTAGTGGCTGCAGTCAGGATGCAGTCTAGAATTGAAATTTTTTGCAAAATTTGAATTTTTCCCTGTGACTGCCCTGTGAGTTTTGTTTTATTTCCTATGATAAAATTATTGCCCTAATAATAATCTGTATGTGACAAATTTAAATTGGGCACAAATTTAAATTGCTTATGCACACAACACAGTAGTGAACAGGATCCAATTTGTGCCAACTGGTTGTTAAAATATTAGCTTTAAATAAGAACAGTTTAAATTTCTATCAGTTAAGAAGAGGAATCACCCAGCAAACTGTTCGATTGTTACAACTTTTTGCAGCTTAGATGCAAAATTTAGCCACTTATCACTAAAGAAATGTAACAATGACTTTTAATACTGCCTGTTTATATACTGCTTTAGACAATTGTTAAGTTTTGTCATATGGCAATTATCGCATCTATAATGCTGGAAAATTCACTTGCTTACTCCATTTCTGTCTCACTTGTTGACTTTTTATAAGAGAAAAGTAAAATCTCAAGTCATGGAGATCAGCTTTTATAATAAAATTGAAAAATCAGTATAAGCAAAATATATATGCATGCAGTTCATATATTAAAAATAATTCACTTGATCCATCAAAACTATATTTTAAAATACATGCACATGTTATTTGAACTAATAAAATGTTTATACATGTTTTTAATGTTTGAGAACAGACTCGCGCTGTTTTTTCACCTGAATCTCCAAAACTATAAATGCTTACTAATAATTATAATTTTCTATTCTCTTAAATTCGAAATGTTTAAAGCTTGCATTTTACTGAATTTTAACTGGTTAACATTTGGTAGCGTTATTTCTCTGATTGTCAAAAACACTGATATAGTTTTTTCTTGATTGTTTAGTTCTTAAATAAAAACCCAGAAGATAGATTAGGAATGCCATCTTGTCCTGAAGGAAGTATTAGACAACAAGCATTCTTTAGCCCAATTGACTGGAACAAGTTAGAAAAAAAGCAACTTAAGCCACCATTTAAGCCTCATGTGGTAAGCATTTATGGTTTTAATTTGGGAAATATTAAAAGTTAATTGTTTGAATTCCAATAAAGAAATGCATGTCTGCCATATTTTTTACTGATTTTCTATTTAACACCTTTGGAAACTGAAGTTTAAGTTTCTAGGAAAACTAACAAGAGAACCTATCAACTTACTGGTAGAGTTAAGAATTGGGACTGTGAGAATTTTATAGATCTTTAAACCCTTTATTTATACAAGTCGAACACTACGCAGATTAAATAAAGCAACAATTTCTTTTATCAATATACAATTTTTTCGGTGTAGTAATATTAATGGCGATGTTAAATCATGGTTAAATGGTGAAACGTTTGCAGACATTTATGCCCATGTTTGTAAAAATTGCAACACCATGAAAGACTCGTGTGAATTGAATGAAATTTAATGTACAAACGACCTGTGTTGATACAAATAAACGATTAAAATTACAAAGCAAAAAAACAATATTACATGTCGAAAATCAGTATTTGGTGAAGCCACCACGCGCTGCAATAAGTGATGCTATACGACGTGGCATGGAATCAAACAGATGTTGAATGTGTGCCTGAGGAAGAGCATTCCAGATTGCTTGTATGCGACCCCAAAGTTCATCTGTAGTAGCTATGGGACGAGGATCACGAGCGAGACGCCGACCAACGAAATCCCACACATGTTCAATCGGCGACATATCCGGCGAATAGGCAGGCCAAGGAAGAAGCTGTATCTGTTGTGATGAAAAGAAGTCTTGAACATTCCTGGCAATATGTGGGCGGGCATTGTCCTGTTGAAATACAGCTCCGGGAATGCCTTGAAGGAAGGGAACAACTTCGGGCTCCAGAACTTCATTGATGTACCGGTTGCTGTTAAGATTACCCACAATTCGTAGCAGCTGAGATCGTCCATGATACGCAATCGAACCCCAGACCATAACGCTGGGGGTTCGTCCACTATGACGTTGGATAATGCACTCCGGAAGGTGGCGTTCACCGGTATAGCGTCTAACACGGATGCGGCCATCACTGTACCCCAAATTAAAGCGGGATTCATCAGAAAACACCACTTGTTGCCAATCAGCACGCCAGTCTCTATGTCCATGAGCCCATTGCAGCCGCAGGCGCCGATGGTTTTGCGTCAGGAGGATCCTGTATAAAGGAACTCTTGCACGCAGTCCACGGTGCAGTAGACGCCGACGAATTGATGAAGCACACAATGATACACCTGTAGCAGTGCACCAACGTTCTGCCAACTGTCCAGATGAAGCAAAACGGTCCGTCACCGCCATGCGGACCAGGTGTCTATCATCCCGTGCTGACGTCACCTTTCGGCGTCCACTCCCGGATTTCCGAGTTGTCTGGTTCTCTTGAACCCACTGCTTCCACACTCGCATCACTGTGCTGCTGTTACGCCCCATACGAGCTGCTATTGCACGATAAGAAAACCCTCCTTCACGAAGGCCGATCATTCGTCCCCGTTCAAACTCCGTAACTTCCTGAAATGTCGCCCTCTTTCGTCGTAGAGGCATAGTGACGTCTCATGTAACGTTTACCACTAGCAGATAACCATACACGCCCCGCTACAGCCCTCTATTTATACGGATCCATCAGCAGTTCAGAGGGCGCTGCTCAGCCCACGCATGCGCGATGACTCTGAAATTCTAATCATTTGAATAGCATACCCTAATTTGCATTTCCTGAAAGTTTCAGCTCAATCACATGCTACCTTCATGGTGTTGCAATTTTTACAAACATGAGTTTTTCTTTGCAAATGTTTCACCATCTAACCATGCCATAACATCGGCATCAATATTATGACGCCTAAAAAACGTTGATTAAAAAAAAAAAAAAAAATTGTTGCTTTACTTTAAACCCTTGTTCTAACCATATGATTGTTTTCCTATAAAACTTAAATTTTGAGAAACAACAGGGATTCAAAGTTCACAATTTGACGACATGGTGATTAAGTTGGCAATTATTCTGTAGTTTGTGAATTTCTTTTCCATGATTAAAAGAACAAAAAATATTTGTCACTTTCGTATCTGATATTTTAATTTTTTTAATTGATGGACGTATATGATAAGGTAACAGACACATGGCTAAGGTGGGGAAGGAGTCCCCAACAGGACAAACTTTCCATTGAAATAACTTGTCTACTTGGCAAATCGGTTATAGAGTTGGGAATTCCCCCCCCCCCTCACAATCAAATGGGCCACTACACCTCTGATAATACACATTGTCCATATAGGGTACATGGAGGTCCTGAGCCCTCCCCGCTTTCCATTCAAAATTTAGATTTCCATTCTATGCATTTACTTTCAAAAGTTTTACAGTCACATTTTAAAATAAGGTACTTTTTAGCTCATTACTAATTGTCAAGCAGTATCAATTATTTTTGTAGCGTTTTGGTATCTTGTACATTCACTAAACTTCTCAACAGCTTTGAGAAGGAGGTAATATTTCTTCTCAGCCCCCCCCCCACCCCAGAAGTACTCATATGGGCACCCATGACAATACATAATAATTATGCTGTCAATTATGTAATACCTGTTTTATGATCAGCCTTGTTTAATGATGAAAAGGTAATGTAAAAAAAAAAATTGGGTGTCGTGGAAATAATATTGAATATAAAAATGGTCAAAGCACAGAACCTGAAGACAGTGCGTATATTTTAAAAATGAATATCCATTGCAATGTAAAGGACATTTTTTTGCACATTCAAGGAATTTTTGGATTCAAGTTACTGATATTACTTTTAAACCAAGCATATTGTATCATAGGTTGATAATTAGGTGATTGCAACTGATTATATATCAAACTATGGATTTTTAATATTTCGTTTCTACTTTTTGCACCAATATCCAACTCATCTGTGGTGATACGATTTGTGCTTTTTTTAACAAATAATTGCAGTTGAAAAAAATAAAAGTCTAACATTTGGATTAAAGCAGTTTTTTTGTGGAATTCTCAACCTCATACAATTTTGTGGAAGACCTTTGTATTAGGATCAGTAAAACCTGTCGAACACAAGAGGGTGGTACGAAAACAGGGTTTAAACAATTTATACCCCATTCCCTCATTTTTATTTTGCACATTTTTCGCAATTTTTAACAAGTGATATATAAATTTGTAGGGCAGAATAATCTTTTCTCTACATCTGGTCCAAATTTTCATTGGTTTATCGCAAGCAAAGGAACATTTTCCCTTTCACTTTACTACTCATTGAATGTGTAGTAGCGTATTTTGAACATACCAGTGCAGAAGTTTTTCACCTTTTTTTGATTGTTCTTTCATTAGAAATGCAATAATTTAATCCACTTTGATCCATATTAAAAATTTGTTCTGAATTAATATATCGGAATGAATCTCTAGCTTCTAACACGAACTGTACAGTACTACTTTTGATTGTTTATTTATTGTGTCTAATACGGTTGTAAATTTTGTTACTTTTCTTGAAACAATTTTGATTTTTTTTTTTTTTTTAAATAATGTATGAAGAAATTTGAAGCTTTAAAATCTGTCAACCCAATTTCCTTGGCTTTCAAACAAGCCCACCGTTACAAATCCATACCATGGATTAGCAAATTTCATTAGCTTGAATAAAATAATTTTGATATCATATCCTTCTAGATAATTACTAATTTTTCCCAAATTCAAACCATTTTCTGGAATATTTTTCTTAAATCTTGATGTACCTTTGCTATTTTTGACATACAGATATCAGTTTTTGGTTTGGCGAAATTTTTTTTGCAAGTATCATAAAATTCGATGTTTTTCATCATTGTTTTTCATGGACATTAACCGGATCTTTTTTAAACATACAGTGACTATAATTTGAATCAGGATTATCGTCCAGTTTGCCAAACTCAAAGCTTGTACTTTTAAGAGGGACCTCCTGAAAGTCTAAACTAACATCCTCTATTACGTTGCTATCGAATATCAACTGTTCAATATTAGCCAAAATAGCATATTTTGATAATCCCTCTTCTGTTTCCGATAGCTGTACATTTCTTAATTTCCAAATGTAAAGTCGATTTCAATATTTTGATCAAATTCATTATGGATATTACCTACCAATTTGTTGAAATGTTGAAAAATATTTTTCAAATTTTATACTAATCACATCAATGTAATATACGCTGGCTTTATAGTCTGTGAAAAACAGTGACGTGTTAGACCAAACCCTTTATAATGAAAGCTAATGTGCCAATAAGCAAGAAATGGACCATAGCATAAATCCGAACTCTTTGCATAAAAAATTTGATATCTAAAGGTATGATGCTCGACCACAACATGTCACCAAATTATGAACTTTGAACCCCTGTCATTTAAGTTTTACAGAAAAAGAATTAAATGGTTAGAACAACAGTTCAAAGCTCTGTAAAACTCCCACAGTCCTGATTCTTAACTCAACCAGTAGCTTGATAGGTTCTCTTGCGAATCTTAGTACTACAGTATAAGCTGTCTTTGCTACATACAAATGTTTAATTCTTAATGTGCAATTTGTTCCTTACAATATTGTAAATAAAAATGGAAGCACAGTCAAACCTCGTTAAAACAAACATGCTGAGGATGAATTACTTTATACACAAACCATTTTCTAAGGTCCCATCAAATTGTATAAGAGTCCTCATGTTACTTTTTCCTTTAACATGAACGTGGTTAAGACAAAATACTGTTTACAATGAACCGATTATCAGTGACCCTTGAAAAATTTCCTCCATTTAACATGAACAAAACAAATTTCAAGATGATCAGAGCTTCTCGTTGATAATTTCAACAGGCTGTATTTGCCAGACTACACATGTGGGAATGGCTACTTTTGTGTACAGTTGCATAGCAAACATTTTCTGTTTGGCGTTTACATGTGATAAGGACTGAAAAACATTCCTCAATGGTCGTCATGACGTGCAATGGTTTTAACTAATGCCCAAATAGTCGAGGCCGTTAACAGCAGATTAAAACCTTTGTCCAATAGTAATCACTATTTTTCAGATAATAAGAAAGATATTGACAACTATACTAGTGGCATCCATTTGAGTACTTTGGGGCTGGGGGTGCTAAGAAAAATCGCCCACCTTCAAGGCTGTCAAATATTTTAGTAAATGTACAAGATACTAAAATGCTACAAAAATAATTGATACTGCTTGACAATTAGTAATGAGCTAAAAATTACCTTATTTTAAACCGTGACTAAAATTTTTTGAAACTAAACACATAGCAGTATCCTGAAAATCGGCTTTTAAACAACGGCTGGGGGCTTAAACACACCACAGATTTTTGTTTCACCGGCTGTTGTTATCCGAATATTAGTTTCCATTTTCACAATAATTGTGCTACAGAAAATTCAAAAATACCAATCGATAGCGAATATTGAAATTTATTAATCCATGTGAAAAAAATTTGCATGAGAGACAGTCTTCATTTTGAAAATTTAAATGGCAACAACTAGTTTTTTTCTAAATATTTTGTGAACTTAAGGGGAAGGATCTAAATTTCAATTCATTTGTTCAAGAGTTTGTTTTCAATATTAGAAATATTGAACTCATAATGTTAAAATGTTCCATGATATTTTTATGAATATCTCCCGAAACATTCATCGTATCCCTACAATATTTCTTATCGTGTTAAAGTTCAACAGGCCAAATAAAATTTGATTTTTTCACTTTTAAAACAATATGAATAATATATAAATTATGTAAATGCTATTCAATAAAAATATGAATAAAAACATTAATTTTCTGATGGGAATTGAAACCTTACGGTTTTTTATCTGCTACACAGAAATTTCAATGCAATCCGATTAGTAGTTTTTTTTATGCTTAATATTAGTTAAAGAAAGCAATGGTTTAAGGGGCATCGCATAGTTACAAAAAGTAAAAAGAAAAGAATGAAATGATTGTTTTTTGCTTTAAAAATATTGTCAAGTGACATTTCTGGATCATCATTCAGCAGGCATATTGGTAAATTTAAACAGTGAGAGAGAGAGAAAAAAAAAAGAAAAGTCAACGGATATTATAACTTTTGGATTTCAACAGGTTTGATCAGAAAATTTAATTCTCGACCTACAAAGGTTTTTTTTTATCATCATGGTATAAGCCTCCATAAACATTTTATAGAATATCTCGAGTTTTATTAGTCAGAATGATGCAAAAAGTTTGAATTATCCTAATTGAACAGTCTAGAATTTTATTATGGTATCAAATTTACGTGCTGCCATTGAAACTGTCAAAGTTTCTGCAAGTTTAAATATGAGGATGGTCTCTTTTACAAATTTTATGTACACGAATTGGTAATTTCATTATTTGCTATCGATTGGTAGCTTTGAATTTTTTGTAGCATAATTATTGCACAAATGGCAATAGGTGTTCATGTTTTTGTTTCACCGTCTGTACATATAGTAAAACAAGGATTTTTCAAATCCAACTATGCATAATATCCACGTTAGGTATATGTATATACTGTAAATTTTGTTACAAAATGTGTATTCTATGATAAAATAATACTGATAAAGCACAATAATAAATTGATAACATACATAATAGCAGTATGTGTGTATATAGTAACTAGAGATGGAATGAATAACCTAGTAATACGATCACCCCCATCCATACCTACCAACTTGTATGAAATGGCTGTACAATGTACACATTTCGTGTGATTGGTTATATGGATGATCAGTAAAGTTGTACTTTTTTTTTTGTTAAGGAAATGAAAAATTAAATTCCCAGTTTCGTGATTCATACATTTTTGCAGTGCAAGTGAAAGGTATACCCACCAACGCTCTTGTATTTCACAGAAGATTCCCGTTTTTGGCGATGTTTCTGCATTTTCCATTTTATCTATTTTTCTGCCATTTTTTCTGTTAAAAATAAATCCCTTAATTAAATAAATGGCCTTAATTCCTCAATCG
>QLNU02015360.1:165493275-165504821 GCA_006491805.2 Dysdera silvatica | reverse complement strand
ATAGTATCAAGAAACACCATTCGGTAATGACTGGCAGAGAGAGGACTATTTACTGGTACCCCTTAAAATTACCACTAACCACCCAACATAGGTAACACCCTTCTGGAGCAGTGTCAAACCCAGGAAACCTGGAAAATGTCCAACTGGAGTCATGTTTAGCACCAAAGCCTGTTTTATTCCTTAGGCAAATGATCATGACGTCCATGTATTGAAGTGAAGTTTGAATTTTCCAGTGCAAGAACAGCAAAGGTCATGCTGCGCCGGGACAGTTTGCCAAGGAATCCGAACCTCATAAGATGTAGGGAACCAATTCTCAGACTGTGTTAAACAGTTAGTCGACAAGCATTATTGAAATAAAGTGTCATATCCCTCCAATTTGGTTGTAGTGGTGAAGAAGTACACGGCCATCGTATCTGAGGCTGCAATCTGAGGCACCATGTGCCATGACAGCTGATTTTCCCCAGATCTACTACAACATACTTCGACAGTACGACTGCATAAAACATTCTGCAGTCAATTACACTACTTAAGTTGTCATACCTTCCAAGAGCTAGTCACCAACATAATGCCATATTTCACAGAACAAGGATAAGACTTAATACCTCCAAACCATAAGCACCCATAAGAGGGCAGGGGTCTCACCCAGGCTGTGTATGTGATGTGGTGATAGAACTGACTGCACATTGGAAAAACTGAGTTTTTGATAGACCTTTCACCTTTTGAAATAAGGTACTTTTTATTTCATTACTAATTATCAAATAGTATAAATTATTCTCATAGTATTTTAGTATATTGTACATTTAATAAAATGTTTGACATTATTCAAGGGGGTAATGATTTTTCTTAGCCCCTTACCCCTCTCCCAAAAAAAAATGGACTCATATGGGCACCCATGCTCCGTACCATCCACATCCTCCCGTAGATAGCTAGATGCACAATCCTCTTGCTAATCACGCATATTTGGCATATACTGGGAAGGAACTTGCAACAATCAATGAATATGACTGAACTAGAATAACAATTGCAAAATATCTGAGAATTATTTGACCCTAAAAGACAGTACATCAGTTTGTATCATCGCCAGAGAGGGATTTAGTTTGCACTTTTATGGCATAAGAACAGATAAGGTCATGCTATGCCAGGACTGTTTTCTAAAATCAAAATTTTAATCTGAACCTCTGTTGCCCTGGAAATCAAATCTCTGACAATAGGATAAGGGTAAGACAAAAACTAACAAATGGAAACCGTGTTATATTTTCATATGTACAATGATTTCTAACTCACCATAAGAACTCTTTACAAAATGAACAAAACGTAGGTTGTCGAAAAAATTTAGCCAGAAATTTATGTCCTTTTGCCTCATGAATCTTTTGATACTTAATAGCACCTCTTCTCCGCTTAATTCTTCCTTCTAATGGTTCTGACATCAATTCCTCATCCCACAAAGAACAAGATACTGTAAGAAAATACATGTTACTGTGCTTATAGAAAACTTGCATCAAAACTGTGTTTAGTAAATGCTTATATGAAAATTTCTAAAGTGTTTTATAATTTTGGACAGAAGGAATTGATTCTATCAGTCACAAAGCATAAATAAAATGGGACATTGACTGTAAGCGGTTACATAAAATGATGAAATAGTAAAGTTAGTTCATTCTTACACCTCAAGAGGTCTTAATGTCCTCTCTACAGATGCTTACACACGTTCTGGCTGACTGGAGAGGCCAGACTGCATAAGCCGACCAGAGTGTGTGGATGATAGAACTATGCAGGCAGCCAAAGTAAGACTGAAAAAGCATTTGATAAACCTCAACTGCACAGCATCAACCATCCCCGAAACATTGCCTGTTCTGTTGATACTATTAACAACTAAACGTTAGGCCCGAGAGGTTTTAAAAGCATGTGAAAACAGGCACTAGGGAAATTAGGTCGGCCTTTTCAGTCAGCTGACATGTTTGTTGGCCCTTTAAGGTGAAGCCAACAGCTTAACATATCGACAAGTCAAACTGTGGTTGTAACCATTGGATTGTTACGGGTAGTTTTGAATTCATTGGATATCAGTATGTTTTGTGGCATAAGAACAATGATCATATTATGCCAAATTCACCTCTAAATAATATTGCATTGTCTCAGCTCGGAGCTGTCAAGTCTTCCACATTTCTTTTGGAGGTAGTTTCTCCTTCAGTAACATCAGTATGATGATGATTGACATGCCAGCTAATCTTAAAGCGGCTAACGCGACAGCTTGGTGACATCGGTCCATCAAGTAATAGAAATCCAAAGATGCACCAACTAGGCCAAGCTAGTGTACCTGGTGCTTACTACACAACTAGTGAGCCAGAGGTTCAAATCCGAAAGAATATGTGTGTCGCAGGCTACTTGTAAAACCGAAGTTTTACAAAATGGAATAATCACAATGAGGCGACATTTCATAAAAAGCCTAAGTTTCCTTATAAAAGCTAGTTCGACAATTAATCTATGACAAATGGTACCACCTAATGCTTACATTTTTCCTATTGAGCTGTATTCAGAGTTTGATTTCCAGAGCAACAAAGGACCAAATCTCTCTGTAAACTATAGGTCATGGGCCAGCATGATCTTATCTGTTCTTACGCTATGAAACACAAGCGTAAGAAAGCACATTTAATAAGATACAGAGCAAAAAATCATATTAAAAAATAGCAATTTCTAGTTTATTTAGATATCAAATGTGTCTACAGGCCTGCATCTCTAATGCCTTAGTTTAAAGAACTACTTAGCCCAAAACTCTTTCTCTGAAGCTGTAATTAAGTAGCATTGGTGAGAACTCTCACATTCAATTATAAAATTAACTTTGTGTTTTAAGGCAGAAGAACAGCTAAAGTCATGCTGCATAAGGACCTTCAATTTCTTGAGGAATCCGAACCTCTGCCACCAAGGGAAGCACACCTTGGACTCCTATGTGAAAAAATGACAGGCGTTCCACAATACCATTAGAAGTTGAATCCGAGTTACAGCACAAGAAATGAGTGTGTTACTACTATACTACAGTGGGGCTTAAGGATACAAGTAAGTCTTAGTTTCCTAATATAAGCACTATGATACATAAATTAGATTTCAGGAATGAATTCCATTTAAAAGTGGTAGAAATGAATAAGATAGCAGAAAATTATATGACTATTGATAGATTATTTTCAAAATTATAAGTTCATAATTGAATTCGAGGAATTTTTATTTAACTTAAATTATATTTACTAATGTTGTAATTTATATTAATTAAAATAGTTAATTTCATTATTAACAAAAACATGACACTAAATTCGGAAATGCGGGACTTACGTTCTTCATTTTTGTAAAACGGACGAGAAGACTAAAATGACCCGAGATGGAGGAGAATGGAGCCTGGTCCCAAGAGGAAAAACTTTATTAAAATTAAAGACGTTCTTATAATTATAAAACACCTTATACCATTAAGAGGTATTGTATACTGTGCTGTATACAATAAGGTACTTTAATATACAATAGGTACTGTATTACAATAAAAGGTACTGTATACAATAGTGCTGTATATACGGTGTCAGATACTTTTATATAATAAGGTACTTTATATGATTATAAAAATACCTTATGCAATAAGGTACTTTATACAATAAAAGGCACTGTGCTATATGATTTTAAAATATTTTATACAATATTGCACTGGCATATGATTATAAAATATTTTACCCGCAATTATAAATACTTGATATGCGATTATAAAGGGTACTTCAACTTGCAGAAGTGGTGGACTTGTTCTCCGGACATAACTCGTTCAGCTGATCGGATGTCAAACATATAGACGCTAATGGCCGTTTGGATCTCTCGACAACTTCCAAATAAAGCGATGTGTCTACATTAAATGAAATGTATCATACTTTACAATTATTAGCATACTGGTAAAACACCATACAGTGTCGCTCGTAAGTATTTTGACAGTTTTTGTTCACCAGCGCCATCTATATTAAAGCATTCACTTGCATAGTGATATGTCGTAATTCATTACAAACATGGGCGCCGATAGCATGAAAATATTGGGGGGTGGGAGCGGTTGGCAGCTTGTTGTTAATGAGGGCCGTAGCCAGCGGGTGGCCCCAAGGGCCCGTCCCCCCAAACTTCCAAAATGCTTTTGCTACCAATACTTACTAATTAGCGAGGCTGTAAAACTTCTTTGCCTTCCCGAAAAAAGTTCCGGTTAATACTTTGTTAACAACTCTTTACAGGGATAACAGACAACAACAAACCAGTGTTTAATTTAAAATGTGCTTCTGCTTGATGACGTTCACTTTACCATAAAATCAATATTCTAGTTACATTTCCAGTTTCATTTTCACATACGATACCCCAGGGGTGGACTGGGCAGCAGGCCCACGGGCCGGTGCGCCCTTTGAAAATACAAGGTATTCGCCCTTTGAGAGGACCCAGTTCGACTGATTTGATTTTACAAATATTTTTAAGCAGTTTAAAAATTGCATTGAGCACCCTAATACGTACCATCATTTTCGGAATTTAATTTTTATACAAATGTGATTTTTTTTTTTTTTTAATTTTTAAAAATTCGTCATGAATGAGAGTAAATTGTTATCGTCATTAATCGGTGAACATTTTTATTCTGAAAAGATAGAACATTTTTGTGTTTCTTCAATAACTGCCTTTAACTTAAGACGAAATTTTTCTCATCACAGCCGATGATGTTTTAATATTAGGTAAGTTGTTTTTATATATGAGATATTATTACCCTCACAGGGTTTGCGCAATTGGACTATTAATTAGCACGCACACGATCTTAACTTGCGAACCCTCCCCTTCAACAGCAAAATGCCCCCGAGGCTCGAGTCTGCCGTGCCGGGCTGCCAAGTGAATGGGCAACTTTAGGGAATGACCAAATACGCAGTACACACATACATATCCGGGGCCTTAAAACGATCTACTCCAAGCACTCGGAATACGCCTCCGGTTTAGGGGTAAAGCTATTGTTCCCCTACATTTTTTTTTTTCTCTCAAAAAGGCCAAACCTGGTCCACCTTGAAGCAATTAAAGACGAGACAATCTGGGATAATACGAAGGTAGTTCTGGAAAGCTATGGGCGTAAATGACTCAGCTGAAATTTACCTGATCGAACCTTTAAAACTATTCAAAATAACGGATACAAAATATGAACTGAAAAGGACAAAATGTACAACGTCCATATACTTATGGGACAGCATTTTGTTTTATTTCATTTTCCCCACAAAATATGTGTGAGTGCTAAATGATATTTAAATATTGCATCATATATTGCCTTTGACTTTCTATATTTTGATTTTCTATATGAATAAAATCTTGCATTCGTTTCTCTGCATACTTCATCTGATATTCCAAAGAAATAGTTGTTCATAAACTTATGAGAGGCACTATAAATGCTGTTTTATATATTTTTAAATATATATTCATTTACTATTAGTTTATTTTAATTCATAATAAAATATAGAGTAAATAAAATAATTGAACAAAAACTGTTTATCAAAATACTTATGAGCGTTACTGTACTATACAAGTGTATACGTTCGTGATGTATTTTGTAATAAATTATCAAACGTTTAAGAATATACGAGAAAAGAATTCTAGTCTTACTTTGCTTTAATTGAACGTCAAAAAATGAATTCCATTCTTGTAATTTTGGCGTCGATTTCCGCAAGGGTGATGAATTACCTAAAAATAAATATTTTCTTTTATTACAGCATGTTATTTTCATAACATAGTGAACATTTATCCTATTCGGATTTACAATAAGTTTTTCATAAAAATATCAATCCATTATAAAAACATCTTCGGTTATAAAATAAAAGATATATAATCGATAAAGCAGAAAATTTTAAATACTACTTGCTGAGACAAATAGTTGAACTTCAATATTTTCCTTCCACAAAACCAAATTTTCCTTCAAAGTAATTTAAGTTGTTCACCATATTAAAAAAAGAGGCATCTTTATTTTTATAAAATTAAAATATAAATTTAATACTATAAAAAGATCATTTTTAAGACAATGATGGAAACAATTTCAAGAAATAAAACCAATAAAAATAATCTCATAAATGCCATTACACATATATCGACAGTATCACGACAAAAATGTGTGAACAATTTATCAAAATTTTGCAGAAAATTCAAAAACAGAAAACATGTTATTCAATGTACAATTTTTTAATTATTAATGAGTAGGGAAATAAATAACGTTTTTCGTAGATGGATATTTGTATACGTGCCGCTATGTGATGTCGACGTTTACTAATTGATAACCAATTTATTCCCAAATAAGGCTGTCACTTACGTGACGTTAAATTCGATTTTACCATATCTCCATTTTTTAATGGATGAAACCGCAATGTTAAACGAAAGACTTTACGCTTGTGACATATTTTCGATAACCTCATTTTCAGATTTTTGTCGCTTACGCCGTTTTGTTGAGATGCTGACACACTGAAAAAGCAAATTATACAAAATTGCTAAGTAATCTATCGTTCCACTTTTTATATAGAGACGGACCTGCGAAGGGGATTTTATTGAGAGTACTCTCGCAAAACCATAAAAGTGCTGTGGAAATGGGTTATAACGAACGCCACCAATACATATAATGACTGAATTTTTATAAAAGCTTTAATTCCCCCTCCTCACCAAAATCCATCTCTGGATCCACTTCTGCATAATAGCACCAACACGCTGCGGCATGGACGACACGTGGTCTTGGAACCAGAATGTTGCGGTCCATAATATCAAAATCGCAACTTGTAAAACATGCAATGAGGAATTTCGGACCCGAACGAATATCTCTACTTCGTCCCATACATTAGCCTATCAATTGCATGTAAATTTGGAGTATGGAACCATTCGATAGTATATACACAAATCGAACACCACGCAGATTAAATCAAACAGTATAAATCAACGTTTATTGGTCAATGATACCAGCGCCGATGGTATGGCGTGATCAGATGGTGAAACGTTCGAAAGAAAATAAATATTTCTGCCTTCGGTGGGACCTGAACCCACGACCTTCCACTTGCCGGGCGGAGGCTCTACCCACTGAGCTACGAAGGACAATATATAATCTCTTTACGAACGTATATAAAGACTATTTACTGTTGCCAGTTATTTCGCAGAATGGTATAGTACATGGACTACTATTTAAACCAAATTATGAAACCGGTATAATTGATCGAAAGGCCCGTTACAGCATATGTATTAAATAAATCGAACACTACGCAGATTAAATCAAACAACAATATTAATCAACGTTTATTAGCGTAAGTATGGGGGAAAGTAGGAGTTCTGCGTCACGGGCACACCCAGGCATGACATGTGTATGGTGGGGGCCCCAGGGTTGAACGAATATTTGGCGGAGTTTTTTACCCCTCCCCCCTTTTTTTTTTAAATCGAAAGTTTTTAAAATTTTTTAATCAAAAGTTTTTAAATTTTTATTTTAATCAAAAGTTTTTAAATTTTTATTTTAATCGAAAGTTTTTAATTTTTATTTTTTTCAATCGCGAGTCTTTTTTTCAATATTTATTTGATTTTTTAATTTTATTTAAATTAATTTTTTTCTTAAAGTTTACGAGTGTTAAATTCATGATTACGCGTTGTCTAATATAATTAAATGTAACAAAGAATTAAATCCGCCAGATTAATTTTAAGATTAATTATAAGGCAAAAGTAGCTAAACGTTATTGTGTTGTTATGATTGTTATCTAATCACATTCAAATTCTTATTTTAAAGTATACTCTATATATGATTGGTGATTTCATTCCGACCCCAGCTCTCACTTTCGTTCCTAAAAATTATCAGCGTTTTCAAACCAAGTACAGCGTTGGTTTTGGATCCAGACATTTTGTCAGAAATCAATAGGTGATCCCCCACCTCCAAGACGGGGTTCGAAGAGATGCAGAACTGGTTCTAACACAATTTCCCTACGTGTTCTTTTCTAGCTCAAATTTCCCACAACGTTAATTATAAGGCAGAAGCAGCTAAACGTGCACGTGGGGTTTCCTAGCGGCGGATTTTGGAATTTCTTTCGATTTCTATTCTTTCTAGGGATATTTCTCTTGACTTTTGTATATACACCTATCTGATGGTCATATGTGCCCTTTATAGCGATCCTGGCTCGTCTAGCAACGCATTTTGGGACGTTTTGTAAATATTTTATTATCGTTGTATGTATATGAGGGTCATGTGTTCCCCTTCAGAGCGATCCTAGCTCCCCTAGCGAAATTTTTTTTGTACCTTTTGTAAAATTTTATTTCTCTTAGCCGTTGTAGGGGGATGCTATATGTGCATCTGATGGTCACGTGTTCCGTTCCTCAGCGATCCTATCTCTCCAGGTGGTGAGTTTTGGAACTTTTATTGATTTTAATGGAAAAAATGGCGTGTTTCGTTAACTTTATTTATTGGCACGTATTTTACATTTTTGTTCTGTTTTTTCTGAACTTTTTTTTCACTTTATATTTTTCTAAGTTTTGTGTTTTTCATTTTTTCTAAACTTTGTTTTTTTTCACTTTTTCGTTTCCAAAGTTTTTTTTTATTCGTTTTCTAAAACCCTTTTTTTATATAATTTTTTCCACACTGTCACGTCTGACATCAGGCGAAAGCGCTGAGGGATCCTCAATGTGGACAACATGGTTATCCTCCACAACAATGCGAGGCCACATGTGGCAATCAGAACCGCCGACAAGCTCCGGTCATTTCACTGGGAGAGTCTGGACCACCCACCATACAGTCCGGACCTCGCCCCTAGTGATTTCCACGTTTTCGGTCCGCTGAAGAAGTTCCTGGCAGGACAGCGATTCACGTGCAACGATGAAGCCAAGACAGCAGTCCGACGGTGGTTCCACAGTCAGCCGGACGAATTCTACCACAGGGGCATCTCAAATTTAGTGCTGCGATGGGACAAATGTCTGAACCGGTGTGGGGACTATGTGGAAAAATAGTGTAAGGTACGTAGAATAGTACGTATATTTGTAATTACCTGTATGTACCTTATTTTGGCTAATAAAAAATAGGGGCAAAGACTTTCTGATTCGCCCTCGTACAATAAATTCTTTGTACTCATTTAAATAGTTTATTTTACTATTTCAAATCGAAAAAGATCCCCATGGTATTATTGCTTACGGAAATCGTTATATTTAGTTCTTAAGTTGACTTGCAATCTTTTTACCGCTTTCATACTTCTCTATATTTAAAATGTCCTCTAACATTTTGATCTGTACTTAGCTTATTATCTTGGCCTGGATCCACGACGGTCATAAATTGCACATACACATAGCATTTACTACGCATTTTATTCGAAAATGCTGCGATTCTCTCAATGTAAAGACTGACTACAAAGCCTATGTTAAGAATCATTTCAACAAATATGAACATGTTTCTGTCTACTTTCGGTCATTCATGTGTCTCTCTTGGAAACATCCGTATCCAAGTTATTTTCCCACCAAAGGGGACGTAAACCGGTTCTTGAATAAACTCATATCGCCTGACACTTTAATTCCCACATTTCTATGTGAAAAACTTTACATTTGTTGACATACAAGATGCGACAGAAAAATTTCAAGACCGACGTACTCATAAAAGTATAAGTAGGTTTAGAATATTCTCGATATATCATAGCACATATACAATAAACGGAAAATGTAATGCTGAAACTCACGAAAATTTGCAGAAGTTAATTTTCATTTGAAAATTTGAGTTGCGAGACCTATAGTTTTTAACCCCGTGTTTTTAGCATTCTTCCTCTCATTTATGACTACCGTACATGCTAAAGCGTTTAGAAAACAGTAATGTGTTTATACAACTACTTCTCAACTAAGGTTAAATGTTTGCTCTACGGTTAAGTTTAACAATTTACTCCACTAGTTTTTAAACGCGTTCCACTATTTGTTCTTTATATATTTTCTCACCATCTACCTTTATTTTTTCCACTATGTCGATTATTTCTTTTGCAAAATGCCTCTTCAGTTATAGAAACCTGACATATATATCGGTTATTTGCAAAAAGTTACTGTATTTTATACTATTATAAATAAGTCTTCAAATTTCACGAAAGGCTATAATGTTCATACCTAGTCAAGGAAGTTAAAAATATATTGAAGTTCCTAATAAGGTATAAACAAAAAACCATGAAGGCGCATTTTCCGGATATGTGTAACAAAACCGATGAATAGATAAACATGCATATTTTGATGTAAGCATGAGAAAGTTTTCATATTCATATCCACCAACCAAAGCTTATTTTTTCTGCAATTTCCTTGCATAAAACAATTTTATGGAGGAAGAATCAATATACCTAACATCTAATTCAGTCTTGATTTTCAAATATTTAGCATAATGCGGTTAGACGCCTTCCCATAGGTTGGATAGCTGTTAGTGACATCCATTGAAAACACTCATGGTCGTTATTTTCTATATTAAAAATTATTATCCATATCAAACATTCGTGGTTGTTATTTTAAGAATAGCATAATTAAAATCCCGCTCTCTTTTGAAAGAGGTGAATGTGTGAGTAAAGTTATGAAGAGAGTAAAGTTCCCATAATCTGACTACTAATTACTTAATCATAATAAAAATTAAACACTCTTGATATTCTTGCGAAGCGCTAATTATTGTAACATGAAGGCAGTATCAATCTCTTCTTTAATATCAGTTTCGGAAAATGCAAAATTTGACTTATCTCTAACGTAGGAAAAACTTTCCTTCGTCTCTTAACGCTTATAACGACACATTTCACACCTCGAATCTCTATTACCTCGCTTTATTGCCTATCAAGTCCAAACCAAAGGTTTTTTTTTTAACAAAAAATGTGAAAAATATCGCCATTTTCAGGATTTCCAGTAAAATACTTATATTTCTTAACAGTATAAATCACCGCAGAACAAAATTTATGTGTGTTATTCATACCATGTGGAGCCACGATTGGTATGGATAGTGTGGAATTTTATTACACCGCACTCGCAAATACTATACATTTTCAGGAAAGATGTGTAAATAAGCGATGCCCTCTTAAACCATTGATTTTATCATATCCTTCACCACATTCATTGCCGATAATCATCGTGACAGACAACTAACGTTATTCTTGGAGCATGTATAAATTAAAAAAAAATGTGTTTGCTAATAATGATAATAAACCTTGAGGGTGTACGGCCTTTGCGTTTCTTACGTCGAGAAATATGAATAATCCTCAGAGTCCCGGAACTTCGGGAGGTAGCAGTGGAACAGTGGCAACACATACGATCGCAAAATTCGTTTCTTGGATATTTTCCGACAATAATGTTAGAAGCCCATCTCAATTAATACTGGTAAGGAATGGGGTGATAGATAGATAAACTAAGGAATTTTCACCCGATGCTGCTAAATAACACACTTGTTCGGAAAAGGTATAATATTTGGGACAATGATGCGGTGTGTATGTCATTCTTGACTTCATATGGCGAATATATTAGCGATAAAACAGCGAAATACAGCAATTTTTAGCTATAAAATGGCGATATATAGCAATTATTAG
>QLNU02015360.1:165464562-165493175 GCA_006491805.2 Dysdera silvatica | reverse complement strand
GACGACATCGCTTATTCACACATCTTCTGTCCTATATATAATATTTGCGAGTGCGGTGTAATAAAATTCTACACTATCCATACCAATCGCGGCTCCACATGATATAAATAACAGATAAATTTTGTTCTGCGGTGATTACTGTTGAGAAATATAAGTATTTTACTGGAAATCCTGCAAATGACGATATTTTTCACATTTTTTGTTAAAAAAAACAAAAAAAACTTTGGTTTGGACTTGATAGGAAATAAAGCGAAATAACAGATATTCGAAGTCTGCGCGCATGAGCAGAGACGAAGGAAAGTTTTTTCCTACGTTAGACATAAGTCAAATTGCATTTTCCGAAACAGATATTAAAGAAGAGATTGATACCGCCTTCACATTACAATAATTAGCGCTGCGCAAGAATATCGGGTGATTAATTTTTATTATGATTAAGTAAGTAGTAGTCAAATTATAGGAACTTTACCCTCTACGTAAGTTTACTCACTCATTAACTAACTGTCTATTCATCGATTTTGTTACACATATCCGGAAAATGCGCCTTCATGTTTTTTGTTTATACCTCATTAGGAACTTCAATATATTTTTAACTTCCTTGACTAGGTATGAACATTGAAAAGCTTTTCGCGAAATTTGAAGACATGTTTATAAGAGTATAAAATACAGTAACTTTTTGCGAATAACCGATACATATGTCAGGTTTCTATAACTGAAGAGACATTTAGCAAAAGAATTATTCAAGACCTAATGGAAATAATAAAGGTAAATAGTGAGAAAATATATAAAAAAAGCAAATAGTGGGACGCGTTTAAGAACTATTGGAGTAAATTGTTAAACTTAACCGTAGAGCAAACATTTCATATTAGTTGAGAAGTAGTTGTATAAACACATATTAAATACTGTTTTCTAAACTCTTCAGCATTTAAGGTAGTCATAAATGAGAGGAAGAATGCGAAAAACACGGGGTTAAAAACTATTTATAGCTCTCGCAATTGAAATTTTGAAGTGAAAATTAAACTTCTGCAAATTTTCGGGAATTTCAGCATTACATTTCCCGTTTATTGTATAGGGAAAAATATAAAGACATTAATGATATGGGGTGTAAGCATGCGAATAGGTGAAGTAAACTTCCGACAGCAGAAAAAATGGGAATGAACAGACACTTGTTTTGATGTGGTGTTTCTAAGTGATGTATTTCTAGAATTTTACCCTCTAACTTTGAAAAATTATAACATTCTCCTTTACCATCGACATGGTACACGAGCTTCGTTCGGAGGTGTACCTCGAAATGTCTTGATCTCTATGTCGAGCTACTCATTTCTACAGCTTTACCCATATTTTGATGAATTTTGATGATAATTCTTCGTTCTCTTACCGTGATTGTCATGTGTAAATAGTTAAAATAAGGAAAAATGTATATAAAGTGTAAAAAATAACTGATAATATATATTTGTGCCCATGCCTAGAATGCGTTGAGATCTGTGACGTGATATATGTCGAGAATATTCTCAAACTACTTACACTTTTATGAGGACGTTAGTCTTGAAAATTTTCTGTCGCATCTTGTATGTCAACAAATGTAAAATTTTTCATACAGAAAGGTGGGAACGAAAGTGTCAGACGATGAGTTTATTGAAGAACCGGTTTACGACCCTTTCGCTGGGAAAATAACTTTGGTACGGATGTTTCCAAGAGAGGCACATGAATGACCGGAAAAAGGCAGAAACATGTTCACATTTGTTGAAATGATTTTTAACCTCAGGTTTTACAGGCTATCTCTACGTTGAGAGAATCACAGCTTTTTCAAACAAAATGCGTAGTAAATGCTATGTGTATGCGCAATTTATGACCGTCGTGGATCCAGGCGAAGACAATAAGCTAAGTACAGATCAAAATGTTAGAGAATATTTTAAATATAGAGAAGTATGAAAGCGGTAAAAAGATAGTAAGTCAACTTAAGAACTAAATATAACGATTTCCGTAAGCAATAGTACCATGGGGATTTTTTTCGATTTGAAATAGTAAAATAAACTATTTAAATGAGTACGAAGCATTTATTATACCTGCGTACGTAAGGGATGTTGTAGTAAATATCTTATGAAAAGGGGTATTTTTCTTTGAAAGCGAGAACGTTGGTGAAAACTAATTAAAAAATCGTATGTCTAAAATTATTAAAAATAAAACATTTTCGATATAAAAAAATTCTTAAAGTAATTTTTGAATAAGGAAAATAAGATAAGATTCTTAATTTTTGTAATGAAAAGGTAAAAACCTGAAGCCACAACGCACTATTTCGAACGACTAGCACCGCTGAAACGCTTGTTTAAATGAAACAAGTAAGAAAATAGAATGTATCTTACCTTGGTAGGATTGGTGTCAAACACATTGAAGTTCGGGCAATCTCAAGTTCAGGGTGAAAGACTTGTGAAGTATGACGTCAAGTCGTCAATAAAAAGTTCCTTAGATCTCATAAAATTGTAAAACATGTTTTACCTCGTAGGTGGTAGCTTTGTAAATAGTCCGCGGCCTATTTGATGTTAGAACAGGGAAACAAAATGAACCAACGGAAAGATTTAGGAGAAAACTCGAAAAAAATTACAAAAGTTAAAAGAAAAAACACAAAAGTTAAAAAAAGAAAAATTATATAACAAAAAAGGGTTTTAGAAAACGAATAAAAAAAAAATCAGAAACGACAAAGTGAAAAAAAAAGTTTATAAAAAATGAAAAACACAAAACTTAGAAAAATATAAAGTGAAAAAAAGTGAAAAAACAAAACAAAACAAAAATGTGAAAGAAAATACGCGCCAATAAAGTTAACGAAAAACGCTATTTTTTCCATTAAAATCGATAAAAGTTCCAAAACTCACCACCAGAAGAGCTAGGATCGCTGAGGAACGGAACACGTGACCATCAGATGCACATATAGCATCCTCCTAAAACGGCTACGAGAAGTAAAATTTTACAAAAGAAACAAAAATTGGTCGCTAGGATCGCCCAGGAGGGGACACGTGACCCTCATATATATATATATATATATATATATATATAATATAAGAATATGAGAATATATATATAATATATAAAGAAAATGAGAACCATCCAGAGAAGAGCCGGACAACTACACCCTGCAACGGCAATTGAACGGCAAACACTACCCCGGGAAGAAGGAGGACGCGGACAAGCGGACCTCAAAGACTTACATGACAAGCAGATCCAGAGCATGAGGCAATACTTCCAGTTGAAGAGTCCCCGATCGCCACTCATCCAAGCCATAATACAAGCAGATGCAAATTACACGCCACTAAACCTGTGTAGTACCGAAGAGCGTGTCCTGGAAACAGCCAACGAACAGAAACTGAGAACTTGGGCCGGAAAACCATTACATGGCAGGCACTACAATGACCTGCAACAACCACACGTTGACAAAAAGGCATCAAATTCTTGGCTGGCCAAAGGCACTCTCCAGCCAGAGACAGAAGGATTCATGCTAGCCATCCAAGACCAAGTGATCGCAACAAGGAACAATCAGAAATTCATCCAGAGAAAAGACATAGAAAGCGACAAATGCAGACACTGTCATGCGGCATCGGAGACAATCCAACACGTGATGGCAGGATGCAAGATCCTTGCGCAGTCAGACTACAAACATAGACACGATCAAGTAGCGAAAATAGTCCACCAGAAATTGGCAGCGAATGCTGGCTTTCTGACAGAAAAATGCCCGTACTACAAATATGAGCCAGAGACCGTGCATGAGAACGAAACACACAAGCTTTACTGGGATAGAGCAATCATAACAGACAAGACAGTCCCACATAACCGTCCTGACATAACCCTCGTCGATAAATCGAATAAGACCACGTACTTAATCGACATAGCAGTACCCAACACCAATAACATACAGACAACCTACACAACGAAAATCACCAAGTACCAAGATCTCAGACATGAAGTACGAGATATATGGGGTATGGAAAAGATCTTCATCATCCCGTTAGTCATCTCAGCAACAGGGATAGTACCAAAAACGCTTGCGACGAATTTGGAGATACTCAACATTGACCCAAACACCTACATTGAAATACAAAAAGCCACAATCCTAAACACGTGTCACATTGTCAGGAAGTTTCTAGACATGGCACATTAAGAAGTGATGTAAAAAGAGGCTTGGGAACATGGCGCTCTGCCCGTCCCAAAGCCTGTTTCCGCCAAGAATGGGCGAGGAAAACTTTTATATATATATATATATAAACACACAACGAGCAAGAGAAATAGCCCTTTAAACAAAATATTTATAAAACGTCCCAAAATTCATCGCTAGGCGAGCCAGGATCGCTATAAAGGGCACATGTGACCATCAGATAGGTGTATATACAAAAGTCAAGAGAAATATCCCTAGAAAGAATAGAAATCGAAAGAAATTCCAAAATCCGCCGCTAAACAACCCCCACGTGCACGTTTAGTTGCTTCTGCCTTATAATTAACGTTGTGGGAAATTTGAGCTAGAAAAGAACACACAAGGAAATTGTGTTAGAACCTGTTCTGTATCTCTTCGAACCCCGTCTTGGAGGTGGGGGATCACCTGATTTGCTGACAAAATGTCTAACCAAATCCAACGTGAAAATTCATGATATACTTGGTTGGAAAACGCTGGTAATTGTTAGGAACGAAAGTGAGAGCTGGGGTTGAAATGAAATCACCAATCAGAGTATACTTTAAAATAAGAATTTGAATGTGATTGGAATTATCTAATTACAAACTTGTAATTAGATAAAAATCATAATAAGACAATAACGTTTAGCTGCTTTTGCCTTATAATTAATCTCAAAATCGGGCGGATTTAATTCCATGTGAAATTTAATTACATTAGACAACTCATAATCATGAACACTCGTGAACTTTAAGAAAAAAAATAATTTAAATAACATTAAAAACATATTGATAAAACTTTCGATAAAACCCTACATTGAAAAAGAATAAAATCTTCGATTAAAACCTTTTGAAAACTTTCTGATTTAAAAGTGAGTAAAGAATGCGCCAAATATCTCGTGCAATCCTGAGGACCACCCTGCGGCCTCACCATACACCTGGCAGTGGTGCAGAATTCCACTACGTTACGAACCAATAAACGTTGATTTATATTGTTGTTTGATTTAATCTGCGTAGTGTTCGATTTATATAAAATAAATACATATGCTGCAACGTGCATTTCGATCAATTTAATACCAGTTTCTTTGCAATTTGGTTTAAATAGTAGTCCATGTACTACACCATTCTGCGAAATAACCGGCTTCAGTAAATATATACGTTCGTAAGAGATTCGATGTTGCCTTTTGTAGCTCAGTAGGTAGAGCCCCCTCCCGGGAAGAGGAAGGTCGTGGGTTCAGGCCCCACCGAGCGCAGAAACATCTGATTTCTTTAGAACGTTTCATCATGTAGCCACGTCATAACATTGGTGCTGATATCACTACGCCAATAAACGTTGATTTATACTGTTTGATTCATTCGATAGTAGCAAATTCACTTGAATACCACTCCACCCCCAACATGCCATTGCATAGGGCAAGGCACGAAACTTTCAAAAGACGCCATTACAGTCGTCTCAATACGAAAATCCGGTTAATCCTAATGTTTTTTCAGTCAGCTGCCCTTTGACCGACAAAACGTAAACGACGCAGTGTTTGTTGCCAACTAATTGAAAGTTACCATAATAGAAGGGCAAGTTTTCGCTCGTCTGTTGGCTGTTACGCGTGCGCACCAAAACACACAGCAAACGATTATAGCTTACAATAAATTATGTAGTAAAGATTGCGATTATTCCGAACAGGTCAAGGTTCCAATTAGTTTGGATAGACGAAACTTCTGTGTTCTGTGGGAAAAGGGTAGCCATGAACGGGAGCTGATGGTTGGAGAATACGTTAACGTAACTTTGACCGTGGAAGCTGTCACAGCAAATTTAAAACACATGACTGGTTAAGGAACATCCCTAGAACACAACTCCATCTACCCATAACATTGGTGTACGCAGGGGGTGTTGATGGGGGGGTTGTAACCCCAGTAGGGGGAAATTAGGGTTCCCACGACAGCAGCAGGGCGCTTCGGAAGCGACATGCCCCCACCCCGTGGCCCCAGGGTGGTGCGAGAGGGTGGTCCGACCGGTTCCCAGATTTTGGAGCCTTTTTTTTTTTTGCGTCTCTTTTTTTCAATATTTAACTTTTTAAATCATTTAAATTAATTTTTCTTGAAGTTCACGAATGTTAAACTCATGATTACACGTTGTCTAATATAATTAAATTCAACATAGAATTAAATCCGCCAGATTAATTTTAAGATTAATTATAAGACAAAAGCAGCTAAATGTTATTGCCTTATTATGATTTTTAAATAATTAAAAGTTTGTAATTAAATAATTTCAATCACATCCAAATTCTTATTTTAAATTATACTCTATGGTTGATAATTTCATTTCACTTCCTTTCCTGCATACGTCTTTAACTTTTTACAGAGAACTGGCTTTTACAACAGTCTTTGATTTTACCATGTTTGGCGCAGTATAGCCCAGATGCTCTTGCGCCATAAAAACAAAACCTTTCGCTCCTGACAATTATCGGCGTTTTCCAACCAAGTCTAGCGTGGAATTTGAAGTTAGGTTTGGTTCCAGACATTTTGTCAGCAAATCAATAGGGGGTACCCCACCTCCAAGATGTGGTTCGAAGAGATGCAAAACTGGTTCTGACACAATTTCCTTATGTGTACGTTTCTAGCTCAAATTTCCCACAACGATATGGTCTCACATGCATCCCAATATCTTTAAAAATAGCTATCTGTTTTTCACGTATCTAGTTTTGACACCTCATTAGCATCACTAGTCACGTGGTTATCTATCGCAAACTCCACTTTCTCTGCGGTTCTTACAGAGTAAACTCACCATCGCTATCGTATAACGTTTTCTTCAATTTACCATATTTCAATGACCAACGATCAAGTAAGTTCACTTTTGTTATTTCACCCATCTCTCGTTTTAAGTAACTCACTTTAAAAAAAATCTTGTTAAATATTCATCACTCTAATGTTTATTTTAGAATTTACAGGTTAAAGTGAGGGGGAAAAAATCTTTCAATATTATTTCATGAGATTACTATCTCATTCTTTTTGATTACGATTGAATCTTCTAAACTATTTTTATCAATTTTTCAATACCTTATTTTTATACTCATTTCATAGGCAAGCTATTGCAAGCAAAGTTAGAAACATCACCCAATTTCGAAGTTATTTCCCTATGCCCTTGTGATTTCGCGGATACTGTAAGTGATCTTTTCCAAAATATTAAGTTAAGCGGTTTTATATAATCCGTGTTATTCATTACATATTGTAAAGTTTACTTTCATGAGCGATAATTTACTAAACTAAAATCATATTTTACACACACTCATGAACTTATTCTTTATCGATTTTTTTTTTCTATATAGACATACATAACACTTTAGAATAAAATAGATGGTAACAGTAAACACCTGTCTAACCCGTTTATGCAAAGACTTTTACAGAAGAGCTTGATCGATTTCTGATTACTAAAAAGTTGTATTTGCTATAACATAATTAGAAGTTATTCAACTGAAAATGACTATAAATAAAACATGAGATAGCAACGTATTTTATAAGAAATCATTTATTTAGTTTCCAAATCAATTTCTGCACTCCATTAATGTGTCGAACAACTCATCTAATGAATCATACAATACCGATATTTCAGAATCTTCCGACGTAACCAAATCTATATACTCATCGTCAAAATTTTCGCTTGATGCTAATAACTCCTCCTCAGAGGAAATCAATTCCACAGTTGATGCTGATGACTCCTCCTCGGAGGAAATCAATTCCTCGGTCAATAGTATGAACTCCTCCTCAAAGGAAACCAGATCTATTGTCGATGTTGATGATCCCCCCTTCTAAAGTTCAGTTCACTCACCGAACTATCCTCCTCCGAACAGAGACTATTCACATCATCCTCTGAATCAGCCTGCAAATCCTACATGTGAGAAGAGGGAGAAAACAAAATGGTGTGAGAAATAGGTGCTATTTCATCCATCATGGGGGTTTTCATCTGTAAAATTAAAATTTATGTATAATTCAGCATGGTTTGTTTGTTTTAAAAAAAAGATTTGGAAGGGTTTTCGGCTAAAAGAAGGTAAAATTTCTCATTATTTCCATCTGAGAAATACGTGAATATTATGCAATGTTTGTTTGAAATAAAGTTTTATTTAAAAAATTATCAGATGGGTAGCAGTTACCTGATAACACATTGCAAATTTAAAATAACTGCTTTGATTTTGCCCTCAGATGTTTTACTATACCTTTTGTTATTGTTTTGCGATTATGTTTTATCTAGTTGAGTAAGTTCTCCATTTCTCTGAAATTCGTAAGAAATATATCACTTCGAATAAAACTACTTTTCACACACCCAAAAGCTTAAAAATACCCTCTATCGTTAATATCACTATGATTAGGTTTAGTACCTATGTTGATGAAAATATCACCACTATTATGAGAAAAGAAAAATATAAAAATAAAATAAGAGCATATAAGAAAGTATATACATAATTGATGTTTTCAGAAAATGATATTTAAAGTTCTAGTTTTTAATAACTTTAATTAGGAGAATTAAGTTTAGATACAAATTTAAACAATTTAAATTTGAAAAAATTTCAAATTCATACTTTTGCTATTATACAATAAATTGCCAATTAACTTGAAAATTATGGTTTGATAAAAGCAGTTAAAAATACACATATATACCTTCAATATAAAGACGATGACAGGGCTTCCACAAGTAACTCCAGAGGTTCCACTCAATCGGAAATTGCAATAGATTCACCCATTTGCCCCTCACCTTACCACCCCCCGAAAGTTTGTAAATGCTTTCTATTTAGGAATTTACATTCGTTTCAGCAAAATATGATTATAAAAATACACTTAGCAAAATTATGGAATCTACATAACACAAAAAGCTATATCCTTCCTAGATTGAACCTTAATAACACTTTAGCATGTAAGAAAAAAAAAAAAAAAAGCTGCTGAAACCACTTTCACCAATCTTATTTAGCCTCATTGTGTCATTATTCTTACTTTCACAGGATGATTTTCATAATTATAAGACTTAACTTATAATTGAACAGGTGAATTTTATTTTTACATGAACACTCCCAAATCAGAAACACTGTTCTTTTATAATTTACGAGGTCGCATATAATTACACGAGGACGATTTTATTTTTTCAAGAACCCTCTTTCACAGACAATATGGGTTACAAAACAGAAAAGGCAAAAAGTAGCAACCTTGTGATCTCTTAGTGTAAATTTGGGAAACGGGTGGATAGTTTTAATTTCTGAACCACCTTTTAGGTTAGAAATCTTTGTATTCACACAAACAGAATCACAACTTGTATTACTGCGAAGATAATGCCATTCAACAAATTTTGATTGAAAGTTTGTAAATGTTTTCTATTTAGGTAAAAATTAAAATCCCCTGGAAATGGTCCGAATTCAACGCTTGGGTAGTTGAGGGAGAAAACACCTAAAAAAAATAAACTTAGATCTTGCCATACTCATGATTTTTAGTTATTTTTCCCAGCTTTGCAAAGAATTTTTCAACTGAATTTTCAAATATTATTTAAAAATAAGAAGCTATTTCATTTGCTGATGCACTGAAAATGTTATTAAAATGTTATCAATGAAAAAACATTGATTCAAATGAAAGATGGAGAAAAATTCACGAAAATTTCCACTGAGAGTCAAAGCCTGATTTTCAATTGCACAATCAACATGTGAAAAGACCGTTAAAAAGCTGAGTCGTCTAACTTTTACTTAGAAAAATGTTCTACATGTAATTAGTTAAATAAGGTAATTACCACATTTCCAAGTTGAAGTTAAACGATCTGTCTAAAAGTTAAATTTAGCGGTTTATTGGTGATTGAAATGGTTTGGGTACAACTGCTAAAACTCAGAAATTCCGATGAAGATTAGAAAACTTAATCAGGACTAAACCAATAGCGGAATAATGGTAATCCTTCCAAATACCTGTATATTTTTAATAAACTTCTAAACAATCTAACAGCTAAAACATTTAACACATGGTAAATTTTCATGATTATATTTCTCAATCCAACGCATTTTCGCACACTTGAGATATATTAACTAATAAAATTATTTGTTTTGAAGTATACTATCAGAAAAGTTTTAAAAGAAAGAAAAAACACTTTGTACTCACATTATTGCATCTGCAGACTCTCTTCGCCTTAGACGGAGATTCACTGTGAGAAAGTTTGCGGCTCATAATAGCTGGAAAATGTGTGTTGGGGAAAATGGCGGGTGGGGGGAAAATCAAAAATGATTTTCATAATTATAAAACTTAACATAGAATTGAACAGGTGAATTTTATTTTTACATGAACACTCCTAAATCAGATAGACGGTTTTTATAATCACGAGGTCTCATAATTACATGAGGGCGATTTTTATTTTTACAAGGACCCATGCAATTATACGAGGGCGACTTTTATTTATTCAAGAACCCCTCTTACTTTCACAGGGCGATTTTTATAATTACGATAGCAGAATAATGGTAATCCTTCCAAATACCTGTATATTTTTAATAAAATTCTAAATCTAATAGCTAAAACATTTAATACATGGTAAATTTTCACGATTATATTTCTCAATCTAACGCATTTTCGCATAGTTGAGATATATTTACTGATAAAATTATTTGTTTTGAGATATATGCGTCTAAAGATTGAAAATTTCTAGTTTAAAATTTAACAAGTCGTAAAATCCATGTGGTTATATTTCCAATCTTTCAAAAAAGTTTTAAAAGGAAAAAATACTTGGTACTCGCATTATTGCATCCGCAGACTCTCTTCGCCTTAGACGAAGATTCACTATGAGAACATTTGCGGCTCATAATAGCAGCTGGAAAATATGTATTGGGGAACAATGGCGGGTGGGTGGAAAATCAACAAAAGTGCTGGTCTTGGGGAAAATGAAGAATGTAATTTTTGCTTTAGCAATCTTCAATTTAGAAATGGAAAACTCTAGGTCCAATCTTGGGAAATATAATCTCCACTATAACATTCAAGGTGGTATAAACCACCCCCGAGGTCTGCTTGAGCCAGTTTGGAAGGTCAAGCTGCCCTGACTTCAACCCAATGTTAAAAAGTGAGGGGGCGGGGGCCCTTGAGAATATGAGGAAATCTGTCACCAGGGGAAAGGGGCTCCGTCACGACCCCTAGCTCTGCTATCTTAGTATACTAGTCTAGCGGTAGCTATATACCTCCGGTAAACTTAGCTTCGCTATGAATGTGTATGTGTGTATAAAAATAGTGCTGTGGTAGATGTATCATAACCACAGTTTATGACCGCAACTATTGCTGATGAGTAGTATATAACAGGCGTTTTCACATTTCGGCTCAATTTACCAGCCACTATGCATAAGGTGAGGTATGCAATCTAAGCACATCTGTCCAATTTGTGACAACTCTTTCATTCAAAAGAAGGACTTGAATCGGTCATGAAGACGATTCATGAAAAGAGTGTAGACTACCCATGTTGTGTCTGTGGCAAGGTTTTTAATCAGTCATCCAATCGTATGCGACACATGGCAACTCATGTGAAGCGAAAAGCAGAGAATTTGAAAAATTCTCCAGCCAAGTTATTCAAGGCATGTATTTTTCTCGAGTAGAATTATTTTCTATATATAAGAATTTTTCACTGGTTTAAGATTTTTTATATATATTTTTGAAAGCTTAAAAATTCATTTTCCCTAATGTATGTTTTATTGTCTCTTTATAGATCGATGATGAGTTTGCAATCCCAGGGCCATCGCATCAGGTTATAAACCTTTCTGAGCGGATAACTACTTTCACAACATATTTAATAACTTCATATTTTTTTTTTCTAATGAAATTTGTATTTCTTTTAAAATATTTAATGAATAAAGTTTAAATTTCTGATTCAATGTTTTGATTAAATTTACACGATATATATTTTAAAATTTAAATATATATATAGTGATTTTTTCTTTATGGACTTATACCAGTAAAGTACCAAGAAAAGTACCTCTTGTTGAAAGTGTGAGCTAATTTTCCTTTTTCTGTTTGAAGAAAAAATGTCTACGTAAGATGCATCAATCCTTTTCTTTTTCTAGGAGTTCACTAGTGAAAGTTGTGGGGAAAAAGTTCACACATCAACGCAACTTAACGCAGAAAGCAAAACTTCATACAGAGGAAGTGAAACACACCTGCAACCAACGTGGCAGACACTTTGCAAGACAAAGTAACCTCGCTCAACATCAATGATCTTGCCTAGAGGACTCTGCTCACTCTAATTCAAAACAGAGAGTAATTAGTGGTGAAAATGCCCTTAACACCTTCACAACTCATCTTCTCACTCCAACCGATGAGGAGATTCAAGACCTGTTCGTCTTTGAGAATACTATGCGAGAGTTTACCATTGAAAAGCTCAACCTTTCACTATAAATAATTGGAATTTGGAGGTTTGAAATTTGCAAATTGGTGAGCTAGAATTTAGAAAGTAACCTACAACTCGCCAACTTCCGACTCGTCGCATTCCAACTCGACAACTTTCAATTTTCAACTCTCCAAAATGTATTAAAAACAGCAAAATAATAACAATTCAATGTAAATTGAATCCTGCTAAATTGAGATATCGACCATTTCCATCCATTTTCTTTTACTTGTTTTTTGGGGGGACATCGTTGGGAATCGAACCCGGGATAAAAGAACGTCAAGTGAATACGTTTCCACGTCACAACCGCAGGACCCCAGTAAATTCAAACCTGACACCTAAGAGATTAAACCCAGGCTACGAATGAAAAACAATAGCCGATTCAATATCTATTGAATCCCACTAATAAGAAATCGACAAGCGTTATGTATCTTTTGCATTCAAACTCGGGTTTTCTGCCATTCAAAACCGGAGGTTACCACCACGTAGCTACTTTTTCCACCATTAGATAAGCCTACAAGCAAATGCTTTTGCGCCGTACAGTGAGATCTTTCTATGATTATCTGTCTTCAAGGTCCCATGTGTATCATTGTAGAGAGATTTTACTGCATATTATGCAGCTATTTATCTGTAATGTTCAAGATATACAAGAATTATATATGGATAACATACCTTCTTGATACATAACTAAACTAGCAACACATGAAGGATCATTTACGTCACAAAAGTCGTTCATTTCTACTTGCAGAAGCTTAATTCGGAAAAACCCATTTCGTATTTGCAAATGAAAAGTCATGTCCTTCGTGCTAAAATAAGGGAAAAAAATATACTATTAAACTAAAACAGTAGATTTCATTTTAAAATTACAGTTAGACTTTTCACCTTATTTCGTTAACCAGACAACCAACGTTTTAGAACAAATAGGTCACATTTCAAACTCCCGATATTGTACCCCACAGTGCTGAAAAACGTACAGTATAACTAGGCAAAACATTGAATTTTATCCAACTCTCATACGTATTGCTCCTCTAAAATCATTTTGTATTGTCTGTATTTGACTCGTACTTAATTTCCATTTGAATGTAAGATGTGTGACGTAGCCTTTTCGACTAGTTCAGGTGTCATGTTAAGTGGTAAACAATATTTTTGAAGTAAAATTGGTTTCGTCCTCTAACTAAACAAAGAAACCAATTGAAGATCTGACAGCAATACGATGCAGAGCCATGCCAAAGTTAGTTTCTGTTGGGGCACCGACGGCATAAAAATATTGGGCGGACAGTATACCAGTAGAAGGCAGCTTGTTAAACAGGGCCGTAGCAAGCGGGTGGTCCCAACGGCCCGTCACCACACGCTTAAACGTTTTTGCTACCAATACTTACTCATTAGCGAGGTTGTGACAATTTTTGGCCTCCCCGAAAAAATTTCTGGTTAAAGCCTTGTTGTTAACCACTCTTTACAGGGATAACAGACATCAACAAAGCAGTGTTTAATTTAAATGTGCTTCTGCTTGATGTTCACTTTACCATAAAATTAATATTCTAGTTACATTTCCAGTTTCATTTTCACATGCAATGCTCCTTAATAAATTTCGTATTTATTACGCTGATGGGGTAGATAGTCCCTTTAATTTATGTCGTTGATAATGAGCTTAATGGGCCAAAAAGTTCCTTCAGCTTGCGAAATTGAAATATAGAAACTATAGTTGTAACGTTATTAAAAATGTTCCGTTTGAAAGTTGAAATAATAACACGTCAATGAAAACTCTGATATGCAGAAAAGAGAGCTATATAATGCAATCTAACGAAAGGTCTAATTAGATCAAATAAGTGACAAAGCGTATTTTTTTATTTCGTACTAAATACACTACGCCGAAAAATATAACCGCACTGCTTAGAAAAAAAAGTAAATCTTTAAGTACGTTACCTATTATAAAATTTTTGTTTGAAATTGAGGTGAGGGACATAGAACCCTAATACCAACATTGAGGGGTCCACCCTGTCCCTCCGCTAATGGCGCCCGTGAAAGAAACTATAGTTGTAGCTGTAACGTTATTAAAAACGTTCCGTTTGAAAGTTGAAATAACATGTCAATGAAAACGCTGCCATGCAGAAAAAAGCGCTATATAATACAATCCAACAAAAGGTATAATTACATCAAACACACCCTATAACAAAAAAATCGACGCACCAAGAAGGAGTTGTCCGATTGTAATGAAATTTCGTATGCAAAGACATTTTGACCGAACATGCAAATGATTAAAATTTGGTGTCCAATGAATGAATAGCGGGAACTCCAGCGCATCGGAACTGCGCATTCAGCAGGTGTATATAAGGAGCGATTCTCAATATGTGGTCAAAATTTCTGTTGCATTTTGACTGCGGATATCTTACGTCGACTGTAACAATGCCTCGCCGAAAGATTCGTGCTCATTACGAGCATATGTCAGAGTTTGAAAGAGGTCGTGCTATCGGATTGAAAGAGGCTGGTTGGACGAATCGAAGAATCGCTGGACATGTGGGTCGAAGCGATGCGGCGATTGGACGGTGCTGGCAAGAGTGGGTCAACAACGGCAGATGTCAGCGTCGGGACGGCAGCGGTCGACCTAGGGCCACAACAGAACGGGAAGACAGAGCGATTGTCAGAGCACCGGATTCGTCGTTATCAACTATCCAACGTGTGGCCCGCACACATGTGTCCAACATGACCCTCTGCAGACGACTGAGAGAGCGGAATTTACGCTCGCGCCGACCGTTACGCCGCTTACCTCTCACGCCTTTACACCGTCAAGTCCGATTACAGTGGTGCCGGGCTCGATCAACTTGGAACTGCGCTGACTGGGGACGTATAGTCTTTAGTGACGAGTCCCGTTTCCAACTGTTGAATGACGACTTTATGTGAACGTGCATCTATGAATGCCGTGTTGGTCGGCAATCCATCTCCCCCTCAGCCGCCTCGGCGGCTGAGTACGCTGTTCAAGCGTCCTGTCTGGGATTACAGCGCCGCCTCCGGCGGCCACCCTTCCCAATGAAACCCTTGCACAATTCCTCCTCCCGTTTCCAACTGTGTCCTGACGACAACTAAAGACGTCCAGGGCAGCGTGGGGATCCTGCCCTTACTATCGCACGCCACACATGCCCACAACAGGGCGTTATGGTCTGGGGTGCCATCTCCTTTGATAGCCGGACCCCTTTGGTGGTCATTTCTGGCACACTTACAGCACAGCGGTACGTAGACGACATTCTACGACCGGTTGTGTTACCGTTCCTTTTGCGACACCCTGGACTTACGTTTCAACAAGACAATGTCCGGCCGCACACGGCACGTGTTGCTATGAATTGTCTTCAAGCTTGCCCAACACTTCCTTGGCAAGCTAGATCTCCTGATCTCTCTCCCATAGAGCACATTTGGGACGCTATGGGAAGGCGATTGCAACCATCCAGGAATGTTGACGATTTAGCCCGACAGTTGGAGACAATTTGGCAAGAAATTCCGCAGGACACCATCCGGGATCTTTATCAGTCTATGCCACGCCGGGTGACAGCTTGCATCCAGGCCAGAGGTGGACCAACGCCTTATTGACTTCCTCCCTTTGTAACGGTCAAACTCTGCAATAAATCATTCAGTTATTCTGAAATTTTAATCGTTTCTTTTTCTATGTATGTTCTTCATATCCACCAATTTTTATCGCAATCGGACAACCCCTTCTTGGTGCGTCGATTTTTTTTTTTTTTTTTTGTGCGCGTGTGTGTAAATGACATGATCAGGACACTGATTTGTTTGCTGACAATATTAGATTAATTTTTGGAGACGCTACCACCAATAAACTATTCCAAAAAGCAAAAAGGAAACTTAATATATTATCCGCATGGTTCAAAAACAATTATAGTTCATACCAATAAAACACAAATGTTAAGTATTAATAATGAAGAAACTAAGAGAACTGGGGATATTAGATTTTTGGGCATCATCCAACGACTGAATTGGAGCGAATAAATAAAATGTGCAAAAAAATATGAATAGCAGCTGGAACTATAGTAAGAAGTAACCTATGTTATATTAAACACGATATTTCTCAGAATAACTGGGGAAGTATGTGGTATCATTAATATCATGGTAAAACCCTATTACAAAAATACAAGGTCGGGTGATTCAATATTTGATTCAATATTGTTCAAATAATGGACGCGGTTTTAGCATGTAGCTTCCTCGCAGGGTTTAAGCTGGCTCAAAACATGCTGTCGCAAAAATGCTAAAATGGGAAAAAAGTTGTAGCAAAATGCTAAAAAAATTAGTTGCTTTCGTTGCTCGAAAAATCGTATCAATGAAATTATTTATATCAACGATGCTTAACAGGTATTGTTAAGAATTTTGCAAAGGGAACCAAATGAACGAAAGATCGCTGAAGTGCAAAACGGGTATTCTGGAATCGAGGAATCCTGTTTTCAGAGAATAAACTGTAGTTAAAAATGCCTGTCGCATTTTCGCGATGGGCAATAATTTTTTCGTCGCATTTTCGAGAAATTCGTCGCATTTTGCGAAAAATGCGACTGCAGCTTAAACCCTGCTCCGTCGTGCTTTTAGCTTACCGTCATTGGCGTATATACAAATTTTTCTTGTGTGCTGCCATCTACTGGAAATGAGGGAAACAAGGCTTTTGGAAAACAAAAATTTGTTTTTTAAAGTACGGAAAACAAATACATTAAAAAAATAATTCTATTTCGACATGAACGATAGTTCTAACAAATGGAATTAGTAATTTATTTAAGCATGCCTTCGTAGAAGTGCAAAATATTTTTCACCATTTTTAAAGTGAATAGAATCTTATGTGCTGCCATCTCCTGGACTTAGAAAGAAACCGTTTTTCGAAAGCCATAGTTTTTGAAAAAATGTAAAAGAACTAAATTTAAATAGAACAATTATTTTATTTCTAATTTTATCATATAGGGTATTTCTATAAAAAATAGTATTAGTATTTTATTCATTGAAGTAATTTATAGATTGTACGGCAAAAAGGGTAAAGTTAGGTATATTTTAAACCTCAAATGGCTGTTTTAAGTACATGAGAAACCATCCAGAAGCTGTATTTGCACCTACCCCGGTGAAAGGGGTAGGGCGGGAAGATTATTAAACGCAATGTTGCCAGACGCCGTGTGCCCGACACTACGGTAGCATGCTCCTCAGCTCCGAATATAAACGTGTGGTGCCTCCTGCAGTATGTCGCGAAAACGTAGTGGAAATGTAGCGTGGGCGATTGCGAAATGATTTTAGAATCGGCTGTTTCGATTACAATCGAGTTAACTATTGATTCGTACTTAGACTTCAATAATCGAGATGTTCAATTGCTATCGAGAGTCAACAGACGCTCTGACACTGTCCGCCTGTTGTTACTGCCAGTCATCTATTATAGTACATTTAAATTAATAAGAATAAGCATAAATAATTTATCCTTACCATGTTAAAAGTATGATATAAAGTATGCTAGGCCGTAGACAGGTTTTAATTTCGGGGCGGTTCAAAAATTTTTTACAACATGTATCGATACGGTTTCAGCATGCAAGGCTGTAGTCAAGTCGCATTCAAAATTAGTTTGGCGGGGCGGTCCTTAAACTCCACTTCGGATACAGACATGTATGGTAAACCACTTATTCCCCCACCCAAAATGCCTAGATTGCCTTCTTGGCGCGCCATCTACAGGCACAATCTATATAAATAATATTTCTCACTCACAGTTTATGAAATTTTTAAAATTAAGTTTCGACTTCTGTACTTGAAAGAATAAAAATAACATGTGGCACATAATTCATTCCTATCCCGAAAAAAGGCAAAGTTATTACACAAATTGAGGTAGAACTTATTTCAGAAAATTTTACTAAATTTTTTTTTGTGGCGCCATCTATGAACAAATTTTTAAACTATAATGTTATGTGATGCGGCCTTAAAGACAACGAGTTTCAATATCCAAAGGGTGGCTTGAGCCCACTTTCATACGCCGCTGGTAAGAAGTAAAAGTGCAAATAGAAGACAGCTATTTTGTACATGAATAAATGAAAATGCAGGTTGTTATTCATGAACAAATAAGACATCCCCTAAAACTCTAATGCATCTTTCGGAGAAAAAAATAATATAAGACCAGGTCTTATTTTCGGAGAACCACAGAACGTATTTACATTTAGCACGAAGTCAAAAGTGGTTAGCGGTAGGCAGCACTAGTACATTACCGTCACGTCAGCAGTGTATCGAATTACGAATTATGGTGTTACTAGCTCAAATACTGAGAATATTGGAAATCTAAACCTCCAGACAAAAACCGCAAAATTTTTTAGATTTTGCAAAAAATTTTGTAACTTCCCCCCTCCCCCCCTTTTTTTGATAACTTTCATTTAACATTTATTGATCAGAAAAGTTGCATTTTGATATTAATAAAATTTGCAAGGTAGACTATACTTTGCCCAAACAACTTAGAAAACCCTAAATCTAACGGAAAATCGCTATTATCAGCACCAACGCTAATACAGTATTACTGTAGTAGATTCCGAAAATATAGTATTCTGTGATATTTTCGCTAATAGCGCCCGTGGTATACGACCTAATAATTGCCCTTCAGACAATATCCACCTTAAAGAGGTTGGGAAGCAGCACTTACCCATAAATTATATACCAAATGAAACCGTTCACCGTAAAAGGAAAACAGAACATGTTGTACTAGAAAAACAGATATTATCGCTAAGTTTTATTACTAAATATGGACCCGATTTCGATACCAGAAGTGCGGGCGTGTAATTTTTCTTTCGATAATTGTATTCCTGTTAAATGAATCAAATTGCATCAAATGCATCAAATTGCATTTGTCCTTTGAGGTCGTTAAGCCATTATGTCGCCCAGTGCGATGGTACTGGTCGCACCGCCCTTAATCCGTCACTGTTTCGAAGTTTCAGCCGTAAATCACCACGTAATTCTATATATAGTTTGTTTCGTTAGAATGTCACATTGTCAGGCAGGATAGGGGTGATCCACACGTACACCGAATTAAATATTGTATAATGATGTCTTGTAATTTTCTATCGACCCCAAATCAATCCCTAGTAATATCATATCGACCACTTTGGCGACCCTCGAATTAGTTGGTAAGCGTACTTTTTGCCTTCGTTGGGAGTCGAACCCAGGGTAATGGCGCGCTGGGCGCACGTGTTACCATTACACAACGGCAGACGGCCTTCTATTTTAAACTTACTTAATAGAAGTGGAATGCTTTTGTAATAATTCAATATAAATAGTTCAACTGTTCTCAATATGTATCCATATTGTATGTATCGCAAGTTAAACACTTATTATTAATGCCAATAAATGGATTTTTTTACAGTGAATGTTTTATGTGTATGTGCACATATATCCTACTACATTAAAATTTAATTCATAATGAAGTAACTTAATATGATTAAAATATAATTGGATAAATATTGGGCTTAATATAATTAATATGGAATATTATGTTTAATATGGTACATTAAATGTAACAAAAATGATAGCATCGATACCAACCGGTAAGAGTAAGTACCTTTTAATCAATATTTTTGAAGTATCAATACTTTTTACCGTCACTACTCATGAAAAAAAGTATCGAAACAACCGTAGTCATCACTGCGGTAGAAAATTACATAGTATCGAAATTCTCTCTCGTGGATGTACCCGCGTAGCGTAAGCAAGTAACATTACGATTATTTCCTGCCAGACCGAGTAGGGATTGTATATGAGTTGCTTCGAAAACAGGTTATAACCAAAGAAAAAAAAAAATTCTTTTGATGGCAAAGGCCGGAATTTTTTTCTAAGGCATAGTTAGGTGATGGAGTCATCACTTCCGCTCTCCCTGTTTGCATTCAGATATCGAAACAGGACTTTCTGGGATCGTCCAAACCGTCGGTCGTTTGGTAAGGTCAAGGCAGATGCAAAAAGAAAAAAAAAAGAACTTGAGAGTCTAGTTGCCTTTTTGGTAGCTCTGCTTTATTTATTATATTGCTGGTTCAATGCATCCACAGCTATACAATTAAAAATAAATTTTAAAATCAAATGTTCAATAATTAGATTAACAAAAAATGTATTTCTTGGTTAATATCGCGCATACAATATTTTCCTCTGTGCTATTTGTTTTATGGCGCAAACACAGCTAACGTCATGATGCACCGGGATCTGGTTTTCCGAGGAATTTGGATATTCGTTGCCCAGGGAATCAAACTCTGGTCCATGGTGAGCAAAATAAAATTGGCACAAGTTCTACGGTGCCATTAGAATCAAAACCAAGTTAAACACGATAGATGAACGCCTTACCTCTACGCCACCGTTAAGGTTCCTCCAACTTCTGATTAAACAAAATACAGACGGCGCTTAGTACGTTAACGCCAATTTCTATGGAGAATCGTTCTTCATAGAAATTGGCGAGAACTCAAAAGCGCCAAATTTTTTTTCCGATAAATTCATTAGTTATAACAAACAATGGCACAACTGCGCGTTTTGTAAAACAGGTCGAGAATTCGATTTTGGTTGGTTGGTTGTATTTTTATGGCGCAAGGACCAGTGGCGGCTTGTCAGGTGACGCGAGCGAAGCGGCGCTTCCCCTAAAAAATTGGGCGGCCGAACAGTTTTTTTTTTTGTTTTTTTTTTTTTATTTATTCAAATTCAAATTTTCTTTTTACTTTTTTGTCAAATTTAAAATTTGAGTAGAAAAATAAGATTTGAAATTTTATTTTGAGCCCACTATTTTTTTTTGAATTTAATTCCTTTAATATAATTGGAATTACATTCAGGAACAGAAGGCTACGTTTTTAAGTCAGCGCTTTAAACGCGTTAAACGCACCAACGAAATATTGCTCGCCGAGAAAAAGGGACGGATGAAGCGACGATAGAAATTCAGAGCTTCGCTTCAAAACGGAAATGTTTTGCGAACATGGTTACCATGGCGATGGAATATTTACGGCGAAAGCAAGTACTGTCAGAGAAGAGAAATTTTTATCGCATCATCATGACAGCTAGTATTGCCAGATCAGAGGTTTTACCTCTGAATCTAGAGGTTTTGCATGGGGAAAAAGGTAAAAATTACCAAAACAGAGGTATGGCTTGATCAGAAATAAAAATTGAGATTTTTGATTACCACAGAGGTTTCTAGAGGTAAAAAATTTTCTGCGGGGATGTGTTACTGGTAAAAGAAAAAAAATTTAAATCAAAGAATTGAATAAAACTTTGATTCAAACTACAAACAGTTTAGTGTTATATCTGTTAGAATTATTTAATTACCCTGAAGTATTTCGAGGCACGTTGAGTGGTAACAGTAGAAGCGTGTAATTTCGTTGTGTTTTTGTTTCTTAAGGGGACACAGGACCTTTAAATCTTTAAAAAATCGATTTTTTATTTATTAGTTTAAAAAATAATATCGATTTTTGGCAGTGTTTTAAAACAAACCGCATCAAAATTCTTCAATTACTTCTTGCACTATTGTATAAAATAAAAATAACTATTACATGTTACCAAGTTCCAACTTGAACACTTTTTTTCTCAAAATCACTTTTTCTATATTGCGCAGAGATTATCTTCAGATCTATGCGCACTAGAGTTCTGAAATTTTTAATATGCTTTTATATCATAAATACCTATATTTTAAAACCAACTGACAAAGTAAAAATATATTTTCAATAATTTAAAAGAAATATGATATTTAAAATATGTCGATTTTTTTATATAATTGCTATATATTATTTTTTATACATTTTAATGACTTATTTTGTCCATATTTTCTGGTATTGGGTTAAAGCTGGTACCTTTCTTGGTAATTTGTGTGTGTTTATGTGTGAATGAAATGTTTATGCGTGATAATGGGAACCGTATCATTTACAATGTGAACAGAAGATATATACACATTAATAAGCCTGTGAAATGAGTAAATTCCGCCTTACTTCCCCACCCCTTTCCTTGCAATTATATGCTACACTGTACCGCACCATGATCGTTTTAACACACTAGAAGAATATGGAAAAGCTTGCTAGGAAGGACGAGACGTCCTTTCCACTTTCCTCACGTGATCGATGACGTAATTAACGTCACGTGATGCGGAGCCGCGCTTTTTTTGGTGCAGAATGACCCTTGCTGTCCTTGTGCCATAAAAATGCAACCAACCATAGAACCTCGAAATGCGGATTAAGCTTGGATAGCTCCGTCCAGATCAAGCTGAGAAAGCTTTATCAAGATCAAAAAAGTTGACAAACGTTGTGCCTTTGTTGGAATCAAACCAGGATCGTTTACATGGCAGACAAACGCATAGCCAGGGCTTTTCAGAAAAAACCCGGGGCGATTAATATTTCAGAGGCTCTTCAAAATCGACATATAGTCCGTTCTCGCGAAGACCTAACGCCCGATAACGTTACCAGACGGGTTGTTCCATTACAGTTTAGGGAAGGGCGTCTTGGAGGAACTGGTTTTTCCCGCGCGAAAAACCAGTTCGGGCAAGACGCCCTTCCCGAAACTGCAATGGAATAACCCGTCTGGTAACGGTATCGGGCGACAACTGAGCGCGAACGCACTATACACGTCTAACGTAGTGTTACCAAGGTAAGGCCCCTAATATTGCGAGGCCCAGACAGGCCCTGCGCGTTACCACTGCACGACTAGTTGATTGTATTTTTATGGCGCAAAGATAGCAAGGGTTATTCTGCGCCAAACAAGTTGAAATTTCTCACGTAACATCGAACTTAAATAACCTCGACATGCATTTATTACTAAGGAACGACTTACCGTTCGTTCACGAAAAGAAGTCCGATAGAACAGTTATAAATAACAGGAGGTAACGTCATAAAAAGGGCTAGACCATTACAGCAGAGGAGGACTCCAATTTCAGAACTTGTTTTTAGTGAACGTTTGTCGGCGCCAAAATCAAGGTCTGAAATGTGAGTCCTCCTCTTCTGTAATGGGATAGTCCGTTTGTAACGTCACCTCCCGTTATTTCTAACTGTTCCATCGGACTTCTTTTCGTGAACGAACAGTAATTCAAGTAACCACGACTGCGGTTATTTTAGAACACTGTAAAAACCCGTGTTTTCACGGCGCAAGGACAACTAAGGTCATGCTGCACCGCAACGTAGCGTTTCGAGGAACCAAACCCTGGATTACGGAGGGCAGAAAAACGGCACACTCTACGATACCATTTGAATACCTGGATTAACGGCACGAGAGACGAATGTGTCACCACTACGCTGCCACAATGGACAGCGGACCAACGTTTTAGAAATCTAAGCTTCTTAAGGCCTAGGAAATCAATCCCCAGACTACAGTGTGCAGCAGTTCGTCAGTAAGTTTTCGCTTTGTTCCTTTATCGTTAGAAATCGAACCCAATAAGTGCAATTTTTTCTGGATAAGTTTTACTTCATAAATAACAACATGCTATAAAAATTGAATATTATTTACCGTCTGGAAATGGCGCCCCTTAATCAGGCGCCTTTGTGCGGAGCACAACCGGCATACCCGCACGTGGCGGCCCTGACTACTCCCAGGGTCAGCCCGTGGTTTTTGCCGCCCCTATCAAATAGACATTTACTTTCGTTTTAGGAAATATGCTGGCAAAAGAAAGGTTTTATATTTTGTTTCCGCCCCTCAAATTTTGCCGCCCTAGTATAGCCTATTGGGAAATACGGCACTATGTTTATAATTCTGAACCATAATAGTACTTACTTCTGATTGCTGATTAAGAGGACACAGGAGTAAAAAATGCCGAAAAAGTGAAAAAAAGTTTAAATTTTTACGTTAAAAAATTCTTTATTTCATTGCGCATATATCTTTTGTGTCAGTTTTAAAATTCTGAAATTTTAAGATGTTGAACAACAACATTTAAAATGACTCACTTTCATTGCTGTAGGTAAGAAATTTTATTATAAAGACCTATTTTTCTCAGTTTTGCTTTTTTCGCCTTTCGGGTTTATGCGGAATGCTACTTGCGATTCAATTTTTGATGAATTATTTTAAAATTTAGTAGACATGTTTGTACTTATAATAAGAACAAACTGTAGCATGAATTTGGTTATTACACCAAATTTTCTTATAAAATTTTATACATGATGCACGAATACGTAGACACACTATTTTTTGACGAATATTCAAAAAATTTTCCACTCAATATTATTTGAATTCAAAAATCCATGCTACGTTTTGTTAGCTATGAGTTTAGACACATCACAGAATTTTTAAATGAAAATTAAAAAAATATATAGCAAGGAGCGTTTTTGCTAACGGGTAAAAATGGGCTAAAACTACATGAAAATTATGAATACCTCACAAACTATTTTGTGTAACATCACAATATTTAGTATATTACATATGAGACTTCACATTTTTGCCAAATTTCAAAGATCCTTCAAAAATTGCAAAAGACGATGATTTTGCTCCTGTGCCCCCTTAAACCGCGAGCAGGCGGATTAGAGGAACGCGAGAACGCGCGCGGGGTGATTTGCACCCCATCTGATTATATAGCATTATTTCATTAAAAACGTCCAATTTTACAGGGAACAATAAGTGGAATTTTCACTTTGTCACCCTACCCCAAAAGATTGTGACTTGGAAGACAACAGGAAAGAGTGATCAGTTTCAAAAACAAGAGTGAACGGTTCTTTTCACAAATCATAAGTTGTGGGGTGTGAAACACCCCGCGCGCTTGCTCGCGTGTTAAGGTGTGAATCCGGTGAACCAACAAAATTACCCATACACTTTACCCTATTTGGAAACGAAGTATCGTTAAGAAGCGAAATTTGGCGCAGTATAGCCCAGATGCTCTTGCGCCATAAAAAAGCCAAACAATAAAAAGCGAAACGTCCGCAAAATTTGAATATGAAAATACGCGGAAACGAAAACAATACTAAGATCACGTGAGCCGATCATTGTGTTTTGATAACTTGCGTCAGCACTCAAAAAATCCATGATATTCGAGAAAAACCGTATTCACTCTCTCTGTTCAAGGTTCTTTCGACACGTTATGAGGCAATGAAAGCATTCAGGCAATAAAATTCCATTAATATACCACTAACTAGCTCTATCCTCTACAGTGCATGCGTTCGAAGAATCGGTCTAGCATGAAAACACGCGTCATTAATGAAGACTCGGTATTACATAGTAACATTGAAAAGGCCCTACTACTATACACATTCACATCACAGAACATGCCCATGTTTCGAATTCTAAAAAGGCGCGGGGGTAAATGGGTTTTGATGGAAACAATTCTCTTAATAGGAATTTTATTTTACAGCTAATATTTATTAAATGGTGGGTTTTTAATCCCCAAAACCACTTCGTTCACGGCCTCACTATACAACCCGTGGAGTTAAACGGGTAATGAAATAAAAATAGAAGGAAAGATGAAGTAATAAAGCTTATCGCATACAGTGAATGCCATAAGTATTCGTACACCTGCAGTGTGTTCTATTTAAGAAACTGCTGTATAATAATTATTAGATGTAGAGATATGGGACAAATGTCACCACAATTAATATAAATTTTTGTATTTACTTCATAAAAAAAGTAAAAAAAAAAATATACGTGCACTGCAAATAACAATAAAAAATGAACAAACTTACACATAGCTCATGTGTCAAAAATATTCGTACACTAATTGTTTTTTGGTCAGAAAATTCATTAATAAAATAATAATTCATTCTTAATATTTCGTTGGGTTCCCTTTGGCTTTAATCACAGCTTTCATGCGTTTTGGCAACGAATCCACTAAGTTTTTGGTGACATCCGTTGAAATGGATGCCCATTCCTCGAGAAGCGCAATTTTCAAATCATTTTTATTTGATATGCGTCGTTTTCTCATCCGCGAGTCCAGAATGCTCCATAAATGTTCTATAGCGTTAATGTCAGGTGATTGTGGAGGGGTATTTAGCTGTTTGGGAGTATTGTAAAGGAGCCACAGCTTTGTATTATACGCAGTATGTTTCGGGTCGTTATCTTGCTGAAAGATAAAGTTATTTTGAAGACCCGTTTGAGCAGGACTAGGACCCAAATTTTCCTTCAGAATGTTAATATACATTCTGTGGTCCATGATTCCGTCGATAATGTGCAATTTTCCCACTCCCTCTGCACTCATACAGCCCCAAACTTGCATACTTCCACCTCCGTGTTTGATTGTTGGACACAGGTTCGTCGGTTGAAGCTCGGTGTTATTTTTACGCCATACCATTTGCCTGCTAGCTGATCCAAATATATTAAATTTGCTCTCGTCAGAGAATATAACTCTATTCCAAAAGTCAGGACCTTTATCAACATGTTTTTTTGCGAATTGCAAAAGCTTCTTTCTGTTTACCTTTGACACGAAAAACTTTTTACGAGCTACACGTCCATTGTACCCTGCATTTTTGAAAATGCGGCGCACCATGCTTTCTGACAGTGACACACCTTGATTCAGCAGCTCTTTTCTTATCTTTGGAGCACTTAATTTTGGATTTTTCTTAATTAATCTAACAATTAAACGTTTGTGCTTTTCAGTCAGTTTTTGTGGACGTCCGCTTCCCGGCATATTTTGAATCGTATTTCTTTGACAATGCCGGTCAGTTATGGACTGGACTGTAGAACGAGGTCTGCCGACGAGCTATGCAATCTCTCGTAAAGATTTATACTGGTTAAGGAGCCTCATTATGGGCTTTTGTTCCGCTACACTTGTTTCTTTATTTCTACGATTCATTTTCGCATACTTTCTGCAGAAATGATAGTAAACGGGTTTATTGTTCATTGGCTTTTAAATGAAATCGGTGCATTTCCCGCAGATTGCTTCGGGTGCACAAACAACATTGCAGTTCTATCATTTTAGGACAGACTTTTGCATGTACGAATGCTTTTGACACGTGAACTGTGAATAATTTTGATGCTAATTTATTGTAATTTGCAGTATTATATACATAGTTTTAAGTTTTTTAGTTGAAAATAAATTATATTTTCATGGCAATCATGATGGCGTTTGTCCTGTCTACGTACATCTAATAGTTATTATACAGCAGCTTCTTAAATAGAACACACTGCAGGTGTACGAATACTTATGGCATTCACTGTACGTCAAACATAAAAGCATGCGTATGTAATTATCTATTATCGGATAATCACTTCGGTTATTTTGGTGAACAACTTGACACCCGTGTGTAATTATCATTGGTGTTGTTTCGGTGAATAATTTGACACCCGTGTGTAATTATCACTGCTGTTTGTGTGAATAATTTGACACCAGTGTGTGATTATCACTTCGGTGAATAATTCGACACCCGTGTGTAATTATCACTTCGATTGTTTCATTGAATAATTTGACACCTGTATGTAGTTATCACTTCGGTTGTTTCAGTGAATAATTTGACCCCCGTGTGTTCTTGTGGTTGCTTAGATGAACAGAACGTTCTTTTTCTGTAAAGCCTCTGTATATTTTACGCTCCATGAGACGACGGCTTAACGTGTGTCGAACCACGATACATTTTTACACGACTAGGCCTTCAGGAAGGCGAACTTAGTCCAGTAAATCCGAAGACGGCGGGCTGGGGCGGCTCGAGGTTGATTTTGAACCCGGGCGGCCTGACACAGATTGCTTTTTGGCGCCCCACGCCTCCAGCGAAAACTAAATTTTCACAGATGCACAGTGAGCCATATACCCTATAAAAGTGGCGAAAAGTCTCTGAAAGGATTTCTCTAAACTTCTCTTTTTAGAGAGATTTTCTATTGTTTGGTCAATTAAAAAAAATTTGAACTTGACTTCAGTTTGGTGTCCTCATCCAAACGGGGCCCCGGGCGGCCTGTCCCTTAAGCCACCCCTGACGGCGGGCATAACTAATGAGAAAAGCCGTTCTAAAGAGCGGTTATTTTATAATCTGTTTTATAGCGCAAGGATAGCTATAGTTAATTCACGAAAAATTGTCCGATGGTACCGTTAGAAAATAAGGGGAGCTGACGTCACAAACGGCCTAGCCGATTCCAGCAGAGGGGAGGGCGTCATTTCAAGTTTTCAGCGAGCGTTGACTACGCCAAAAACTATTTCGGGAGAGGAGTTTACGTCCTCCCCTCTGCTGTAATCGGCTAGGCCGTTTGTGAG
>QLNU02015360.1:165427298-165457339 GCA_006491805.2 Dysdera silvatica | reverse complement strand
CAACTCCAGAGGAAAATGAAAACCATCCAGAGAAGAGCCGGACAACTACACCCTGCAACGGCAATTGAACGGCAAACACTACCCCGGGAAGAAGGAGGATGCGGACAAGCGGACCTCAAAGACTTACATGACAAGCAGATCCAGAGCATGAGGCAATACTTCCAGTTGAAGAGTCCCCGATCGCCACTCATCCAAGCCATAATACAAGCAGATGCAAATTACACGCCACTAAACCTGTGTAGTACCGAGGAGCGTGTCCTCGAAACAGCCAACGAACAGAAACTGAGAACTTGGGCGGGAAAACCATTACATGGCAGGCACTACAATGACCTACAGCAACCACACGTTGACAAGAAGGCATCAAATGCTTGGCTGGCCAAAGGCACTCTCCAGCCAGAGACAGAAGGATTCATGCTAGCCATCCAAGACCAAGTGATCGCAACAAGGAACAATCAGAAATTCATCCAGAGAAAAGATATAGAAAGCGACAAATGCAGACACTGTCATGCGGCATCAGAGACAATCCAACACGTGATGGCAGGATGCAAGATCCTTGCGCAGTCAGACTACAAACATAGGCACGATCAAGTAGCGAAAATAGTCCACCAGAAATTGGCAGCGAATGCTGGCTTTCTGACTGAAAAATGCCCGTACTACAAATATGAGCCAGAGACCGTGCATGAGAACGAAACACACAAGCTTTACTGGGATAGAGCAATCATAACAGACAAGACAGTCCCACATAACCGTCCTGACATAACCCTCGTCGATAAATCGAATAAGACCACGTACTTAATCGACATAGCAGTACCCAACACCAATAACATACAGACAACCTACACAACGAAAATCACCAAGTACCAAGATCTCAGACATGAAGTATGTGATATATGGGGTATGGAAAAGATCTTCATCATCCTGGTCATTCAGTTAACAGGATAGCACTAAAACGCTTGCGACGAATTTGGAGATACCAACATTGACCCAAACACCTACATTGAAATACAAAAGCCACAATCCTAAACACGTGTCACATTGCCGAAGTTTCTAGACATGGCACATTAAGTTATGATAAAAGAGGCTTTCTGGGGTACCCGCCCGCTCAACCTAAAGCCTGTTTCCGCCAAGAATGGGTGATATATATATATATATATATATATATATATATATATATATATATATATATATATATATATATATATACATACACACACACACATACGTGTGTGTGTGTGCGCACCTATACCCACCATGCGCGCGCACACGCATACATAAAAAACTAATATCCTTTAGTAAGTAAAAAATGGGGGGGCCATTAACACACCGAATATCGCAATTTTTCTTTAGGGAAAAAAAACGCAATTTTATTGAGCTACTAGATTTGGCATTCATGAATGAAATTTGTATAAATGTACTGTATAAATTAAACCTATTTACGATTAAAAAAGAAACCTAAACAGCCTTAAAAATACAGTGCTGTTTAAAACTTAAATATTTTTCCACATATTTAGAAGATTTTTATATTTTCTACATATTTTAAATAACATTGCAAAAATATCATGGAAAATGGATATTAGGTTGAAATGAAATACAACTGTATGTTATTTAACATAATTATGTATAAAGTCGAACCTGCTGGTTAAGACAAACATCAAGGGGGAGAGAAAAACTATTCGTATTAACAATAATTCATCTTAGGCGTGTCCGTCTTAACGAGTTTCGACTGTGTTGATAAAACGCCGGAGTAAAAGTCATTTTGATTTTTATAATAAAAATTATGAACTGTAACACAAAATGGAATGGATATTATTTTTAATTTAAAAAAACTAAAAATATATACTTTCAAGACAACGTAAACTTGTTTACATTTTAAAGCTAAAGTATTTTATCTTTTAGGACTTCAAACATTTTAATTTTTAAGGTGAAAACATTTGAGTATATAACCTCTCCCAGAAAAAAAAATTCTGGCTGCGCTACTGGTTAAAATTACCCACTTTGCGTTTGTTTTGGCAAAATACGAGCTTATTGAATATTCATTACGTTGTTCCCATCAATGCGATTTGGTTGACAAAATAACGAGCGCAATTATTTCTTCAAATAAAGAATAAAACCGAGGTTCGGTATTGCGCACTCATTTCGCTCAACCTTACCCTATCTACCACCAATGTTAAGCGTATCAAGGTTGAAAAAACCGCTACTCACAGAACCTTCACGTTTGATCTTGTTACCGCTTTTTGGAGAAAATACTCATGCATGTACTCAGTGGCGTTGGAAAGGGGGGCTCAAGCCCCCCATTGGATACTAAAACGTTTCCTGTAAGGCCTCATCACACCATCTTTAAAGCAACGTGATCCTCCACCCCTCATTAGTTAGTTTTGAATTGCCACGCTGTTGCATATAATTTGAGCGTTTTGTACGTTCTAATTGAATACATGAATTTTAACTGCTATCTGAGAATTGAAACAATTGGAAGTAATTTTAAAAACCACGACTAAAAACTTTTCTTTTAATACTATCTTTTATAAGAGCTTTTATTGTTTTCAATGATTTCACACACATTATATTAATATCGCCATTTTATCAATATTTACGTGTTCGCTTTGTTTAGTGCAGGATTGCTTGTCTTCGCGCCAAAAAATAGAAACCAATCAACAAATAATTGTTTCGTGCAGCACACTGCCACTCCTTTAGCTTTAGTACGAGAACAAACCAAAGACCTCGAAACCCTCAGTTAACGTTGAATGAATCATATTTCATGGGACTGGTAAGAAATTCCCCTCTTTTGACGTCATGCATCAGGTACTCGGAATGTAGAGAAATTGGCCATTTCCACAACGGAGTTATGGTAGTAGGTCAAACTGAAGAAAGCTAGTTATTCGTCCCGGATATCCTACGAGTTTCCTTACACTAAACTAGACTTCTCAGAAACTGGGTGTTCAAATGGACTTTCAGGCGCTTATGATATAGTGCTGTTCAAAACAAAAACTGGTTGTGATTTTAAAACGTAAGAAAGGTGAACAGCAGCACAAAAAGGGAACACTTCTTTTTTCCCCCAAAAGGAATTTATATAGAAAAAATTCTGTCGTATACACTAGTACTGTCCGTAAAGGAATTAATGTGGACGGTTTCCTATTTTACATCCATTGACAGTGTTATAATTTTCTTCCAGGGGCGTTTTGGGCCGCCGGCCAACCGACCTCCGGGCCGGTGCGCCCTCATGGGCTATAGGACTCGCGCCCTCAGATAATCCAAGGTATTCGCCCTTCCCGACCAGCCATCAAATTGCTTCACACCTAACGGTAAGCTAGCTGGCCCGGGTTATACAAGGCATGTGCCCTTTGAGGGAACGCAGTCCACCCCTGTATGTGTGTTCCCTATTAAATTGCGACGTACTTGTGTTAATATTTATTCCATAATTTGAAGACCCATCATAACAAGGTTACGTCAGGTTTTATCTAGTGAATCACATTTCCAGACCTCGTAAAATAATATGCAATTTTTATCAACGGCGTTTTAAGATTAATTGTTCACAAACACAAAGACTAAAAAAAAAATCTGTGTAAACCAAGTTGCTATCATGCATTGGGTCATTTCCATCCATATACTTCTAAGTTATTGTTTCATCCATTCATTGAGTACATACAGCCTCACCTCGTTAGGCGCAGAATGACTCTTGCTGTATATTACATTAGTGGAGTGACCGCCGAAAGCGGCACTGTAATTCACAGACAGGACGCTTAAACAGCATAACCAACCGCCGAGGCGAGTTGGGGGGAAAATAGAAAGTGTTCGAAAGTCCACAGCACACAAACATGCACGCTCGCACAGGTGTCGTCATTTAAAATTGTATTTTTACATTCAACCATTTATAATCAATCACCCATTCAACAAATCCGGTCTATTGCATTTATACCATTTTACCTTATTGTATACAAGCATATGCAGCAATAATAGCAAAAACCACGTTATTTCAAGAGAGATGCATGAACAGCAGTTGATTAAATGGCAAGTGAATGCATACAACTATTATATACCGATTTATAATTGTATTTGTTTGAGACGGATTATGATCAAACAAGATATGTATAACGATCGTGATATTTCTCACAATTATTTTAACTATTTGCGCTTTCCATATTCCCCAGTATTGTTTTTTGATCTTTATTGGCTAATTGTAGGGTTAAGGACCTGAGGGGGACTGAGTAGAAAGGGTAAAAGTACTCACGTATAGTTTCTAAAATATCATTTAAAAATGTTTTACAATATACAATGGCTAATAATTTTGACATTCGAATCATAGTGGATTCGCGTTTCAATCATACTATATAGCCCACGGCACGTTCCAGGGAATCTGAAGTTGGTGTTATCATTCATGACTCTTATTTTACAGACTGCCTTTGAAGATCGTGGGTCCACTATGTAATTTTTCAGTTATTTTCCACTTATTTTATTATGTCTAATCTATTGATTTTATAATTGTTTTGTATTATCACCCAGTGTTTTTATTTTCAATCGAATTTTCCCATACTCTTTTAGTTATGACCATATATCATGGAATGGTTCAACCTTAATGTCTTCAGGTATATATTATTTTGAAATCTTATTTATCCCAACTCCACTCATTTATCCTATTTTCATTTACCTGTGCATTCCAGCCAGAGTTCTTTTCGTTAACATTATGCCTAAAAATTTCTACAATTTATATTTAGATCCACATGAATTTGAATGTCCCATTTCAGTAGAGTTATTCCAGTGTTAGCACAGATATTGACATCTTTGCTCTGTTAATCACATTTTTATGAATTGCTAAAAGGAACTAAATAATGCAACACATTAACAGGAGTTCCACATATTTTGGCCTTGATAATGATCATTGCAATCAATATTACCAATATAACCGACAAATTTTATACCGCTCTTAATATCTTACTTATATGCATATATCAGTGCTTGTAGTTGATAAAACAATTATTTTATTGCAACAATATATCGCACGCTCACTTCAAAAATGACACGTCAAAATTTCTCAATTTGCGTTTTAAATAATTTTAAATTACGTCACACTGAATAAACTACGGTGAAACAACCTGTTGCCTTACGTTTCTCGCGAGAGCTATTGAAAGATTTGATGTGCGGTTTCTTCTGCAGATAGATATGACATCATTTACCTTAATAACGTTTTCAGCTGGAATTCGCAAATTTTTGAGTTGTGTAACTTCTGAAGCGGGGGTGCGATATATCTTCAATCAAAATCCTTGTGGATATTGTCTGCAGAAGTTGTGCATGCGTTTTTCGCAGACGTTCTATCCTGATTTAGTTGGTTGTATTTTTATGGCGCAAGGACAGCAAGGGTCATTCTGCGCCTCTACCTTGATTTTATGATGAACATGGAGCCTAACGAAACGGTCTCAAAAAGTTGCAATGACTGTCTTTGAAGTAGAATGGCGATTTGTTCATAAACGGTTGGCATTTACATCGCTTTCACAATGGTGTGGCATTTTCAAAGAAATTGAATTGATAACTATTTCCACAAGGAGTATTTGTCACTTCAATTTACATATCGCCTAGTGGACATATCCACAACTTTTTTTTGCCTTCTTATAGCGCCTTTATGAATGCATAGGATAGGTAACAAATCGTCTCTTATAATTTTAATATAGTTTTACAGAGCAAAGACTTCAATACATTTACAGACATTCAGTATAACGCTTACAGAATGTACAATAAAATCGCCCACTAGAACAGCAAAGTCCTAATCAGTGTTGGATTTATTACAAATGTAAATTATTTAAAAATAGAAATTATAGACCATTTTAATGACTGTTTACCGATTTTTATCGTTCATAAAATACATGCTGGTAATCACAAAAACGTTTTGCAGTATTCTTTGCTGTTCACGAAAAGGAGTACGATGATATGCAGTTAGAAATGTCGGAAGATTATGTCACAAACTGGCTAGACGCTGACAATGTAGGACTCGAAGTTGTACACTCGTTTTTGGCGACCGCCAAAAACAAGTTCTGAGATTGGAGTCCTACTCTGCTGAAAAGCGGAAAGCCGGTTTGTGACGTCACCTCCCGTTATTTCTAACGGTACCATCGGACTACTTTTCGTGGAAAGACACTACGTGTCATGCATGTGTATTATGTTTACACCTTCGGCTAAATACACTTTTTTTTAAGCCGTTATGGATATATCAAAATTTATGTACATCGAACACTTTCACGACTCCCTTTAACTTCGGGGCTCGACTCTCCGTTCTTCCTCCCTACATAGCTCCAGGTTTAATATATACATTGTATGTAATATTTATATTTGTAGCAATAAAGAGTAATTTTTCGAAATTTTAATATTTACGCGGTAATATTTTAATATAATTTCTACTAATAGATTTCGATTTCTTGATTACCCGCGGTAGTCTCACCATCCATTACCACGGATAACAGGAAGTTTATATTAAAAATGATAACAATGTAGGTATTACGTCGCCCGTAGAGTAGATACAGAACTCTCACAGATCAATATCATAAACATAATTTTGCAATAATTCACCCCGCTCCTTGAGGCCTCGAATGTGGAATATACTCCCTGATGAATTGAAAGTAGCCCTCTTTATTTAAAAAACGTTTACATATTTAAATACTTCATAATTTTTTTTTCTCCCCTGTATAAACAAATCATGTAATGTTTACTCTAGAATTCACTAGCGGAGAACTTGGATCATCATGGGCTTTGAAGATTTGCCCCCATCGCTGGCCAGGAAAAATGTTAACAGTTTATGTAAGTTTCATGGCGCAAGGACAAAGGATTATGCTGCGAAGTGACCTACAGTTTTCCGAGGAATCCGAACCTCTTAAGGCCTAGGGAACCAAACCCCGGACTACGATGTCAACAGTTATATATTGCAATGTATTTCACTAATGTACGTTTCTCATTTTGCCTGAAATGTTATTTATATTGACTGTTCCTAACTTAACGCTATGAAAGAAATTTTGAATCGTTCAAAACTTTTTTTTTTTTTTTTTGAAAAGTGTCGAAACAAGGTTTTAAAATCACAGGGAATGTATTTTCTTTTATTCCTCTATTTGCAAGTAAACTGGTTTCATCACCTACAAGCAAGTTCGAGGGGACTTACGGTGTCCCCAAGCGATTCAGTAATTCCGGGTCCCAAACCAACGTTCGTTCTTATGCAAGAAGGGCAATGGGAAAGGTGGCCGCCGAAGGTGGCAGCGCTGTAATACCAGAGTCCCAAACCAACACCTAGCCCTTTTCTCGCCCTCGAGCCATTTGCAAAAGTTAAAAGCTAACTGACATTGACACTTTTTTTTTTAATTATCGTACGTAATTTTTTTTAATTATCGTACGTAATTTTAAAAAGGAAAAATTAAATTTTTTCGCGCCGAGCATATTCCCTTGGCCCTGCCTACAGGACCATTGTTTCCCCCCCACTAGACCAAATTGTAAAATCCAATTATGAACCAAATTTCGCGGACCATTACGACGTCGCCAATGTATAATCTTGAAAAAGCAATCGTGTACTAGGCCATACGGAACCTATTAACGCTTAAAATGCTTTTCGGTTCGTTCGTAAATATTACTCTAAGTGGAAACATAAAAAACCTTATCATTTTGGCTGACATGATCAGCTTTTAGCTCTATCTTGCTCCATGATAACAAGTACTTTGCCAAGCCGCGATTAAGAACTGCCAGAATAAGCATAAATGGTAGCCATGTCACATTGCTATTACCTAAAATATGACGTCACCAATTCTACGAAAAATTATTTGATCAAATATTAATTTGGTGTGCGCGTATACTGTGTGTTGTCGGTTGGTTGAATTTTTATGGCGAAAGGACAAGGGTCATTCTGCGCCAAATAAGGTGGGAATCTGTATAGTCATCTAATTGCTATATTTAGATCTATCTCCATCTTCTGTATCAGTAATTTTACAAATAGTAATTTAATAGAATATTTAAAGTAGTTTAAATAATTAAAGGAATGCTTTAGCACGCTTCATGTTTTAAAGCTGTCAGTTCTAGAAATATCGAATAAATTATGAAAATATGTATACACGCGTTCTAGAAAGGGGAAGTATTGAATAATTTAAATATTTTTTAATTAATTTTAATACACGAATCGGCACCTATTTGCGTTCCACTAGAGCAGTGTTTCCCAACCTGGGCTCCACAGTAACCCCAGGGAAAAAAAAGAAAAGAATGAAATTAAAGAGTAAGGAATAAAAAATAGTTTATAGTTTGCTACTAATGAGATATTTTAGTAACAGATACAAAATTCACAGATGGTGAGATACCCAACCACGTGAGGGTTTTTCGTTATCTATTGTAAACGATGAAAGGGGTTTTGACATCAATTTTTTTTGAAATTTTTAGTAGCCGAAATGAAGGATAACTAGTCAACGACATTTAAACTATAGTTTGCTCACGAAAAATAGTCCGATGATAACGTTAGAAATAACGGGAGTTGACGTCACAAGTGGCCTAGCCGGTTACAGCAGAGGGAAGAAAACTGTTTTTTAGCGAACGTTTGTCTGCGCCAAAAACCAGTTCTGAAATGACGTCCTCCCCTCTGCTGTAATCGGCTAGGCCGTTTGTGACGTCAGCTCCCGTTATTTCTAACGGTACCATCGGACTATTTGTGAACGTACTAAACACCACCGCTACACGGAGAGTGACATTTTATTTCCTTGCATGAAACTGAAACACACTGAAAAACTAATTTCACTGAAGTCGCGAAGTACTACAGCAAAAATGTTTACAAAACTTATGTTCAGTTGTTTCCTTTGACTTCCATCCTCCATGCTTGAGTTTTAAAGCGCAAGGTCAGAAAACATGCTGTGCCAGGACCTACAGTTTTCCAAAAGGAACCCGAACCTCTAAGTCCAGGGAATCAATCCCCGGACTACGGTAAGCAGCCTGTGCACTGCGACTGGACTATTTAAAATTTTGCGCTTTTTTACAAACAGAAGTTTTGGAAATACATCAAGTCTATTCCAAATTACTCGCAAACAAGTAACTGCTCTTCAAATTTTGTTTTATAATTTTACGGGGAAAGGACAACTAGGGTCTTCATGCGACAAGACCTACAGTTTTCCAAGAAATCCGAACCTCTATTGCCTAGAGCAGAGGTTCTCAAACTGCTCCGAGGAGCCCCAAGGGCATCAGCGTAGAGTTCTCAAAATTATTGGCGGAGGAAGCACATTTTATGTACGTTTATACATTACAGTATATGTAAAATCGCAATTTATTGGGGTCACGGGCCCATCTAACCCTACGCCTATGCCCGAGGGCTCTACCGTACTCCTTCCTCTAAGGGCTCCGCAGTAGAAATGAAACGGAAACCGAACTCTTTCATAAAAATGAATTCACTTGTTCAGTAAAGCATAAATGGATGATCCTAATTTTTGGAAAACTACTTTATTACATTACGATTACTACATTTTTATCTTGATATCATACGCGTAACGTAGCAATTAACTTAAATATAGGTCCTCCCTAAAGAACGCGTATTGGAAGTGAAAAGGAGTCTGGCTCCACGGTCAAATTTTTTCTCAAAAAGGGCTCCGCGTGTCAAAATGTTCGACAGCCACGGGCCTAGAGAACCAAACCTCAAACTACGGTGGGTAGAAAAACCGCAAGCGTTCTAAAACACCACTGGAATTGAAATTGGGTTAGCGGCACGACGACGAGTTACCTATACGCCGCCGCAGAGTTCTCTTGAAATTTCAAGCGCCGTTTGAGACAACACTGCATCTACGAACTACAGTAAAACCCGTGTCCCGAATTTCGAGGGAACGGGAAAAAAATTTGAAACAGGTTTGGTTTTCTATAAGGTTTCTATACATAATATATACAATACACGTAGAAATACAGAAGTTTCGAGATACAGTGGTTTTCGAGATAGACAGGTTCTACTGTATTTCAGTGGTGGTCTCAAGATTCTCTCGCAGGACATTTAAAAGCAAACGCCGCCAAAGTTCTTTTTCTACTAACCTGGTTCGCAGATCCATTTTTTGGAGACAAACGTTCTTGATAAAATTTCAGGTAAGTGTTTTTCGTACTCAGGGCCGTTTTAATGCATTTGGGGGGGCCATGGGCTCTTTATTTTTATTTTTTGGAAAACCTCTGAGAATGGGAGTTGGTAGGGTAAAACGGTAAGCGCTGGACACCCCAGATTCAAAACCGGATTCCCCGCACAGTAGACAAATGCCTTTCCTCTATGCCATTGCACGGCGGCAATCAGTGGTAATTTTTGTCTTGCTAAAGCCATCTACATGTTTTCTATATAGAGATTGTTAAGCCAACACCCCCTACATGTAGGGGTAATGGTTAAGCCCCCTAGCTCCCTCCACCCCAATTACGCAAAGTGAGAAACAGTGGAATACACAATACGCCGGCATCGTTTTCTCAAAGAGGGACTGGTTTATAGAAAATTTCAAACTTCCATAGTTAATTTTGGGATTGTACACATATCAGAACATATACTGATATCTGTATAATGGATGGAAACCACTTAAATATCTTCAAGAAAGAGAATTTTCGAAACAAGCACTTGCTTTCTAATTCTCTTCTTTTCAGACTTGTCAACGCTGCAGGTTAAAATTTCGAATTTACTCAGTTGTCCTCACGTTTTATTAACGAATTATTTTTACCAACTGTTCGCCTTTATCAAATCATATATAACTTTACGACTTTTGCTAAATGTGTCATACAACACTTTCACAGGTTTGAATAACTTATTAAAACCCGGCGAACCCACAACGCAGAGGTGTGCCCGAGTTTAAACCCGCCCCATTACATATATATCATCATATTCAACCATTATCTATCCACTGCTGGATGAAGGTCTCTCCAAATGCTTTCCACACAAGTCTATCCTGGGCCATTCGTTTCCACGTCACCCCAACCTGTTTTCTTATTTCATCCACCCATCTAGTTCGTATATGTTTTCCGGGACCTTCGTTAATCTTTTTGAATCCAGTTGAGAATTTCAGTTGTCCATCGTTGATCAGTTCTTTCGATATGCCCAGCCCATCATCATTTCAGCGTTTTTACTTTAACAATGATGTCTCTACTTTAGTTTGCTCTCTCACCATTTCTTTTACGATATTATAGACATGTCCCCCATGGGCGCCCCCAGAATTATATGCAGGGGGTGCATCCAGGAAAAATTCCAATTGAATAATGTTGTTGGACTAAAGTTTATTGTGAATTCAGTACTTTTTTCCCCCTTTCTTCAAAAGCCAAGGAGGTGTAAGTGCACACCCTCGGGGCGCCCATGTGTACATATTATATATAGACATAAAAAACACTGAAATAATGGCTTTGGGCGATTATTTATGCTCGTGTATATGTAAATACAATTACACAAAATTAACTTTACACATATGGCTGCTTTATGCTAACTTTAATCCAGAGTTACATTTTTACCAAAAGTATTAGAAATAATCGGATGTGGTTGTCAACGTTAGAAATAAGATTGGACTTGTTAAAGTCTCACATCCCATAGTTTTTTCGTTAAAACAATATGAAAATTCTTTTGTAAAAATAAAATAAAACTTACGGGATATGGTAATCCTCAAAATAAACAGGCGACAGCACGCAGCGTACGTACGCGAACTTCCCAACCAGTTGGGACACACCGATCAAGTGCAATCCACCATGTGCCTTTCTGTCTGTTACTAGCGGCTGGAAGGAAGCCTAACAAACACCGGCTGACATGCAGAGACCTCTTGCGGCAGCTATCGTCTTTAAGAATCCGTTTGGAGCAAAGGAATTTTTCGTAAGTAAAGACACACACACCCCCACCTCCTAAATCACAAAAAGAAAGAAGGCAATTTATGGTTCTAACACGTAGAGTAAGCGAAGTGAGAATCGAAAATGTGCTTCATTTTAGTTTTATAATAAAGTATAGACGTTTCGATAAGAAATAAAAATACGAAGTTAACGTAACGAAGTCCCGTAACACGGGATGTTACGCGACGATCTTCTGTTACGGCGTTCCGTTGCATGTTTGTACGCACCATTAGACGAACGTAGACTAGATGTAACTACAGTAGAGCATCGGTTATCCGAAACAATTGGGGAGTGGGGGTGTTCGGATAACTGATTTTTCGGATAACCGATCATTTACGAAAAAAAATGGTTCCACTGCCATAGGAGCAATATGAAATAAAGAGACAGTGATATTAAACACAAAACTTTTATATATTTTGTATCACATGTCTTACAAATACATACCTTACATAAAGTAGTGCATTAAAGTAGGCTTACAGTTTAGAAAAAAAAAGTCCAAAATTCAAAATTTTCTTTTGCTGCAGAGCTGAGACTCGTTCTCCCCCCCCCAACACACACACACCGCTAAATCTCGCACGTTTTATTTCCGGCCACCATGATTGTTTACAAATGAACTACGTATTTGTATTATACTGATGATCACCTATTTATATTATACCTTTTGCCTTTTGTTACTTAGACATAAAGCCCATATATAATACCGATACATTGATGATTTTTTATTGCTTTCGATTTAAAAGAAAATGGTGCTCTTTTACAACATGATACAGGCTTCCGTTTTGGCACTCGCCAAACCATCACCATTTACCTACACTTTTCTCTCCTCGAACAGCAGATAAACAAAAGTAAAAGGTAAACTAACTTTAAGTTAAAAATACAATTAATTCAGTGCATTTATATTGTTTTTGATTAAAAGCATAATCAGAGCAGCCGAGCGCCAACGAGGCCCTGGTCCCCTTAATTGGAATACAATTTCGATTTTCTTTTTCTAATTTAAATTTCAATTAGTGTTTCTCTAATCTAAATTTAGCTTTGTTTTTTTCTGTAATTTAAGTTCATTATCGTTTCTCTACTGTAAATGCAACTTCGTATGACTTTTCTGAACGCACCGTCATAACGGACGCATCTGCCCATCGCAAATCTGCCATTTTGAAAATGTAGTTTCCGTTAATCTGCAAATATTTTGAAACTGTTATAACTGGAGAAAATTCGCCACTAGTTTGCAATACCCATTTGAACAAGATCGGCTTTTGATTTAGTTTACCTTTACTTTTGTTTCTCTGCTGTTTGAGGAGAGAGAAACGTAGGTAAATGGCAAGTTGTTTGGGGAGCGCCGAAACGGAAGACAGTACCGTATCGAAAAAGAGCACCGCCCCCCCCCAAAAAATGGTATCGAGGAATGAGGGCTGTCATTCCATCCGCTTTTGTCCAGGCTTTGGTTCCTCTGGTAGCACCAGTTTTATCTCTCGGAAAGCTATAGGTCTCGGTGCAGCCTTTTCCTTGCTGACCTTATGCTGTGAAACTATGCAAATTTTGGTACTTGCTACGTTTTTTTCCGCCCCTCTCATATATTTGTGTTGTACATCCTGTCCCTTTCGGTTACCCACCAGGGACATGCTGTGTGTGTTACTTCGTTGTGATCCCTTTGTTTTGTAGTTAGATTGTGAGGCTTTTGATTTTGTTCACATGTCAGGTTAGATTTTTTTGTAAAGTTTGCCCTGTGCCTTCGTATAACGTAATACGATCGAAAAGTATGCTTTTGGGGTGTCATATTGTCGGACTGTGTAACACGTTCCTATCACTTCTTAAACCCAGGTTCGAATCCAATGGTAATGTAAGAAGCCATGACCGTTTTCTATCCGTTGTTGGCTGGTGTATTGCTTCCTTTAACTGTAGTAGTTCATATCTCTTGGAAAACTGTAGGTCCGATGCATATTTATCTTTGCTCCCCTTGTGCCATAGAAACTCAAGCAATGGAAACTGAAGTGAGGTATCGCTAAGAAAATTTACATGCGTTATTAGCTTTGGTGTTGCTGATTGTCTCTTTCTTGCTCTCTGTGGCTGATAGTTGTCTTCTCGGAACACATCCACACCTTCTTTATCTGATCCTCTCTTTTGTATATATGGCCCTACTATGAGATGTTAGCAATGGGTTCTCCCGCCCTGCTGTTAATGTGTGTCCAACTCCCTCCATCCCATAAAAACTAAAAGGACTCTTAGCGGCAAATTTATCACTTTGGTTAGGTGGTTGGTTCCCTGAGTCATAATATGTTCGGATTTATTGATAAAATACTAGTCCATTGCTCTGCAGTTTCCATAGAGTTAAAAAAATTATCTGCCTTGCTTTTAGCATGAATTTGACCTGCAGCGGTATCATGTAGTGTGCGCTGTTATTCGGCTTGCCATCCCTATGTATGGCCTAACCGTGTTTGGTGCAGATTGGCCCTTGCTGTGTTAGTGTCAAAAATAAATAAATAAAACCAACCAACTATCTTCCAACTATATTCCAAGCTTTGTTACCCTCAGTAGCAGAAGTCCCTATTTCTTCGGACACTGTGAGTGCCAATCAAGGGCCTTTAAAGAAAAATTTTTTAAAGCGAGGGCGAAGGGCACAAGGCTTGAACATCCTTGTAGACCTGTCGTGCAGGGTGGATGCACCCAGCCTGGAGATAAGGTACAGACCTATGCATAAATATAAGTTTCTTATTCTAAGTGGGCTGTGAGCTTACACCCCTTGTGTTTGCCTTTGGTTTCGATGCAGCATGACCTTTGCTTTGTCATTGCACCATAAAGCACACAAGTAATAAACTTATTCTCTTGCCCCTTCCCTCCGTCCCTCTTATATATTTGTGCTGCGCTTTGTATCTCTCAACGTTATCTACCAGAGACCTTCTGAGCATTTGCATTCGTGCCCCGTGAAACATTCCCTACACATTTAATTCCCAATTCTCGCATCCATATGTTATATTGACACCGTTTATACCCTGAACTCGCCTCTTTTCTTTCGGCATTCCATTCTTGCCAAATATTTTTAAAAAAAATCACCTGTTTATTTACCTTTTCCGCAGATTCGCCTGTCTTTTTGCATGATTATTTACCCAACTTTCATCTGTATATTTCACCAGAATAGTTATTTTTTCAGTGATAAATTTTTATTTCTCGATATTAAATATTTTTTTTTTTTACCGTCCATCGAGAAGATGACATGCGTCTGAAGAGAATGTAACTTTCCTCAAGCCTTGGCCGAAGATTAGCATTCTTATCATCAACTGGTAAGTGTGCTTTAGACTTTTCTCCCCGATTGTCATTTCGTGTCATTGCTATATCGTGGGAAAATGTAGATTATCCAATGCAGCATGACCTCTCTTGCCATCGTGGCAGTAAAATCCGCAAACTATGACACGTGCCCAGTTCTTGATTTTCCTGTGTACTTTTATGTCGTGCTTTTTGGTCCTTAGGGTTACACAATGGCGACATTCTGAGCACGGTGTTTGCCGTGATCCCCTTGGTTGCTATTTAGACAATAAGACTTTTAATTTTGTCTACAAGGATTCTGAACCTGTCATACCCTTTCATCTGACCTGCTTCTAATCTCCGTTTATCACGGCCTCCTCCTCTCAGTGCAGCTCCCAAATATCTGCATGTTTCCACTTTGTCGTGACCCTTGTCTGCTGAATATATCATGCCTGTTTCTCGTTTAGTGTCTCCCTCATGTTATTTATAGTTTTCATGTATATTGGCCATATGGTAGAACAGTGGTAACGCATTCAGTCTTGCCTAGGGTGAGTTTTTCCCATTTTCCACTAGCAGTAGTGCCCCCCCCCACCCCTCCCCCAAAACAAAGCTTGTCATCTAAGCGATCACTGTAATCCAGGGGTTGGTTCCTGGTCCTGGAGCAGCATGGCCATGCTGTTCGTTTGCCATAAAACTGACAAACACTATTTTGTTTATATTTAAGGCAAGACTTTTGGTTTTGTTTACCTGTGCAGTTAGATTTTGTTGTTCAATTTGCCTTGTGTCCTCATATAACGTAATGTGTTAAAAAAAACGAATGTTTTCGAATGTGTACATGTGCATTTTGCAGCAGTGTGTCACATTCCTTAGAAAAATGTAAATCTCGGTGCATCGTCACCTTTGCTGTAATTACGCAGTAGGAACACAACAAACCAAACCGAAGCTGGCTGTATTCTTATTAGCCTTGGTCTTCCTTTCCCTGTTTGGCCAGTTGGCTTTCTTTCGTACTCTTTGTGGTAGATGGTTGTCTTCTCAGAACACATCCTCTTCATCCAAGTCTTCTTTCTCTGCTCTTCTCTATTGCATATGTGTCTCTGCTTGGGAAAGATTGGTGACACGTCCTACGAACTTGCTGTTAATCAGTGTTTTGCAACCAAAGGCGCCCGTACCACCTCTTAACAGCATACTGCTCAGTTTCGTTCGAGTGTTATTCCCTAAACTTTACAAGGTCCCAATCACTCAAAGAAAGGGGGTCCCTTGACCTGCCGTGACCAATTTATCCACAGTGCCATTAGCCTTGGCCCAATGGGGTGCTCTTTTATAGTCTTTCTGCTCTTCTCTACTGCATATGTGTCTTTGCTGGCACAGGTTGTTGAGACGTTTTTCTAACTTCGTGTTAATCAGTGATTTACTCTCAAAGGCGCCCCCTACCAACTCTTAATAGCATACTGCTCAGTTTGGTTTGAGGGTTATTCCCTAAACCTTACAAGGTCCAGATTACCCAGAAAAAAGAAGGAAGGTCCCTTGTTCTGTAGTGAAAATTTATCCAGAGTGCCATTAGCCTTGGCCCAATGGGGCTCTTTTTTTTTTTACAATCCAGCACGGACGCCAAAACAATATGGTAACCCACTTCTTCCTTTCCACTGCCCTTTATGGCAGCCTTTTGTAATTCCCGATTTCGCCATTAAGCTTGTTGCGTTGGCGCCAGTATCGTTTTTTCAAATTTAAATGCGACTTCCTTTTTTTTCGTTCTAATTTAAATATAAGTTAAAAACAATTATTTTAATTGGTGTTTTATTGTTTTTGATTAAAAGCATAAACGGAACAGGCGAGCGGTAACGAGGCGCAGGTGCCCTTAATTTGGATACAACTTCGTTTTTCTCTAATCTGAATTTAACTTCAGGGTTGTTTTTTTTTTGTAATTTATGTTCAATATCGTTTCTCTACTTCAAATTCAACTTCGTATGACTTTTCTGAACTCAACGTCATATGCATATTCTCATCACAATTCTGCTGTTTTGAAAAAGTAGTTTTCGTTCATTCATCGTTCGTAGCTCAGTTGGTAGAGCTCCCGCCCGGACTGCGGAAAGTCGTGGGATCGTGCCCCACTGAACGTGTAAAATATTTCTGTCGTTTTGATCGTTTCACCATCTAACCACGCCATAACATCGGTGTTAATATTACTAAGCCTAAAAGACGTTGATAAAGATAGGTACTTAATTTAATCTGCCTAGTGTTTAACTTGTATAAACGCTTGCATTTCTTTGGCTTTTGCACAGCTTAGAATCATAGTAAAACTTTTCCAATTCAAACATTTCAGACCTGCGCTCCTACCTTAAAAATTATTCAACCCCATTATCATCATAAATCACCCATCTGGTAATTCATTCGTTCTAGTTACTTTTTAATTTATTCCACCTAAAAAATCTAACTTTTCACCTTTCGGGCTCTCTCTGCTTCAGCAGCTGATCCCATTTTTGCCAGTTTCTATTTTTCTCTATATCAGCTGAAATTTGTTCTTTGCTAAATGTTCATGTATTCTCTCCTCTTGGACCTTTTCCTATGCACGTTTACAGGATTTTTTGCAGGGGGTGAGCCAAGAATACTTCAGCAAAAATAAAAAAGTCCATTAAAAATACCGTGATTAAATTAATTCAATATTTAATTAAATAATTATGTAATTAAATATTTAATTAAATAATTATGTAATTAAATATTTAATTAAATAATTATGTAATGAGGACGTCAGAACTTTTGGTGACGGTCTTATTGCGGAAATTTTGTGGTAATCTTTACCAGAGTGGGGGGTGCCAGGGCACCCTCCTAGCTATGCGCATGATTATCAAGGTACTGGGAGGTATTTAAAATATTTCTTAGCTCTCCTATCCGTTTGATCTCTTAATTTCCCTACTTCCTTGCTATTCAAAAAAGTTTGTTCTTTGAACAAATATTTTTTTTTGCCGATACCATGCGGTATTGTTGAGTAGACAATTTATGTAACAGTTATCTTTTTCAACAAAAATAATTAAATATTTAAACCCATTAAAATAACACCCACAATCCGGCTATGCACCTTTCACTTAACACATAATAATAAAAAATTTAAAAAAAATTGCAAGACAAAACGTGTCAATTTTATGTTTTTATTACTGTCTGTATCGACCTTTGTTCCCTTTTCAGGTGGTGCCAAAAGTGTATTATAAATTAAAGAAAACAAGAAAAAAAGTTACCATGTAGAGAAGAAATAAAGGGTGGTAACCTTGCCTTGGCGTAAAGGGTAAATCTCCATACGTAAAGGCACAGATTCGAATCGAATGAATCGCTGTCTCCAATGGCGGATCTAAAAATATTTTAAGGTGGGGGGGGGTTGTTTCAGATTTCTATTTTTGGCCAAGTGTCCGGTACCTTTGATTTCATTTTCCATGATATAATCCTGTCTCGGGTGGGGGAGGAGGGGCAGGCGCACACCCTGGATCCGCCAGTGTAATTTTGTAAATGGAAGTTTAAAAAAACTGTCACCTGTGTGTGGAAAAACCTTATAGCTTAAAATTATGTTCATAGATGGCGTGACATGAAATCTGAATCCAATTTTTTTAAATAAAAGTTCTACTTCCAATTGTACTATAACTTTGCCTTTTTCATAACAGGAATAAATTGCATAGCTCATGTTTTTTGTTTTGTTTTTATTTTCCAAGTACCCGAGTAAAAACTTAATTTTGAAAATTTTCATAAACCTGGAGTAGGTGTATTATTTATATGCCTATAGATGGCGTGCCGGACAAAGGCAATTTTTTTTTTTTTTTATGGTGTGTTACCACACCTTAAAGCAGTGGTTCCCAACTGTTGGTCCATTGGACCACTGGTGGTCCGCGAGACGAGTCAGTATTTTAAAAAATTATTGAAGAAAATACCCAAAAATTATTATTAAATATTAAAATTAAATATAAAAATGAAAGCCATTGTGTATTTTTAGTATTTTGCCTCCCGCCCACTCTTGAAAAGCTGGCTACGCTTATGCACGTAGAGACGTCTTATTACTACCACCAGAGATTTCACTTTGACAGCACTGCTTTGTTTGGCTTCACTGTTTTGCTTACTTCTATACATCTACATCTTCCCCTCTCCCCACCCCCAAAAAAAGGCTCCCTTTTTTTTATGAAGTTTTTCAGTCAACTCGTGCAGGGACGAATTTAGAAGTCATTGGGGGCGTTATAATTGATTGCAAGAAAATTATATTAACCTTCATCTTTGTATCGTTTTAATGTTAAATTTCATTCCCTGAACTCCTGTGAATTATTTGAAGTGGTCCGTGGAAGTTGAGTGGAAAAATGGTCCGCGGCTTAAACTGAGTTGGGAACCACTGCCTTGAAGCCTCAGTTACATTGTGCCGGTTTACGCGCTTCTTGCTAGCCTGTAAACTAGTGAGCGAGTTGCAACTCGCTCAATAAACTCGCTCGAGTCCCGATTACACACAGCTTGTAACTTCGCTCGCTCAGTAAAAATGTGCAGCAAAGATGCTCAGTAAACAACTGCAAACAACGGTTTTTCTGGCTTCCAACTCCGTCCACCTATTTCGAGGGTTTGTTTCAGTCAATCAAATTGAAAAAAACCCGGGTGAATAATGTGTAAAGTGGTCCAATCCTCAACCTCACTAGCCGAGCGAGCGGAGAGTTAATTAGACAATTTTATTATTACACTAAGAGAGTTTAGCAGCAGCGAGTTAATTTTCTAAAGAGAAGCATGTAAACTCGCCCAATGTAACTGCGGCTTATATCATGCCTTTAGCATGGAAATGATAAATTATTTACGCTTATCTTTTGTTAATTTAAATGTACAATAATAGATAACTCGCAGCAACTACAGGTGAACAGTGGTAGAACTTTTGCTGACTCTCGATTGAACAACTCTATTTTTAAGTTCAATGACGAATGAATCGTTTACTCCATTGTAAATTTGTTTCAATTCAGATTCTTTCTATTTTAAAAACATTTCGCAATCGCCAGTCACTAATGAAGAGGCAATTAGAGGCTAAGGGATTTAAAGAATTTCTCATGAATATTACTTGTTATAAACGTTACTTTACGGCATTTTGTGAAAGATTTGAATCCTCTGAATACACCCATGCTGTCTACATTGCTTATTATTATTTTATTAAATTACTGATGTCATTTTCATTGTAAATTTGACAAAATAAGATCGTAAAGCAATAATTAAGTTTTTATGCCCTTCTCCCAAAATTTTTTATTTTTGTTGGTAGAGCCTACTTTTAATTGTAGTTGCAAATAAATTTTCAGGAATGTTGCTTTTAAAATTTGTTTTAATTGTACTGTGCAACATTCGTTATGAGCCTTTTTTTTTTTAATTTAAATAATCCGCTTTAGTTAAAAAATCTGTCACTCATTTTTTTGTTTCAACGAAATTTGCAATTAACAAATGAATGACATTTACCGCCGTTTTTTTCTCTAATTACCCATACTCGTTAATTTTGTTTGTTATATGTGTGGAACGCGACGATTCATGAAATAACGTCGATTGAAGGGCATGAATAGCTAGAAATTAATTAACCCGAATTCGTGAGTAAGTATAAGATTACTGTATAAATTTATTTAAAAGTAAAAACTTGCAATATATATCGCAATTGTATTTCCTAAACGTCGAAGCAATAAAAATATTTATTCGAGAACAGCAGTTGTGAAATAATTTTTTATTTCGTGCCACAAATAAAATTTGATACCAAAAAATTTTTTGTATAAAATATTAGCTCATATGTAATGTTGAAAACATTGAGCTATACTACTCGAAAATCCTCAATAGTTTTCAACAATCTGTAAATTTTCTAATTTTTGTACAGGTTTGGTGACACCGAACATAGTAAGTACCTCTACATGGAAAACAGAGAATTAAAAAATATATACATAAAACCCTCATCAATATTTACCACTAACTGGCATCGCAACAGTAAATTACTGTATTGAAAAACGTTATTTCAAATGAACATTGAAATAGAATTTCTAATTAGCGATAGATGTGATTATTAATATTATTCATAATATCCCCTTTCTTTGCAATCAGTAAAATTTTGTACAGGTTTGAGAACACTAAACATAGTAAACACTCATACGTGGAATAAATAGAATGCACCATAAACATGATATTTACCACTAGATGGCAGCACGACAATAAATTAGTGCATACGATTTTTTGTTTTAAACTTGTATTGAAATTATCATTTTTAATTATCAATAGGCATAATTAATAATAATATTCATAATTTCCTCTTTTTAATTATTCTAAAAGATACTTCACCCAAAACTTTAACATTGTTCGAATGTATTTATACGAAACATAATATAGGAAAAAAACGTGAAAAGATTTACTAAAAATGGATATATATAAACGATTACTAAATTAAATTATAACTTTTGATATAATTACAATTATAATTCAAAGAGCTGGATATGAAATTATTAGCAGACGGTAATTCTTTGAATATATATCGTATAAAAAATTGAAAGCCAAGGTATTTGTTATCGAGTGTCATTTTTTCCGAATATTGGTACAGATTTGCTTATTTACATGTATACAAATCTGATTGTGAATATGATAGCCAGAATTTTAATACGCTCTAGATGCATAATGTGTTCAAAGCAATATCAGCAAATGGATCAAAATGTAGCAAAACTAAGATGACTGCGCACTTAACGCTCCTTAAACGAACTGAACATAAAATGACTGGTAATTAAAATATTTTTGATCATCATGCTTAACATCTAATGGTTGAATCATAAATTTGATGCTCAGATTCCTGCATATTTATTTTTTTTGTACTTAATATGGCGATTTGTATGATTGTCTATGTAAAAGGGAAACTCTTAAACCTCATATATATGCTGCCATCCATCGCAGGTTGAGAAGACTTAACGTTTTTCACATGAGCTTCAAATTATTTATAATATTTGTGTTCTAATAGTACGATTAAGCTTAGAGATTTTAATTATTGTTTAGATTAACTTATTTCGTTTAGAATCGAGTATTTTTGTAATTTGTAAGCATAGTCCAAATTTTTCCCACGGTGAAATTACAGTTGCGAATCTCGTTACCAACAAGACAAACAAACTTCGAAAATAAAATAGCAAAAGTTTTGGTGCCCAAGAATACTAACTAATGCAAGGATTGGGAACCTTTTCATTTGGAAGGCCGCATTAAATTATCTGCTCGTGTTAGAAGGCCACATTACCTTAGCTATAACCTATGAATGCCGCATATGTTTTAATTGGAGGTTTTTTCGTTAAATCATCTTCTATTCTTTTATACTTGGGTTTATTTTAAGATTATGTTTGCCTTTTTTAATTTGTATTATAATCTTATTAATCAAAGTACAATAACATTTAATTTTGCAATGTTTCTTACGTAAATGCGTAGGTTCGAATCGAATCGCTGTCTCCAATGACAGATCTAAAAATATTTTCGGGTGGGGGGGGGTTGTCTCAGATTCCTATTTCTGGCCAAGTGTCGGATACTTTTTATTTTATTTTCCATGATATAATCCCGTCTCAGGTGTGTGTGTGTGGGGGGCAATCGCACACCCTGGATCCGCGAGTGTAGTTTTGTAAATGGTAGTTAAAAAAAACTGTCACCTATGCATGGAAAAACCTTATAGTTTAAAATTATGTAAATAGATGGCGCGACACAAAATCTCAGTCCAATGAAAGCTCTCAGTCAAATGAAAGCTCTACTTCTATTTATACTATAACTTTGATCTTTTCATAACGGGAATAAATTGCATAGCTCGTGTTTTTGTTGTTTTTAATTTTTTTTAAATTTTTTCAAGTACCCGAGTAAAAACTTAATTTTGAAAATTTTCATAAACCTCGAATAGGTGTATTATTTATGTGCCTATAGATGACGCGCCAGAAAAATCATGGTTATTAAAAAAAACTGGCACGTTTTCATGGAAAAACTTTGTAGCATGAAATTATGTTCATAGATGGCGCCACACAAAATCTGAATACAAATTTTTTAAATAAAAGTTCTACTTCCATTTGTACTATAACTTTGCCTTTTTCATAACAGGAATAAATTGCATAGCACATGTTTTTGTTGTTTTTTTGAATTTTTTCAAGTACCCGACGAAACACTTAATTTTGAAAATTTTTATAAACCTCGTGTAGGTGTATTATTTACGTGCCTGTAGATGGCGCGCCAAGCAAAGGCAATCTTTTTTTTTACACCTTTTTAAATCTTTTTTTTTAACATCATTATGGATATTTCAAAAGAGTAATAATTGGCTCACAAACTCAATTAAGGATTTCCTTATCAAACATGATCTCAGATCAGCTACCAAATTCAAAGGATCAACAATCTGTAACCTTCCTACAAAAAAATTTTCAATTAATAACTCATTAATCACCCACAGAATAATTCTGGATGAATACTCATTTCAAAATATAAAAACTTAAAAAATATAAGGTGGAAGAAGAGTTCAAGAAATGATTCGTAAATAATTTTTTTGACTTTGAGATCTGGGGCACAGACGGATCAAAAAGCTCTTTTCAAACTGATTCTGGATTCACTGATGGGTCAATAAATTGCCAATATAGAATCAACCCAGCTTTTTCAATTTTCTGTGCTGAAGCGTTTGCCATACTCTTCAATCTGAATTTTATCTTCACAAGCAAGAAAGTTTTAATTTGCAGTGTCAATAAAATGCAGTTTTTTAGGAATTAAAAATTTAATTTGAAGAGACCTATAATTTCCAATACCATACTTGTCCCCGCCAATTTTATTTCTCAAGAATATGTGATTTATTTTTTGTAGACTTCTAATCATTTTCAAATAGAAATAGATAACAAAGCTGACGATTTAGTCAGCAACAACAACTTTCCTTCTTGTCACCTAAACTGGAAAATAGTTAGTGAATATCAATATATAATTAAACAAAATTATTTTGACGAAATGTTGAAAAGATGGAAAACTAGTGACAGTTATTTCAAGTATTGATTTAAGGCATTCAACTTCAATATCCGTAACCTCAAACTTAATAGAAGGCAGTATACTCATTACGCAAGATTTCTTTTGGAACTCATACCTACAAAAAATGTTTTTCATCGTTGGCGGATAGTCTCCAATCCTAATTATTAAACCTGTTCTATTATCGATTCAAATGAACACGGACTTTTTAATTGTATGGATGCAATTCAACCACGTATTACTTTTCTTAACAGCCTTGGATTTCCGTACTCATTTACTCCCAAACTGATAAACATTTTCCAGATTGTCATTTCAAATCATTTCCACCTACTTAGCCTTTTGAACTTTATTTGTCGTACTATTCCTCTTTAGTTTCTTAACAGAAGTTTGTTGATCATTCGCGACGCCAGACCTTTGATACGCCATCTGGCGGTAATTGACTCAAACTTTACAACCGATACTCCGAAATAAATTAGTTACCTTGCATCTGTTAAACAAGGTAAATGAAATGAAATGAAATATATATATATATATAATTTGCTTTAATGTAAATTCATTAACCATTCAGAGACCATGAGATTACCATGAGAGTAAAATAAGCAGGGGCGGATCCACGGGGGAATTAGGGAAATCTCCCATACAAAAATCATAAATACTGTGGAAATCGATTATAACGACCAACTACACATAACGACGGAATTTTTTCAAAAAGCTTGAATTTCCCTCCCCAAAATCCTTTCTATGTCCATCTCTGAAATAAGTATCTTTGGATTAAGAAAGAGGACTAAGGAAGAAACGTTATAAAACATCGTTATATACACCTATCTGTAAACAACTCGAAAACAAGACCGTAGTAATAAACTAACACCAACAAAAAATAACTTCATTCAACAAAAATATGAAAGTATTTTGGCAAATGTTGCGCATTTGAAACAAGTTTTCGCAAAATGTGTTTTTTATCGCCAGTGTGATTACCAAAGTGCCATACACAGGAATATTTATTTTAAAAAATTCGATTTCTTGCATTAATTAATTTATGAATGCTGTGACGGCAGCAAATAGTACCCTTCTGCTTCACTATTACCTTTCTCAATATACACCTCAAAAACAGCCGTTCTCTTGTGAATCGGGAGGGGAGGGGTGCACTCCTGCTATTGTCTTTATCAATATATCCACCTCAACAGCAGCCGTTCTCTCTTGTGAATTAGTAGGGGGTGCCCTCATGCTTTATTATTATCTTTCACAATATGGTCACCTCAGCACAGCACTCAACTAACGCACGACCCTTCAGGGCCGCCACTCCAGGCACCCAAATTTTTTATGTGATCTTTTTTAGCAAGTTTAAAATATCAGTTTGAAACGTAGTTTTTTAATTATAACATAGTAATTTATTAATATTACACTTTTTTCTTAATTACAACTTGGGCGCCATTGTAAAGGGCTTTAAAAGATTGATTATATAGATAATATATATTAACAAGGGTTTTCATTTGTTACTTGTTGAATAATTTTGTTGGGAGTGCATAGGGGGGAATAAATACTAGACATTGGACCCCACTTTAGCTTGATCAGGCCCTGCCTCAACAACAGCCGTTCATCTCTTGTGAATCAGTAATTAATAGCCTTTTCGTTATATAATTTGGCATGTACCAGATACGGTGTCGTAGAAGAAAATGGGGCTTAAGCCCCCTCCCCACCGCATAATTTTTTAACCGTGAACCTGATATAGAGTATATCATATTCAACCTACTAACGATAAATATTTTCTAACGATATATTTTCCCGATCCCTTGATTATCGTTATAGACAGATTTTAATATATAAATTCAACTCAATGAACGGAACGCATTACAATGGAAATTGAAAATTAAGTTAATTGAATTAGATTGATAATTTGTTCAAATCATTTCAATCAGTGGCTTAGGAAATGGGGTTTTTGAGATTAAGTCCCTAATATTTTTTAAATAGCTACGCTTACTGATTAGATACACATCATTAACCAATTTTTTAATCGTGAACATAATCGCAGAATTATTTCCTTATGTCTGCATTCAAACACATGCTTATATGTAGAAGTTTAATTTTTCATTAATTTCTTAAATAAGAGTTAATTAAAAAATTTTCTACTTAACAAAGGCTATCATATTATTTTTCCTCAAAACAAATTTTGAAAATAAGGGGAAATGATGAAGGACACGTTTTATTTTCTAAACTTTAATTTATACATGCAATATTTGTTTAAAATTTACAGTACCAAAAAGTTAGGCCAGTTTATTAATCTGTCATAAAATTTACATACATAAATAATATTGAAATATGAGACAAATTTATTACTACACATACAAAAAATTGTGAAAATTAGCAATACTTGAAAGAAATACCTGTTAACGAAAACACAAAAAAATGTGGTTAAAGTAACAACATAGGTTCTTCAGTAATACATCTTAAAAGAATAATCGCTTCAATAATATACCTATATCCATGTATGCCAAATACCATGCAAAGACTGCAACAAACATTACATAGGACAAACAAAAAGAATGATCAAAACAAGAAAAAAAGAACACAAACAAGCACTCGCGAAAGGAGACATAGCCTCACGTCTGGCAGAACACGCTTTACAACACGGACACGAACCCGACTGGGACTCAACAAAAATACTACACCGTCACATCACAAACAAGAATAGTAGACTCTTCTTAGAATCTTGGGAAACTTACAAACTACACGGGAAAGCCATTAATACATCACAACCACTTCCAGAAACTTATAAACAACTCTTACTCTGAAATGTATGAGACATCCCCAAATTAGGTAACCCGCAGTGTGGGTTTCTCATTGGTCCCTATTGGGGTTCTTCCATGATTCTATTGGAGGCCTCCCATTGGTTCTCATTGGGTTTTCCCATTCTGCGGGACTACTCTGATGAAGGGTTTTCCAGAAATTTCAAGTATAAAAAAGAGACAGAAACATAACATCGTCATTACTCCTGATGAAGGACTGCTGCTGATGCGTCCGAAAGCTTGAGTGATCTTTTTCATTGCTATTTTACCAGTGTTTAACCTTTTTATGTAATTTCCTCCCTGGTACCCTGTATTTTATTTCTATTTTACTAATCACGGGTGAAGTTCCACTTCATCCTTTCTCTTTCAGGTTTTTGCGTTCCAGTTTCTGGACTGTGGTAACGGATCATCCAGCCGGAGATCCTTAGTAAGTATTCATTTATTCCAAACGGTACTGTGCATTGTACTCCTTCCATAGTATTCGCGGTGTCGATCTTTATGCTGAACCCTAAAAAGTTCGAAGGCAAGGTTGCTATTACACTTGTTGGAAGCAAATGTCACCTGGCCTAAAAGCACTTTGGAAAACTACTTTCATGCATTCACTTATACGTGCACTTAACTTCACTCACACTTAAATTTCACTCACTTTTTAAATTTAACTCACTCTTAAATTTCACTTACACTTAACTTCACTCACACTTAAATTTCACTCGCACTTAAATTTCACTCACACTTAAATTTCACTCACACTTAAATTTCGCTCGCACTTAATTTCACTCGCGCTTAACTCACACTTAACAACATTCACTCTTAACTTCAGTTGCACTTCGCTTCACTAATATTTAAATTTCACGCCCTCTCAATTTCACTCACACTTAACTTTACTCACACTTAAACTCACTCACGCTTAAACTTCACTCACGCTTAAACTTCAATCGCGCTTAAACTTCACTCACACTTAAATCTCACTCACTTTTTAAATTTAAACTCACTCTTAAATTTCACTTACGCTTAACTTCACTCACACTTAAATTTCACTCGCGCTTAACTCACACTTAACTACACTCACTCTTAAACACTTAAATTTTACTCCCTCTTAACTCCACTCACTCTTAAACTTCACTCGCGCTTAAACTTCACTCGCGCTTAAACTTCACTCGCACTTAAACTTACTCACTGACAACTTCACCATGTTTAATTTTATTCGTTTACACTGTGGTCGGGAAACTCTTCAAATTGTCCATAAATACATCAAAACACACATTAAAGTTATCCGTTTTAAAGAACATCTTCACTTTAATCACACCTGTAAAAAGGAATTTCTTATCCCTTTCACACTTAAAGTTAAACCTCTTGTAAATTCAGCCCTTGGACATCGCATCGCGCATAACATAAGTCTTAAATTTCTTTCCGCTAGAATTTCTCTCTGTCCCCGCGTACTCGCTCAGCTTCAAAATAAAATATCCTTTCTTACTTCCCTTCTAAATACTAAACTTGATTTTCTTACCATGCTCCTAGTTAAATCCGCTACTCGCTCACAAGAATCTAAAATCCAAGAACATATTCGTCTTACTCATTCACGTAAACTTAACAACCTTAGACCTTCTATTTCAAAACACCCAAAACTCCTTACAAAAAACTGGATACTAAATCTTTCAAATAAAAATCTCACACCACAGATTCTCGCTTCCATAGAAAATGCTCTACAAAATAATCACACTGACGAACGCGTTGCAGCTGATATCCGCTGCAGAGTGGCAGGACTCCTTCGGCGTCCAAAACTCCCTGAGGACAACCTAACGCCTATGCAAAGGGTTGCCCTCCGGGAGCTACGGAACGATAAGGACCTTGTCATACTGCCAGCTGATAAAGGCCGTACTACAGTCGTCTTAAATCGTCCAGACTACTTACATAAAGTCTCTACACTCTTATCTGATACAAATACATACACCCACATCACAAAAGACCCTACACAAACAATTCAATCCAAAATGAACTCTCTCCTTCTAAAACTCTATAAATCTAAAAAACTTACATTTAATCTCTACGACTCTTTAAAATGCACTTCCGGCCGCTTACCATCCTTCTACGGATTACCTAAAATTCATAAACAAAATATTCCTCTTAAAACTATAGTTAGTTTTTGCAGCTCTCCTACATATAACCTATCACAACACCTCTCACGTCTACTCTCTCCTATAATCGGTAATAACGACTACACTGTTTCTACTAGCCAATCCTTCTGCACCTCTTTAAATAACCTACAACTTGACGACGACGACCTTATGGTCTCATTCGATGTAATTTCTCTCTTCACTTGCATTCCCACATCACTTGCAATCGACACCGCACTTACACGCCTCCAAAATGACACAACACTACATGAACGCACTTCACTAACACCTCACGACATCTGCACATTGTTGAAATTTTGTCTGGACTCTGCTGTGTTCTCCTCAAATGGTTCTATCTATAGACAAGTTTTTGGCACTGCCATGGGATCTCCGGTCTCAAGTGTTGTAGCTAACTTGGTTATGGAGTCATTTGAGGAAACTGCTTTGTCTTCACCGAATTTTAACATTAAATTCTGGAAAAGATACGTCGACGACACGTTTGTTGTACTTAAAACTAATACACTCCAAAGCTTCTTCCATTACCTTAATAACTTAAACTCACATATAAAATTCACATACGAAACAGAACAGAACAATAAACTCCCTTTCCTAGACGTTCTTGTACACAGATCTCACGATAACTCAATCTTCACCTCAGTTTACCGTAAACCCACACATACAGACAGATATCTCGATTTTAAATCGCATCATCCAACATGCCACAAAGCTTCCGTTGTTAAAACATTAAGTCTTAGAGCGAATTCTCACTGCAGTAATGAAACACTTTCAAACACAGAAACAAAACACATACACACGGCACTTAAAAATAATGGATACCCTAAACGATTCATTCTCAGAAACTGTAGACCCAATAGTACATCTTTAAACAATACATCTCACACCCGCATATCTATTCCATATATTCACGGCATTTCCGAAACAATCTCTCGCATCCTTAAAGAGGCAAATATCCAAACATTCTATTCCCCTGTCACAACACTTCGCAAACAACTTACAAAAGTTAAAGACCCAGTTCCACCAGAAGATCTCACAGGCGCCATATACCAAATACCATGCAAAGACTGCAACAAACATTACATAGGACAAACAAAAAGAATGATCAAAA
>QLNU02015360.1:165392711-165407763 GCA_006491805.2 Dysdera silvatica | reverse complement strand
CATGAAATGCGGCTCATGTAGCACAAAAAGCCCATTGCTAACATCGACTATTGTTTAGTTTACCTTTAATGGCGCCTGCAAAACATTTCCATTCTGGCTTTTCTCAACGTCAGGAAGTCAACATCAACAACTAATGACAATTTCCACGTGTTTGTTGATACCAGATATACCCGCTTCTGGTGGGAAGTATCGGATATTGTAATGTAAACAATATGATCATATGGTCATATCTCTTTGTCTTTCGATTCTGTAGTTTTTATTTGCAGGCAAGTAGTCGCCTGTATCATCGCTGTTGGGGGAAACAGGACAATAATTAAAATGAAACATTATTTTCAACATTGTCCAGTTTGGAAAATTTTATTTTTAAACTCTTTGATGCCTCCCCACAAAAGTGCCGCCCCTAGGCCTGTGCGCCTACTTAGACATCCGCCACTGCGGGCAACAAAAGATCTAGATTAAATGGTTCTAAATATAGAAAACTTGCCAACGAGAAGCGGAAAATGGAGGCAAAAATCCTCAAAACTGTGATAAAAGCAGGTAGTTTTTTAAACTAACCAAAAGATAGAAAATGAAGATGCACATAAAACTGATGTGAATCTAGATTCAGCGATCTATGACTGGACAGACTGCCCTTCAAAATGGGACAATTATGAGTCTCTAGGGGACAGTGGGACACTGTCGCCCAAAGCGGGACAATTATGAGTCTCTTGGGGACAGTGGGACACATTCGCCCAAAGCGGGACTGTCTTATCCGAATTAGAACGTCTTGTCACCTTGCGACAGGGATCTTCAACCTTTTTCAGTCCAAGGGCCAATTTTGCTTATTCCCATAGGCCCGCGGGCCGCACTACGGTATCAACAATATTAGGACTGAACAAATGCGGCTCAAGGGGTGCGCCCCTCCTGGTCAGTCTTTGTTGATAGTTTTTCCTTAAGTCCCTATATTAGTTTTGCGTGCGCACCAAAAAATGGTTTCAAGATTTGTCTCAGGGACTAAATAATGTACAGTGAAAACTGTCTTAGGCGGAACCTACATAAAGCGGAAACTTGCTCAACACGGAATTTTTTTACGGTCCCTTCAAAAGTCAATGGTAGTTAACATTATCTAACACAGAAACTGTCTAACGCGGAAACGGAAAGCACTATTTAGTCCCGTTAAAGAGAAAAGCCTTCATAAAGCGGAAAATCGCTGGCAGAAAGGAAATTTTCTCAGCAGAAAAAGGAAAGAGGGTTGTAATACAATATAAATAGCAAAGTGGAGGCTGGCGAACAAAAGGCATTTTACAGATATAGAATGCCCTTGTCCACATAGGCGTAGCCAGGGGGCGGTTTTGTGGGTTGTAACCCCCCATTGCAATGAAATTTTGTATATTTAACATAGGAATATATGAGTTGTAGCACTGTAACCCCACCCATTAAGCCTATAACCCCCTTTATGAACTTTCTGCCTACGCCTATGCTTGTCCGACCACCATTTTGCACACCACCCACCCACCATAGGAATACCCAGAAAGTTCATAAGGGGAGGGTTACAGAGCTACAGCTTCATTATATTTGTATGTATACTATATACAATTTCATCGCAATGGGGGTTACAACCATAATCGCGACCACCCCCCCCTTGCGTATGCCAGTGCCACCCACTTCTTAAATAAAAACGTTCATTATTAACCAGAACGAAAAGTCACTCATATCCACTTTATCAATTCATGGATAAACCCACCGCAAGGGAGAGTATCTTTATACAAAGGAAACATTATTTTTACAAGGGAATCAGTATCTTTACAAGGGAGGTACTTTATCGTTACAATTTAAGCTTACATAATAGACTTTTTGTATGGAATAAGCATGTATAGTTTGCATGAAATTTTGCACCATATTGATCGTAACTACTAAAACCACAAAATAGTGCAAAAATTAAAATTAATAAAAATAAAATGCAGTGATAAAATAAATATTTTTATCAAAAGGAAAATAAATTTAGTTTTAAAGTTCGCAAGATAAGACAAATAAAAACAATTAGCATATGCAGTCATCTCTTACCACTGAATTTAACTATGTATGTATTTGTTTTGCATGTAACCTACATAAGGCGGAAACCTGCATACTACGGAATTTTTTCCGGTCCCCTGAGTTTCCGCCTGAGACAGGTTTCACTGTATATATATTACAATGTAAAATATGTATGGAAGCAAAAAACATTTACAATACTTTTAGTTATTAATATGTAAAGCGAAATCAAACCTTTTAGTGAGATTTTTAGCACTGCTTATTTTCAATAATCCTATCAATATCAGGTCTTATTTTTGATATTGCAACCCTAAGAGCACTGGCGTAATCAGAGGTGGGTGTTGATGGGGCTTGCAACCATCCCGTTGCAATGAAATTTTGCATATTTAACATAGGAAAATGCGAGTTGCAGCTCTGTAATCCCCATTGAGCCTATAACCCCCTTATGAAGTTTCTGCGTACGCCTATGCCTAAGAGTGTTTTTAAGGTGGACGTCAGTTATTCTGGTCCTAACTTTTGATTTTTTTACCTTAATTTTTGAAAACAGATGTTTGCAGACGCATTGGTGTAAGCATGGGGGTGGGGTGATAGGATAAATTGTAAGCCCAAATCCCTGCGAACTTTTGTAACCCTGTGAAATTTCTACTTCAGTCTATGAGCAGTAAGTGCTCAAGAACAGTAACGTTTTCAGAGCATGCAGTCAGATGGTTGGGAAGATGTTCTTATCAGCATATTTAGAATAGAATTTGACGAGCCCTAACTTGAATTTTTTTTAAATCACTGTTGCACTGCAAATCAATAAAACTACACCTAGTGCCCATATACGCTAGAAAACTAAAGTAAAACATGATTGAGGGGAACCTCGTGTTACTTTAGTTCTATAGTGTTTTAAGATATTTATTACGAAATGTGAAAATGACAACAGAATAAAATATATGGATTTCAGACTCAGAGGGAGCAGGGACGTTATTTTTGTGTGAAACAATTTGTATTTTTTCGTGAGTCAGCGGGACACATAAAACATGTCGGAGGGCCGCGGGTTGAAGGCCCCTAGCCTAGGATTTGATTCCCTTAGGGATAGAGGTTCAGATTCATCGGAGAAATGTAGATCCAGTGCTTCTATGGTGGTGTAGTGCTAACATATTTGTCTGGCATTCCATTAACCTGGTTCGATTTCTAATAGTATCATAGAATGCCTGGCGTTTTATTGTCTATCGTTTACAATTTAATTCCCTTGGCAGCAAAGGCTTGGATTCCTTGGAAAACTGTAGGTCCTAATCAGGGAGTAACCTGCCAAAAATATTTTTGTAGCTTTTCGGCTAACTTGCACCTAAAAGTTCTAACCAAATCAGAAAAGTTGTAGCTGAATCAGAAAAGATGTTTTCAAATTTGCAAGAAATTTTGGTCAGAAACAATCAACTCCACGTAGTGGCATTTAATTATTTTTATATTTTGACTTGTTTCTTTGATGCCAGTGCATAGCTGCACCACGCAGGATATACAGACTTAAAATCAATTTTTTTTTTTTTCCTAGCCCATTGATTGATATATTCATCAAATGACTTACCTTGATGACATGGAGTCTATTATGAAAATCTGTTTTTATATTCATTTCACTAAATCTCCTTTCACAATCTGCAGTATACACTGGAATTGACAATTCAAATTCACACATTATAGACATAGCAGTGTACTCGCATAGTAAATTTTCTTCAGCCGCATAGTAAATTTTTGCTGCTTGTTACTTGGAGTTAACAAGCAACTGGGATTAGACAAGAGGTACCTTTACTATTCGTCGGCTCATTTTGTTACCCGTTTGTACAATATTTCTGAGAATTTTTAAGCAGTTCGGTGTTCCCAGTAAGGGTACGTTTCACCTCCAATGTGGAAGGTGGTGTGATGACCTTTTCCCCCGACTGTACCATTCCATGCAGTCAGCTGGTCTCACCATCACCACCTTTCCAATTTTAGTTGGAGCTATTTTGCTAGCCGAATCTTAGTTAACGTTACCTTTTGGTAAAAAGGCTAGCGATAAGTTAATCCCTGGTCCCAATGCAGCATGATCTTTGTTGTCCTTGAGGTGTAAACACATAAATAAATAAATTCCAATTGTATCATAGGGCACTTTTCTACCCACCATAGTTTGCAGTTTGGTTCCCTGAGCAATAGGGATTCGGATTCCTTCGAAAAGGTTCTTTACGGTGTCGGAATTATCATGTATAACATAATATGTTATTCAAATTCCCACACATTTTGTAATATGTTTATTTTAACATGCTGTACAACATTAGACTTTGTTATAAAAAAAAAATGTTCGTCTCATTTATTTTTTTTACTGGCGATTTCTGAAAGTTGGATATGATTTCCATTATTTTCTACTTTTAGGTGAATTTATAGGTTCAGGCAATAGTAGCACACTGAGTAAGTTTATTTTTTTATATAGTGTACTTTATTATACAGTCTACTTCATTTGGAGAATCAACTCCGAAAGAAGAGCGACATAGTTTTTTTTTTTTTTTTCATTTTTAAGTTTTCTTTCATATATAGCAACCCTTTTAACATGATACCAACCTTCCGATTTTTATTGATCTCCGGCTGAAAACCATTTCTTCCCATTTTCGAGATTGCATCTTAAATCCCCAGTTTTTTTAAAAAATTTTAAATACCTATTTTTCTTGATGCGCGTTTATTTAAATTGTTGTACGTATGTGCGTATTTAATAATAAATACGTATAAATAAATGCAAATATCGGTAAAAAAGACGGAAAAATTTGCCTGCCATTGACGGCGCATGCGTGGCGTGACATAGTGTGGAATTTTAGCTCCAGCTATGACGTAGAGTGATGCCCCTGCACAACAAAATCGTGCAACGAATCGCAACGAAATCTGTATTTGTAGTTGTTGGTGGGAGGAAAGAAAGAATGCGTTATATCGATAAGGTTTTGGTCAAGCATGTGACTTCCTTTAGGGAAGCCATGTATTAAGACGTATCTGGTATTTCTTTGTTCTGGAAAGTAAGTTTTATTTTTAGGTGTTTTTGAAAACATTAACGATGTTGACTATTAATAAAAAGTACGATTAAAGGTTTAAAGCTGAATGTATGAAGATGTTTAATTTTATTCAGAAATCAAGACTGGGGCCAAAATATGCTTTCTGCACGTATTGCCGTAAAGACATAAGCATTACTCATGGTGGTAAACGCGATATTACTTTGCATTCTGAGACCGTTAAATATAAGGAGACGTTCAAGGCTGTAGAGTCTAAACATAGTATCAAGCCTTCATTCAATTCCTTCTATTAGCTCACACTCTCCCTATATATATCTTGTTCAAATTTTCAATCGTTAATAAAATACTTTCTATCCATCCAATCAAGTTCAAATAAATTTTTTTAAACTTGTAGTGGATGACACTTGATGTTAATACAGTTTTTTCAAATATTAATTCATTAATTAAATTTAAATGATTTTTTTTTTGCTTTCCTTTGGTGTATTTGGCGATTAATGCTTGCCGCCAATTACAGCCAAATGTCGCCAAAATTGCTTTTCGCAATTTTTCCCTTTCTTCCCTTTTATTTGAGCAGCGCATTGAAGGAATTGACTTTAAAAAAAAATTTTTTTATTATACTTGTTTTCATTTAATGATACCTCCCCATTAACGTTGAATGTTTATTTACATCATTTTTGGTCAAACATAATTTGCCAATGAATTGCAGCGATCATGCGTGGATGCTCTTTAGGAAAATGTTTCCTGACAGCAGTATTGCAAAACAATATGGATCTGCGAGGACCAAAACTTCTGCAATTATGAAAGAAATGTCTGCAAAGGAATCCTCATCACTTGTTGAAAATTTAAGGTGCTATCCATTTTCAAATGCAACCAATGTTGATTCAAAGCTGTATCCAATAGTGGTAACTTTCTTCGATTTTTTTATGTGAAAAAAATGTGAATTGTCTTTTATCTATGCCATCTTTGAAAGAAGACGCTACTAGGTTAAATATTGGAAATTTTCTGGTGCTTTACGATCTAAAAACATTCCGATTTCTAATTGCGTTGCCTTTAGCTGTGATGACGCACCTTTTATGGTAGGGAAAAAAACCTTTGATCAGTTTTTTTAAGGAAGAGGCCATGAAAAGGAATCAAATCACCACTCTTTCTTTACTATTCCCTCTATCATAGTTTCAGTTGAAAATGCAGATAAAGTAAAAGAACGTAACAGCAAAAAAGCATAGCAGAAATTAAAAAGGAAAGCTCAAAATTATGTGGATAGTTCTAAGAAACAAAAAACTGAAAACTTTCTGTCTCGTGAAGAATGGTTGTTTTATTTTCTGTTGGAAGATATCAATAAGGCTTTTTGTTTATTTTATCTTATACTGCACCTGTATTTAAAAAATCACATGCTCAATTTCAGTCTGCGGAACCTCATATTCATATGCTAAAATCTTTTCTCTTAAAATTGTACAGTGAAATGCTAGTGAAATTTGTAAAACCAAGCATCATAAAACCATGTAGTGATATTTTGAAAATCCACTATCATGAGAGGAGTAATCAAAAAGACGTTTATATCTTAATTGGAAACGGAACACTGAAAGTAATCCAAGATTTTAACATCCATGATAAAAATGAATTTTATGAAAACGTCAGAAGCTATTTCATAGCAGCATGTGACTACATGCGCAATAAATTTCCTTTTGAGTTAGAAGTGTTACATCATGTAGAGGTTACATAAATATCGAATTCTGAAAATGCATTATTTTCCAGCTTAAAATGTTTTACAGAAAAATTTCCAGTTTTTTTGTTCAGTAATGCAGAAGATGAAGCTGTTGATGCTTTACAAACATAATTAGTGAGTTTCAGGCTTTCGAAGTTCCACAAACTGTGAGTAATGAAGGTAACATTGATGCACAATGGGCGGCCATAGGTAAAATAAAAAATGATACTAGTGAATTAAAATTTAAACGACTTTCTCAGGTTATGCTGTCAATACTTACGATCCCTCACAGTAATGCAGCATGCGAGAGTGTCTTCAGTCAAGTGAAGAAAATTAGAACTGACTTCAGGTCAACCATGTCTGATGACACATTAGAAAATTTACTAATTGTTAAATGCAGACAACATGTGAAATGTTACGAGAATGTATTTGACAAAAAATTTCTCGAAAATGCAAAATCTTGCACTACAGCATTTGTAAATTCTAAGAATTAACATTGCGTTTAATACAGTTTATTATTATTAATTTAATAAATATTTAATTTCCTCATTGTGTCCTTTTTTCATAAATTATGTACTATTTTCTTTAATTAAAAAATGGTGGCCTGCCCGCACACTCGATTTACTACAGATTTTTCACTTCTAGAAGTTGGCACCTGTGCCTTGAATCATGTTATGATTTTATGTGCTTTAAAGTGCAATATAGTAAACAAATGAGACATTGGCGATTTCTTTAGAGAGCAATTCGGTGGAACCAATAAAAACCTTAAAAGAAAACAAAATCAGGTTATAGCACTTGGAAGATTTGAACGACACATGAAGCAAGAAGTGCAATGCATATTTTTATTTATTAAATACCAAGTTTCAGGAATACTGAAACACATATTTTTCTTGGTGTGAATGAAACTCAGGAAGGACCCCAGTGGGCCTGATGTTTGGATCTATAGCTTTGTTTTGGGGGAGGTCACACTAAATCACGCTTGTCCTATCTTTGGTAATCTATCACACACTAAAGCTTAAAACTCAGATATTTGGTTAGTGGCCACTGGCCAGCAGAGTTCCTTTTATTAAGGGGCACTTCATTTAAGTTAGTATCCACTTCGTGTGGTCACAAAATCCTATATATTTTGTCTGCAAACAATAACTGTGACTTTATAAATAAAAAAAGAAAAAAATAACTTCGACTAACTAGTCTTGCATCTTTTATATCCCTAAATGTTTTGTTCTAATTATTATCTTCATTCTATTAATATAATGAAAGATAAATCACAGGAATATATATACTTATCTAAAAAAAATGGTCAGTTTAAATCTTTACACATACTTAAAAATTATACTAATTATAAAAAATTCCGGTAACACTTGTATATAAATGCTTGAAGATTAGGAGAGTAAAGTGGCATTTTATGTATTTTTCATACTTTTAACTAGTGATTGAAATTTGATCGCCTACTTTTTACTGAAGTCCTCCACAATTTAATCGCAAGCATGGGGTCAAAGCATTCAGTTAAAACTTTTGCATGTTTTACTACCAGTCTATATTCTGTGGGCATTGGGAAAACATAATGTGGCGAGTGTGATGGTGACTGAAAGCATATTTTTAATCGCCATACCTCGAAATTTAGTCGCCTTGCGGCCGGTGGCGATCATGAATTTTAACCTTTATTGTACACCTCTTATGACTTGCGAATAGATATTAACACGTTGACTGCCACGGCAATTTTCAGAAATCTAGCCTAAAATGACAATTTGATTTAATCACATTATATTATTAAAAACTCTAATTCTAGTGCATAGGACTATCTCGATAAAGAATACACGGTTTACATGGATAATTTTTATAATTCTGTTACTCTTACAAAACTGCTAAATACACGAAAAACTTATGTGTGTGGAACCCTACGAAATAACAGAAAAGGAAACCCCAGAGATGTGGTAAATCGTAAACTGAAAAAAGGGGAGTGTATTTGGCAGCAAAATGGTCCTGTTACTGTATGCAAATGGAAAGACAAACGAGATGTCCTTAGCATTTCAAACATGCATGCTGTTGAAATGGTAGAGGTGTCCCAATCGCAATGGAAAAATTTCTATGAAACCGAATATAATTCGAGATTACAATAATGGAATGTCTGGCATTGACCGATCAGATCAAATGCTTTCGTACTACTCATCTCTAAGAAAGACTATTAGATGGCCCAAAAAGGTTTCACTACATATTATAGAGATATATATACACAATGCTCACAAAATTTTTCAGAAAGTAACTTCTTCTAAAATAAAACTGATAAAGTTCAGAGAAGAATTCGTCGTCGCGTTGATTGGAGAAAAGATTCAACCAGTTTCGAAAAAAATTAGATTGCAAGAGCTCCATTATTTAGAGAGTCTACCACCTACCGAAAAAAAACAGCGTCCGACAAAGCCATGTCGTATATGTACCCAAGCAAAAAAACGCCGAGAAACGCGTTATTTCTGTCCAGCCCGTAAAGAGAAGCCAGCCCTTTGTGTGGAAGATTGTTTTAAGAAGTTCCACAAACAATAAAATATTATTTTATTTCTTGAATTTGAATTAATTTTTATAATTATATTTTTTGTTCATTTTTTAATAAATTTTCTGTTCATGCAAGCCAGCATTGATTTTTTGTTCTTTTCCCAGAAGCCATCTATCGATATTAGCACTGATATATTCCGAGTTTAATCGTAGCTGCACAAAAATGGCAAGTAAACAAGGACGAGATAACTCGTAGTTGGCGTCCTAGAAAAGAACGCAATCTACAAGTTATCTCGTAGTCGGCAGTCAACGTGTTAATCGAAGCAAACTAAAGACAGGAGTGCTCATACAACGTTAGGAATGGGACGACCGTGCCGCTTCTTCGTGATGTTAAGGAATAAAGTTACTTTAAAAACGAGGTTTGACTTTTTTAGTAATCTAAATGCCATATGCCACGCCACTTTTGTATGAATATAGAACTGAAATTTTGAATGCACTCACGCTGATGTGGCCGCCTTGTGACGTAAGCAATAAAACTTTGAGAAAAGCAACTCTATAATACTCATATTACTGATATTACGAAATTCAGTTTACTATGTTTAAATTTTTATATTTTTATTTCTCTTCTTTTAGCCTGCGAGGATGTGTGTGGGGTGTGTAGCTACCCCAAGCTCCAAAAAAGTTCGATTTTAGGAAATCTAACGATCTCAAGAACTGTTTTTTTCTCAGTAGCTGAGTTTATTACCATTCCCCCTACATGGGTACTCTTTGTACATTTTTATTGCACTTCTGAGAAAAAATAGGGCGGAGTTCTCAGATTTGGGGTTGTAAACAACCCCGTGAGCATGCTCGTGTTACTCGGATTTTCTCGTCGTACTTGTATTTGGGAGAGCATGCAGAGTTGTATTAGCCTGGTAGATGAAATAAAATGAAGCTATACTTTAAAGGTATTTATTATAGGTCTATATTAAAGGTTTTATTTGGCCTCCAGGCCGATCCTGCTGCTTGGCTGGTTTGCCCCATTGTCCAGGACATTGTGGTCGCGGCGGCTAGATGTGCGGATGAAGGGAGGTCTGTGACGTACTGTTGGTTTCCTGGCCACACCGGTAATCGTGGTAACGAAATTGCGGACACTTGGGCGCGTCGAGCCCTAGAGGACGTAAACGGTTCCTGCAGTAACAGACCCTCCCCGCACAACCCCTCCCTTTCCTGCCGTATCAGGAGTCTGAAGGACACCTATCGAAGTGACATGGTGAACCTCTTGATAAGAGACATTACGGGGCACTTCCGATCAATGTTCGAGGTGCGAAAGTCGCCATACTTTCTTTCCGATTGTCTCCCAAGGGGGGCACAGACCAGGCTGCATCGTTTCAGAATTGGCTGTGCATTCACCAACAAGTACCTCCACCGCATTAGGCAACTCCCGTCGCCTGTGTGTCTCCAGTGTCAGGAAGGTGCTGACGAAACACTGGAACACATTCTTTTGCGGTGTCCGGCCTACGGCTACCTCAGGGAGGAGCTCCTTCTCGCCCGCCGCCGTTTAGGCCTCGCCTCGCCACCGAAATCAGGCCTTCGCTTGCCTCCGTGCTGTGCAACACTTCCTCTCGGGTTGGCCGTCCTGTAGGTTACTCGGCTGGCCCATGGGGGTGTCTCCGGTCCTGCTGCCTGGGCCGTGGCCGTTCCCCTTGACGGTTCCAACGGCTGGTTTCGGTGTGCGTTGAATGACGACTTTACGTGAACGTGCATCTATGAATGCCGTGTTGATCGGCAATCCATCTCCCCCTCAGCCGCCTCGGCGGCTGATTACGCTGTTCAAGCGTCCTGTCTGGGATTACAGCGCCGCCCCCGGCGGCCACCCTTCCCAATGAAACCCTTGCACAATCCTCCTCCTCCTATACTTTAAAGCAGTAGCGTAAGGGAAAATCTCGGGACCCCGGAATAATTTTTGGGGCCCCACTTTTAAAAAAATGGGCTATTCTTTCCCAGACGCCCTTTTTTGGCGCAAATTCTAGCGATAAATGTAGCAATTATGGTAACCCACTTCGCCAATTTCAAAACCTATGCCAAATCACGCCGAAGACTAGTTTTTACGTTTGTTTCTTTAATTTAACTCGCCAAGTCAACATACTCGGGAAGTATTCTTTCTTCCAGGACAATATAGGCGTGATTTCAGAACCTCATTGGTGCATCAGCTCAAAAATGACAATGCCTGCTTTGTGATTGGTTTCTAAAATGCTGCAATGTGCTATATTTTAATCTTTGAAAACCAATGGAAATGACATATTTTCAAATGGAGTAGGCAATATGGGGAAAACACTTTTTTTTTTAAAAAAAAAAATGCTCATTATGTAAAGTGTTACAGAATCACTTACGTATACAAACATCTTACATTATTTATAATTTGTTATGATTTATTATTTTTATGAGCTAATGACAAACAATGTGCAAAAATGTCGACAATTTAATGATACTGGTGCAGGAAACGTCAGCAGGAGTTCCAATGACAACGAAATTCGATTTTATAGTAGTTTTGAATTTACATTTAGCATTTTTCGCACACTGATGTCGCTATAACTTTATATCTCAATGAAAGATGGTTTTTATATATTTTAAATTTTATCGAAACAGTTTTAAAAGACTACAACTATTATACCTGCGCATTGTAATAACATAGGGTGGCAGGATGTTAAAAATTTGAGTAATACAGGGGCATAAAACGCGCTGCTCGTGTTATTCGTAAATATCACTTACGTACTTCAATGTCGTATCAGTCATACACAGAAGTCGATTCAGTGTCTATATTAATCATAGGCGCAGAGCTATACGAGCTCGTGGGGCCCGAGCCTCTCCCCTAAACAACTTGAAATAAATTGCAAATTTACATATATTGTAATGTAGAAATATACATAATATGGGCTTACTTTCTCCCCACAATAATTTTGAAAACTGTACACTGACATGTGAAGGCGATTTTTCAAAAGATTATTTAAACGAATATTTTAATTAATATTTTTATATAATAGCTAACAATTTTGGAGTTCACATTTTTCACCCCTCAGGGTTTGTAGACAGAGTTGTTAGGTATTTAACGTATAAAGCGTTTGAAACCTAATATTATGCAAGTTTACATTAGCCTTTCACGAACAATTTATATTAGTACAGACATTAAAATTACAATAATTCTGTGTTTGTGTATTTATATTACAGAACATCTTTTTCCTCTTTGGTAAGTTTGGAAAATTTTATTCTCAAGCTCTTTACCACTGTCTCTAAACATGTGTGTCTATTCGGAAATCCGTTTCTGGATGTATACATTAGAAGTTAAATGAACTATTACTTCATCGATGTCAGCCACCCAAAAATGCAATGTAGATAAACAATTGACATCAGTTGATAATTTTTTTTAAATTACACCCAATCTGATGTTCGACAATTTATGCGAAAATGCGACGTGATTCAATCACGTTAAGCCTTTGATCCCGTCCCAGATTACACATCTTTTCTTTCAAGGAAATAAGAAATTATTAGACAAGATTGTCATGTTTTCAGCCGTTGTTGTTTGGGTATAAGCTGAAATATACTGCTCCCTAATGATTTTAAAATCCGTGATTTCATCCAAGGAGCAATGGGACCCGGTTTGTTAAAAATACGTGTGGTACCTGCATTAATATAAGATATACAGTAAACTTAGTTGACACATGGAATTTGCACTTTAATAACAATAAAGGTTTTTTTAACAGTTTTGTATGATAAAAGATTGAAATGCATTTAACCTCTTATACTTAACCAAATTTATATCATAAAAGGGAAACTAATTAATTTGCAATTGAAATCATAAAAATATATTAATTCTTCTACACTTTCGTATTTCTATATCACCATTTAGTTACCAAGTGATAATTGCTTTCATTCGCTAATTAAATTAAAACAAAATGAAGCAAGTATATTTTATCTGCGTGTTTTAACAGTTTCTGAAAGAAGTAATTTAAAGACTAGTAACTACAAAAGTGTGGGAATTGGAAGGTACTTTGACTTACAGTTACTGTGTAGCCGTTGGTGTGGGGTATGAATTCTGTGTTCACAAAGAAGATTAGGTAGTGTAAACCTTTCTCTATTTATCTTTTCGAGGTCAAACTCTGCGATTATAAAATGGTCAAAAACGGATTTACCTTTTTTTTACTTACATTTTGATTTATTGATATACTGCTGGTATATTATAAAAACCATAAAAAAATTCCGAGGAAATAAGTTAACAAAATATAATAAAATTTAATAAAATTTAATAAATATAATAAAATTTAATAAAATTTAGTAAAATATAATAAAATTTAATGAATATAATAAAATGTAATAAAATGCCGAGTAAAAATTTTAAATAGAAAATGTAAAAGTGGAAATATGTATACAGTCTAACTTCGATTTAACGATACTTGATTTAACGAAGGTTTTTATTTGTCGTACTGAGTAATATTGAGTCCAGTGTTATAATTTATTGAACGTAACACTATTATATTTTATTATTGATATATTTTATTTATCGTTTGTTTTCCTTGATTTAACGATAACTGTTCGTCATGAGACTGTAGCTGCAAGTAGAATTTCAGTTGGAAAATTAGCTGTAGAAGAAAATTTAACTTCAATTGAGTTTACTCAATTGAAGCACATGCTGGTTGGTTTACGGTGTGTAAAGAAGTATTTACTGCATTTCGACATCAACGGTGATGAAATTTTCGATATATTTGAAAAATTCGAAAAAGCATTGTTAAAAGCTGACTCTCCACCAAAAAAAAAAAGAGAAAAAAAAATCAACGTCAATCGAAGATTTCTTTTCGAAGTAGTTATTACGTACGTACTTGTGTTTCACGGTTATTAAATTTTTATTATTTTCCTTTTCGTTAGTTTCTTACTTCAGTTTCAATCAATAGCGCAACCAGGAGTTATGCTCAGGGGAGGGAGGGCCCGAAAATGTAAAAAATATTATTTATTAATGTAATACTTTCTACATTTAACATATTTTACATTTAAATTTTCCATTCAAAGAAGGGCCAGGGACCAATCCTCACCCCCCCCCCGTGGGTACGTCATTGGTTCCGATAAATGTGTTCCCCCGATTTAACGATTATTTTCACCAGTCTGTCCGGTGAAATTTATTAAATAGAAGTTAGATTATAGGCTACATATATGGTGACAGGTTTTTAAGTAAGCACACGAGACACATGCCTGGGGTGGGGGCAGGTAGCAATTCCATAAAATAGCGCTTTCCCACAAACGTTGTAAAAGATATATAAACGTTTTGTCGTCATATAAAATAAATTCAATCATAACAACACCGTTATTTTGTAAGGTAATCATAACTGTTCTTTGTACCGCTATATACTGCGCCATATTCCGTTACAATTAAGGGTGCAGATCGAAAAAATTCGGATCCGCGGTGGAGGGGGGAAAGGGTGTCGAAGCGCCCAGGGTTTCTCGCAGCTCAAAGCTGCGGCTGCTATACCTATCGCTTTAACAATAAACAGTACAGAACTATAAATGAAACCAGATGTTTCACCCGTCTCTTACGGCCTTTTCTTTGCAGAGATTAGGGCAAAATAGCTAACTACAGAAACAGACCATCCAGGACATAACAGATAATCGCAAGACCTAAGTTGTCCCTAGGGAAACTAAGCAAAACTGTAATTTTCACACGGTCTCCCCTCCTATTCTTCTCCTTTTACTAACGATAGCAGAAGCTATGTTCGTAAAACGTATGTGTCAAATCCTGGCTCTATTCTGTTTCGCAGTTCCTCAAATAGCCATTCAAACCAGTCCCCAGAAAGAAAAATCTTAAAATCTAATGAAATTA
>QLNU02015360.1:165373617-165387784 GCA_006491805.2 Dysdera silvatica | reverse complement strand
CATCCCTTTCCAAGCATTTCTGGTACCTAGGCAACAGTTTTTTTTAATTCCCTCTCATACCAATCTGACATCAAATTCCGAAACCAGTTTTGGACCTCCTCTTGGACTTCGTTATTTAAATTTGCGTTTTTTTTACAAATCCGAGCTAAGTAGGAAGAAGAAGGCTTCTCTTCTTTGTAGCTACCAGAATTAGCTGGAGTTGGTCTACAGTACGTGGATCCTTGGAGTGACTGTAAAGGACGTTGAGAAGGTCATTCTGAAATGCGGCATCCCCATCTCATGTATATTATGCACACGTGCACTCATTAGGGCCAGAGGGAAGATTGCTTTGTTCTATACTTGGGTTCACGAAGGTCCAGAGAAATGACTCGATTTGGACATTTGAAATGGTGCGGCTACCATCGAGTCAAATGAAGCCTTGGGTGAAAGTTTGTTTGAACTGTAGCTTCTATAAAAGCTACAGTCCTTAAAAAAATGTTTCAAACCTTTTTTTTTTAATTGTAAATTTTTTTTTTCATCATGTTTGCTTCTAATATTTGGCCGCCCTAATATTTGTCTGTGTACACATGCACGCTCTGGCCTTGCATATATGGTAATGACATTTCTAACAATATAAAAGACAGCGTCCTGGATAATAAAAGTGGATGAGGTGCTTGGGGGGAAGGTTGTGGTTCCATGTATATTCATGTGTAACCTAAAACCCAACCGCTAACTAGTAACTGAGAAGCATTTTCAACCTCATGGTAAAAGTTTATTACTAAGTCTCAACGAAAATTGCCACTTACTTTAAAACAATGTTGGTTTATGTATAGGCATAGAGTTATATAGACTTTTGGAGCCCTGGCCCCCCTCCTCTGTAATTTGAAATAAATTTGAATTCTGCATATATTGTAATGTATAAATGTTATACACTATAAGCTTGTCCCTCCTCCCCCTCTTTAATTTTGAAAACTCTATGTTGCTGTGTATATGCCAAGTAAATCCTGACCTAGGGCCCTGTCATTTTAGAACTCCACACCAGGGATGTGCCAATGTTTTGAAGAGTGGGAGGGGGGAATCTGTTATGGCCATAAACTTGTGGCGCCATCTATTGCCAAAAATCCCTAACAGTTATTATAATGTTAATTTGATAAATTAGATGTTAATTAGTTAATTAAATAGTTAAAATAAACTGAATTACAAAACAACAACCACTTGAACGATTTCAATTTTACTGATTTCGCAGAGCACCAAGCTTTAAAATCAATGGTTTCACAAAGACTGAAAGAAAATGTACAGACAAAGAGAGACTAATTTTTTTTTTTTTTTGGTAATAAATATGCCAGGGAACACTGTTAAAGCAGTATTATTGATGGTATAGTGCCTACATCTATTGATAGGAAATGGAATTAGAATACAAAGTTGTTAGCAGCTGTGCTACATTGGTGGCAACGTTTAATGTTGTTTTTGAAGTTAAAATTTTAATATTATTCCTCAAGAGAGGGCAAAATATACCTTTCGCCCCTCCACTTATAAAATTGCATGGGTGATTCTCCCTACACCCCTTTTGGCACATACTTGCTCTACAGGGACCTTGTTAGGCTTCTTGTGTTATTAAAAATTAAGCGTTATTTTGATCTAATGTTTATTTGCAAATGTCCGGGAAATTTTTAATGCTAAATCTGAATATTGGGGATTAAAAAAAAAGATGATTTATTGATTGAATATCACCAAGGCCTCATTCTTTAGGGGCCCGTTCTATTCTTTCAATTTAGGGCCCATAAAATTTTAAACTGGCACTGTTCAGAAGCCATTGGTAAAATATACATTGGTAAAAGTTCTGTCCCAGCCCATACTGTATGACCTGTAGTGCAGTCATGGAATGTAAAAACTATAAACACAAAGCAGCAAAAGTAAAGAATATTTTATTTTATATTCAGATGATTTAATGGCTTTTAAACCTGATTGCTGTAAAAAAATAATTATACTTTAATATGTGTATATAATATTAATGTATTATGTTCCATTATTATTAGTATGTGTTTTTACCATTAAACTAATTTTAGACAGTCTATAATTCAAGCACAAGAACCCGAACATAAGGTTATGCATTTAGCAAGAGCTGTCCATTCATTTAAACCTGTGAACACCCATAAACACATTGTAAGTATTTCATTTCTTACATGTCAAATAAGGCACAAAATTATAAACCAAAGAAAAAAGCAAAAATACAGAAAACGATTTAAAAAAGTATGAAGACTTAGAATATATATAAGAAGAAATGATAAAAGTGAATAAAAATTGAAACTTGGCATACAAAAGGTTAAATACATGTAAAACAGCAAGCAAAATCGATTACCCAAGCTTTCTAATATGTCGTCAACAGTCTTTCATCAGGCATAATAGCTGACTTTTTATGATAAAGGATGATTGCTTATTTGTCCGAAAGTAAGGGTGATCTATTTCTTTTGCTATTTTACCAGTATTTAACCTTCTGTGTGTAAATCTCTTCCCAGTACTTCGTATTTTTATTCCAAAAGAATTGACAACGTTATTAAAGTGGAATGGCTTATGTAAGTGGCCATGTTTCAGACATTGCGGTGGCTGATCGATAGTGGGCAATATATATTTCCAGTGGCTTATTAAACAGCTGAGCAAACTTTCCCTATATTGTTTACTGATTTGTAGGCTGTGGTTTGATTACTAAAGTAGTGAAGGGTCGACTTCATCTGTAGACTATTATGTCTTTGACATAATTTGATGTCCTTTTGGCAAAACACACCAGCAAAAACTGATGCAATGCACTGTTCCCATGTAACATACACACATAGTATTTTTTATTACCTTGTCTGCTTAGTTTTTGTGTCCATTTAATCCTACCTTTGTGCATCATCATTATGGTGGGCCTTATTTTTGAAGTTTGGAATTTAGTTTCTTCCAGCTTGTCAAAATGTTTCATCGTATGAGAAAATAAATCAGTAATTTTTTTTTTTAAATCGGATTAGATTTAGAGGTCGCTACCGGGGTTGAAAATATTACCATATTACTCATTACTGTAATCTCATTGCATGAATTTGCATGGTAATGTTTTGTTGCACTCCGACGATGGCAGTGTAGTATCCCATCAGCTGGCAATGAAGTCACAAACATGTTGCACAAGGCGGCAAAAAGGAGGCACAGTAGTCAATTCACCATGAGGCGCTATAGCATTATCCAATTCAGTCAGTCAGCAGCTGATTATGGCACGGGCTAAATGTACCACTCTCTCTAGCTCTAGTAGGAAAAATTTCATATTTCTATTTATTTCCAACCTAGTAGTAAATGGCATCAAACATGTGTGAAACTTCTTGAAGTGCTATTTGTACTAGAAAATGTACAGAAGTGTGGTTAATTGGCCAAATTTTGTCATCGATTAATCCTTCAAAGCTTCCTTCAATCAAAGAGGTAGTGACTTTATTTTTTTTTTATTATAAACTTAATTTAAAACAAACTGTTTGGGAATCTTCAGAATTAGCTAACTACATGTGGTGTTTTAGAGATGTGGGAAAAGGCTAAAATTTCTGCTAAACGAAAAGACCATATCGTTGAGAAAGTTGAAATGTTTTTTTAAAGACTGGCAAGGACTGAAAAAAAAGAAAGAAAATAAAGCAAAAGCAAGGTGCTTTAATTATGAGGGAAAATTTATGCAAAAAAAAATAAAAAAAATTGGGATGATGTTTTTCATATAGAGCATGCTAAAGCTTTAAAAATGATCACGATTAAAGAAGAAAAATTGTTCCTTATGGCCCAATGTGAGAAGGAACGACAAGGTAAATTAGGAAGTGTTGACTTGGTGCTAGCAAAAAAAGAAGAGAAATAAAAAAAAAAAGAAATATTTGAAGAAAAGGAAACAAAGGAAATATGAAGAAATAAGATCCAGAGAGGAAACGGTTATTCTTTCTTCATCGGATTCTGAAGAAAAAGAATGTCTATTGGATATTTGTACTGCTTCTGAAGAACCCTTCACTGGAGGATACATAGTAAAAGAGGAAGAAAACTGGTTTTGGATAGTAATTTATCAGCTAGTGTTGATGTGGCAAAAGTAAGTAATCAAGACAAACAGTTTTAATCCTGACACTTAAAATATGGAATCTTGAACTAGACCCATCACTTTCTAATGCAAACATAAATTTAATTCGACGCAAAAGAACGAAACACCATCGAATTGTTGCATCCAATTTGAAGGAACAATTTACTGCTTAGATCCCTTAAAGTATTCATTGGGAAAGTAAATTGCTTCAGGATATAGTTGGAACCAAAACTGTTGATCGTCTTACTATTCTATTCTTTGGAGATGGTGTGCATGAGTTATTGGGTGTGCCCAAATTATTGTCAGGAACAAGAGAAATGATTGTATCGGTTGTATATGATATAGTACAAATGTGGGGAAATTTGTGATAAAATGCATTAGCTTTCAGCAATCCACACAGGAGTGAAGTCTGAGGCTTTGCATTCTTTTCAAACAAAAACTAAAAACTGATTTATTATCGTCACCATATACTTGGAATTGTTCTTGACGCTAGTGTTGTTCATTCAATCGGGGTGTTTTCAGGACCAGAAATTTTAATTTTTAAAAAGTTTAAAAAGTCATGGCCTGCTATGAACTATGAAAAATATAAAACAGCAACATCAAATGACAGATGTATTTCATTTGTTACTGATATAGCCAGTGATATAAGTTTTGCAAAGAAGCAGCTTGAAATCTTTCAACCTTGTGACGATTACAAAGAGCTCTTAGAACTCACAATAATTTTTTAGGAGAAATTCTTCCCAAAGGAATATCATCTAAAGCTTCCGTTGGGTGGCAGAAGATATATACTCCTTGAAGATTTGGATGTTTCGGGACCAATTTAAATTAACAGTTGCCGAAAACAGGGGAATTATAGACATTTGTGTGTTTCTAGTTTGAATTTATGTTGAAGTCTGGTTTGAAGCTAGATCAGCGACATGTGTTCCACTTAATGTTTTCCAGCTATTGATGAATTTTTACAAACACAGTGCTAAAAATGAAGCCATATAAAAAATTGCCTCAAAAATTTCTCGTGTTAACATCGGCATTTATGATATTTGTCTGAAGAACTCATTGCCTTTTCTTTTTTTGATGATAAAGTTTCTCACGAAACTAAAGAAAAAAAAAATGGTCCAAGCTATGGAAACATAAAGAAATAGAATATCCTCAAAGAAAGCAGTTGTCGATCCAGATGTTTTGCATTTAAAGGCACTACATCGTTTTGTTTCCTCTAACACTAAAATATTTTTGAAATTTTAGGTATTTTATCAGATCTTTTATAAAACGAAGAAGAGACATGGACTGATGATGATACATACATCAAAGTAAAAGAAACTTCATATATAGGAGTTGTAAATGATACAGCTGAAAGAGGAATTGTCCTAATTTTTGATTACAATGATCTACTTACGCAATACTTCTCCAAGTTGTAAAAGACTTTAGAAAAAAGTACCAAACTGTAACGTGCAAACTTCATTGCAGTAAGTTGTTTTGAACATTTATTCGAATTTCATTACTTCTGTACAATTTTCAGGTTTGTGTTCATAACTGATGTAGTCATTTGATCAGGGGTGTAGTCAAGGCGCAAGGGCAAAGTTTTAGGAAATCATACATTTTACAAACGAAATTCTGTTCAAGTTGTAAATAAACTATATGTGGATTCTACAATTTTATTAAGAAAATTGCTTTAGAGCAATGACCCTAAAATTTTGAATAAATCAACTAAGAATCGTGGGAATTTAAAGGAAATTACAGCTTGGAACACGTATCATAAACTGTGTTCCGAAAATAGGAAAAGTCATAATGCATTGTTTGACACAATGAAGGCGACAAGGGCGAAAAGGAGGACTTTTGGCTATTTTTTCAATTGTTTTCTTTATTTTATTAGCTCACTTCAGAGGTCATTCCTGGTTTAGTTTGGCTTGAGCACATACGTTTGTATCACATTATTATTATTATTTTATGCTTATATGACCCGAAGCTATATGCTGTAGGCAGTGTCGGATCCAGAGGGGCATTTGGTGGGTGGTGGGGGGAGGTCTTGCAATTCCAGCTCAACAACCCATACATAATGATAATTTCTGCCCTTATCAGATTAATGGGCTATTGACTGGTTAGGGGGTTCCCTGTTTTGCCTCCCTCCTTCGTGGATCCATCCCTGATTTTGAAAAGTGTTAGGTTACTTTTTTTTAGGATTACACCACTATGTTTCATATTATAAGCCAGTTGTATAGCCTATTATTAACCAAAGTATATATTAATTCCAAGTTGTAAATGCTCGTCCACACTGTAAATACTGAACATACTTGCATATTGTAAAGGTGGTAGCGACCCCTAAAAATATTTTGATATTCATAAAAAATTGGGCAAAATAATTTTTTAATAGATTGAACACATTTATGGGTTGGGAGAAAACAAATTCAAAAAAAAAAATTTTTGAGGCCACGTAAGGCCCACCCTAATCAGCATGGTTTTGATACAACTTCGTTGAAATTTAAATACTCCTGAATGTACTTGTAACGAAGCTATAGAGAACCACAAAAATATTTGATCAGGGGTTGGATCCCTAGGCTTTATGAGGTTTGGATTTCTCAGAAAACTGAAGGTCCCAGCGCAACATGACCCTTGCTGTCTTGTGCCGTAAAATATAAACAGATAAAAAAAATCTCTGATGTGCGTGAACTTTGATTGGACACAAAAACTTCTCTGGAAGTCTGAAACTCTCAGTCTGGTTGTATTTTTACCAAATCGATTCTATGGTTATTTCCATTTTTAGACTTAATGCCAGTTTTTTGAGTCTCATCAAGCAAATTAACGTTATAAATATTTTTAACTATGGCATTCTCAGCTCATTTGACAGTTATTTGTGTGCAAATTTGTCTTTACAGCTGACCGGCACAGCATAGCTAATGTTATTCTTGCATTGTAAACCTCTCAAATTTTACAGATTGGCATTATGCTTCGGAGTTTAACATTGAAGATCATCTAATGTGCTGTGTCTGCAATCCCCATTTTTAAATCGCTGAAATCAAAGTTTTTTTTAAATATACAGCTTCTTTACCTTCCACAGTGCAAATTTTCCTCGCTGCAGTGGTCAACTTAAAAAATAAAAAAAAAATAAATCAGGTTTCAATAGATGTTTTTGGTTTGTGTACAGTAAAAAGGGCAAGTTAAAGGGCTTCCATAAATACAATAAGGAGAGCTATTGTAAATTAGAGAGTTGGAAATTGGCAAGTTAGCGATCAGTTAGAATTTAGATGTAAACTCTACCTAGTCAACTTTTAACGAGTTGACTCTGACTTGCTCTCTGCATGTTAATAAGTAAACAGGTGTGAACAACGTCTGCAAACAATAACAACAGCATCTAAGGCAGCACTCACCGATTGACTTTTCTATTGTAGAATGACAAACAAAGCTAAACAATAACAGATTAAATATTAATTGAAACCTGCTAAATTTCAATATTAACTTTAGTTAATTTTTTTTTTAATAATCGCAACAGCATTTGAACCATATATTTATTTTCCATACCTTTTAACTGTAGAAAAAAATTTAAAAAATTTAATAAATCATGGCTGTGTGTGCTCCTATTTACAGCAGCTAGATGATACAAGTTTTTCAATCATGCATTTCTCTTGAGTTGCACTGATAATCAGAGCTTGGTAAATTCCAATAAACCATACTCAAGGCAAGGCAAGAACTCTCTTTTTTTTTTTATTCAGTCAAGTGTCAAACGTCACCAATATTGTTCATTACACTGTAAGGTATGGATCAATTATACAGAAAGATCAAATTTGCAAGTACATATGTAAATCAACATGATTAGGTGGATGTAAACAGGACAAATCAACAATAATTAACCTCATGAATAGGTGCTTGCTTGGACAGCAGTGAGAAAAGACTTAAAGGTCTGACAAATCTCATGCTGGCTAGATTGGCGACTGGAGGGCATTTCACAGGTGACAAGTACGTTTCCAGCGCTACATAATTATTCTTCTGTAAAAAAAAGTGTTTTTTTCTTAAAAGACATAAAAGAATTGCATGATTTGAGTTCAGATGGCAAGATATTCCAAAGCTCCAATGTTCGATAGACCAAGGTTTGTCCGTACTTGGCAGTGTCTCATATATTCATGGTTCGGACACCATAATTATGCTTGAGTTGATTAAGAGGAGGAATATTAACCACAACGCCTGCTCTTGTGTAATGGAACATAAAAATAGTAACCCACCTTGATAAGGGAACCTAGTTGAAAGAGAAATTTTCTTTCTACTCTCTAACTGGAAAAATATAGATGCCAATGGTGACAGTTTTTGTTGAGCCTTGCTTAGAATTGTAGTTTTCTCATTCCTGTTTATTTGTTGCTCTTAACCTTTTTATGCATACGTTCATAGATCGAAGCTCAACAGAAGAAGAAGCAAGAAGGAAAGAAAGCTCGAGATGACAAAGAAAAAGTCCAGGAGATGCTATTTGGCGCATTTGAAAATCACCAGTATTATAACATAAAAGACCTTGAGAAGATTACAAAGCAACCTATGGTATGAATTGCTGTTCAATTGCAGTTTCATGCTTGCCAATTTGTGTTGACGAATCTGTGAAATATGCAAATTTTTAAAATCTCTGTAATATTTTTCAAAGCATTCGATGTTTAAATCTCATGAGACTTTTTATTAATTGTGGGGACGAGAAGCAAAGGAGTGTTAGTGACCTTTTTTTTTTCTTTTTCTTTTCTCTTTAGAAAACGTTCAAAATTGCTGTAGTTCAGAAAATTATGTGAAACTAGCAATACATTTACCATTTTAGAACTTCGTTTTACTGGAGTGATGGAAGCAGGTGTAATTATGTTTTCATCAACTTTAAACGTAATTTTCTCAAAAATGACTTCTAAAATGTTTTTATTATCCACACTCCTTTGCTTTTAACTCCATTAGCATATGCAGAAATTTCATAAAGGGGGAGGTTGTTTACGGCTACAACTTCATATATATTCATATGTGTTATACAAAATTGGGCATCGCAATAAGGGTTGTGACCCCCCATTAACAGGCCCTGCATACGCCATTGTCTAACCTTCCTCAATTACTGTTTACTAACTGAAGAGATCTCAAGTAATTTAAGAAGGTTATGGAGGAATTGCATAATTACTACAATTGTGACTTCAATCTGTTTATAAAAAAACTTCTAAACGATGTTATATTTGCATATAAAACGAAATTTGATTACAATGTACATTTTACCAAGCTTTGCTGATTGTCTTCAGGAAGCTGTAAAAAAAGCTTTGTTGCCAGTTCTTCGAAGCATTGTTACCTGACCAGGGCATCTGTTGGCGTCGATGCATGATGCGTGACCATAATGAATAGTAAGGTGGACCAAGCCCGGCTAAAAAACGGCGTACAATTTCGATCATTCAAAATGTTAAATATTTTAGTTTTTATGCGAAATTCTTGTATAAAATCAAGTTCAAGTGCAGATTTTGGTTTGGAGATGATGGTAGGTTCCAGGAAGTCATACTCATTGTCATTTTTCCAGCAGTGAACGGCTATAGACAACTTCTAAAACTACACCTTCTCAGCATATCTTTAATGTTCTTTTAACCTATGTTTTAAAACTCTTTTTGTTTGTCCAATGTATGAACATCCATATTTGCAAAAAACTTTATATATTCCGTTGGGTGGCATGAAGCTTGTCCTTAAGGTTAGATTTAGGTATTTTGTTGGAAGGAAAGAAGATGATACGGAAATTAGCCTTTTTAAAAAAAAAAAAATGTATGACATACCTGAGTTTTGGCAATGAGAGTAAGGTTACAGATCCAATGAATTCTGCCGTAGAATAGTTCACTAAAGTTGTAGAGAAGTGTGGTTTATTAAATTTTGTTTAATATTGCGTAGTTTCGTCAGAATACATTCATTCAATCTGCTTATGGTTTGTAATAGAATTTTTTCCATTTCATAATAATCAGGGAAATGAAAATTTTCTGCATGCTTGGGCTGGACATTGCTTACTGGTAAGAAAAGGAAAAGGTTGTAATAATTTAAAAGTTTGAATATAATAATATTATTATTGTATTCGAGCTTTTAAATTATTACAACTTTTTGCTTTTTCCTATAAAATAAAAATTTAGTGGAGACATTAAGAAAGAATGTGTATGATAGAGGATGTACACGTATTTCTCATAACTTTGTTAATACTAAGTTAATATAAAAGCAAAACAAAAATGGTTGGGAAGGTATTTAAAAAAAAAAGAAAAAAAAAGAGATAACCAATAAGAATTTACTCAAGTGATGAAAAATCTCTATGAAAAATTCTATTGACATCATATCGGAGCAGTTACAGACATTTGTACAATAACTAGGACTGCTAAATGATGATTCCTTGTTTAGGTCTATCATATATTTACAGGTTTAAAAGATGGGAAAATGAAACAATATTTAAAAATCTTTAAACGTAACATGCAAGTCTATGAGATTCAAAAGAAAGTTTTAAAAACTAGAGGATATTTTCAATGAAATTTGTTTATAAATGAGCATAGAATAATAGTGTCACAAAGTTTTGTGAAATTCTCCTGTGACATCCCATTCAGTGTAGTTGTGGTAAAGTAAAGGAGCATGCAGTTGAGATTTAAATCACATTTAAAATATACAGGTCACATTCGTTGCAAAAGAAAAAATGTTATAGAGAGCATCAATTTAGTAAAATTTCCTCTTAATTTGCGTAAGTTGAATCTAAGAATAGAGAATATTTTTGCAAAGAAAAAGAAAAGTTTTCGTTTTGCTGAAGATACGATCCTTGGCTTAACTAGGGGAAGCTTACATACGAAAGGTTAAATACGGGTAAAATAGCAAATGAAAAATATCACCCAAGCTTTCAGATGCATCGGCAGCAGTCCCTTCATGAGGAGTAATGAAGGACTGCTGCTGCTGTGTCCGGAAGCTTGGGTGATCTTTTTCGTTTGCTATTTTACAAGGGTTTAACTTTTGTATGTAAATTTCTTCCCTGGTACTTTGTATCTTATTTCTATAGGGGAAACTCAACATCTCCCCCCCCACCAGAGGAATGAAAATTACAAATGAACGCTATGTGCAGATCATTAGGGGTGGGTGACTTGCCCTCTTATCTCGATTCTAGTTATGACGTATGATATTCCTACTCCTGAAAATATCAATGATATACAAGCTGCAGATAATCCTGAATCAGACAATGATGGCAATGAGGACTTTCTTGTCAACCCACCACTAACTTCATAATGACATTAGAGTGTGGCCAAAGTGTGTAAAATTCTGATATTTAAATATATGATGTATAAAATATTTAAATTATGATATTTATGTTCGTTTTTCTATTCCAAGTTTTTTCATTTTTAAAAAAGTAAACCGGTTTTAACAAGGGTCTGGATGCAACAAGCAAAGTTGTGAGTCCATTCATGCTCATTATAAATGGTTCTGACTGTATTTACCATGTTGTTTATATATGTATTTTATTATCATATGCAAAATAAGTTCATAAGAGAAGAGGTGTTTTCAAAGCTGATATATTTATATACAAAATTGTATCATAATGGGGTGGGGGTTCTGACTATCAACCCCCTGCATATGCCAGTGGTTTGGTGAATTAAATGCTTAATTTTTATGTTTTTAGGTGTACCTTAAGGAAATTCTGAAAGAAATTTGCAATTACAATGCCAAGAATCCACATAAGAACATGTGGGAACTGAAGCCGGAGTACCGGTGCTACAAGGCCCAAGAAAAAGAGAGCGAAGGCAATTAAGAGAGAATATTGAATGTTTAAGATGTGTCCTGATATAAGAATATTTCTGGTGTCCATGGAATATTTTAGCCTTTAGTGAAATATTTTTATTTTTTGGCAATAAAGTGCATTTTTGATATTTTGTCATTTCATTAATTTTAAGGTAAAATTATTTTTTAATTTATTTAGGTGCATTTTAATCTGTATTTATCAGTCTTCTATTAACCCTTTCATGCATGAATTATTTTACGATTGTTAAAAAAATTTTGTTGCTTGCAATTTATCTTTAAATAGATGAGAACAATGATAAGTAACTTGATTTTTAATTTTTGTTTTAAGAAATTACAGGAGCAGCCGCATGTGAGGCTTGTATGCTAAATGGTTACATTTACTAATAGTAATATTAACAGTGATAGTACTGAAAACTTCTATGAGAAATTGTCTTTTTTTTTTTTACTGGAAAAACATTTTCAATATTTAGTGAAAAAATTTTTTTTCATGAAAGTGTTCAAAACATTGTGGACATAAATTTTCTTAACAGCGGCCACAAATATGTCACTTTTTACTCTTACAGTTTTCATTCTTGCACTTCTGAGCAAATTTACTATCAGAGTTTTAGGATAATGTTTGCCATTATTATATCTTAGTTCTTTTGCGACTATAGACACTTTTCTTTGCTTAACTTGACATTCAGGAGCAGGAGAACCACTTGCGGACGGTCAACCCCATTTCTTTGTTATCAATGATGAGGTTCCTGTATATACAGGGTTTGTCCCAAAAGTTCCCGAAATGATTTTTTTAAAATCATTTATTCAATATCAGTTTACAATCTTTTCAGAACTTTTCAAAGTATTCTCCCCCTGCTTCGATGCACCGTTGCCAACGCTTCACCCAATCATTGAAGGCGCCCTGGAAGTCGTCAACGGGAATCTCCTTCAGTGAGGTCGTCGCGGCTGCTTTTACCGCCTCCAGCGTCCCATGCCGAGTTCCTTTCAGGGTTCTTTTGATCCTTGGGAACAAAAAGAAATCCGCTGGTGCCAGATCGGGGCTGTACGGCGGCTGGGGCAGCGTTGCCACACCCATTTTGGCCAGCAACTCGGAGACAATGAGCGCGGTGTGGGTTGACGCGTTGTCATGGTGCAAGATCCAATTGTCGCGAATTTCGTTTCGGACGCGTCGAACCCTGTTGCGCAACCGTTTGAGCACTTCACAGTAAAACTCCTTGTTGACTGTTTGTCCTTGTGGCACGAATTCACTGTGAACTACACCTTTTCTGTCAAAAAACACAATGAGCATTGCCTTGATTCGCGATTTGCTCATCCTTGCTTTTTTCGGGCGAGGAGACTCCTTGGTGTGCCACTCGCTGCTCTGGCGCTTTGATTCGGGATCGTACTGAAAAATCCACGTCTCGTCCCCTGTGATCACTCTGTCCAAAAATTCTGGGTCCGTTTCGTAGCGTTCATGCAATTCCTGGCACTTCAACAAACGCTGCTCCTTCATCTCACTCGTCAGGACTTTTGGCACCATTTTCGAGCAGACTTTCCTCATTTGAAGATCCTCCGTTAAAATGCGATGAACGATTGTTTTGGGTATTCCACACTCCTCTGCAATCACCCGAACACTTAATCGTCGGTCATTGTCCAAAACTTGACGCACTTTTTGCACCGAGTCGTCCGTTTGTGATGTCGACGGGCGTCCAGAGCGGTCGTCGTCGTTGACGGACTCCCGACCTTCCCGGAACCGCTTGTGCCACATGAAAGTTTGGCTTTTTTTCATCGCCCCGTCACCGTAGGCTTTCCGAAGCATTTCGAGTGTCTCCGCCCCGTTTTTACCCAGTTTCACACAAAATTTGATTGCATAACGCTGCTCCAAAAACTGGTCCATTTTTTGATCGACGAGGGTGCAGTAGATACCTCTGCGCGGAGCGTGACCCTGCCTCAACAACTGCCCGCAGGCGACTGATACCGGTCTCGTTTCCAAGCTCAGATCCCCCACCAACTTCTCCGCCCCGTCAGCCAGCGTTGCCAACTACAAAAAATCATTCCGGGAACTTCTGGGACAAACTCTGTATTAGGCTTGATGCTACGCTACTTTTGAACTCTAAAAAATCATTAGCTGCTCTTCCATTTTTTCTTCAGAAGCCAAGCATTGACAACAACAACATTTACAAGGTGAAACAAAATTCGCATATACCACCATTTATTTCTTTGGGAATGAAGATAGAGTGCCACAAGTGAATTCATTGAGTCCATACCTCCCATATGAAGGTTATATATTTGCACTGAGTGTGGCCTATCTATTTCAACAACAGATTTAGTTGAATGGCAAGAAAAGTTTTCTTTGTCCATTGGTTGAACTCCAGCAAAAGATGGCACCATGCTCACAATAGATTTATCAAC
>QLNU02015360.1:165321264-165373517 GCA_006491805.2 Dysdera silvatica | reverse complement strand
TTTGTCGTATGTAATGTTTGTTGCAGTCTTTGCATGGTATTTGGTATATGGCGCCTGTGAGATCTTCTGGTGGAACTGGGTCTTTAACTTTTGTAAGTTGTTTGCGAAGTGTTGTGACAGGGGAATAGAATGTTTTGATATTTGCTTCCTTGAGGATGTGAGAGATTGTTTCGGAAATGCCGTGAATATATGGAATGGATATGTGGGTGTGAGATGTATTGTTTAAAGATGTACTATTGGGTCTACAGTTTCTGAGAATGAATCGTTTAGGGTATCCATTATTTTTAAGTGCCGTGTGTATATGTTTGGTTTCTGTGTTTGAAAGTGCCTCATTACTGCAGTGAGAATTTGCTCTAAGACTTAATGCTTTAACAACGGAAGCTTTATGGCATGTTGGATGATGTGATTTGAAATCAAGGTATCTGTCTGTATGCGTGGGTTTACGGTGAACTGAGGTGAAGATAGAGTTATCTTAAGATCTGTGTTCAAGAAAGTCTAGGACAGGGAGTTTATTGTTCTGTTTCATATGGAATTTTATATGTGTGTTTAAGTTATTAAAGTAATGGAAGAAGCTTTGGAATGTATTAGTTTTAAGTACAACAAATGTGTCGCCAGCATATCTTTTCCAGAATTTAATGTTAAAATTCGGTGAGGATAAGCAGTTTCCTCAAATGACTCCATGATCAAATTGGCTACAACACTTTAGACCGGAGATCCCATGGCAGTGCCACAAACATGTCTATAGAAACAACCATTTGAGAACACAGCAGAGTCCAGACAAAATTTCAACAATGTACAGATGTTGTGAGGGGTTAGTGATGTGTGTTCATGTAGTGTTGTGTCATTTTGGAGGCGTGTAAGTGCTGTGTCGATTACAAGTGAAGAGAGAAATTACGTCAAATGAGACCATGAGGTCGTCGTCGTCGTCAAGTTGTAGGTTATTTAAAGAGGTGCAGAAGGATTGGCTAGTAAAAACAGTGTGGTTGTTATTACCGATTATAGGAGAGAGTAGATGTGCAAGATATTTTAATAGGTTATATGTAGGAGAGCTGCAGAAACTAACTATGGGTCTAAAAGGAATATTTTGCTTATGGATTTTAGATAATCAGTTGAAGGATAGTAAGCAGCCGGAAGTGCATTTTAAATAGTCGTAGAGATTAAATGTTAGTTTTTTTGATTTGTAGAGTTTTTTAGAAATTTCAAGTATAAAAAAATAACAGAAACACAACATCGTCATTACTCCTGATGAAGGAATGCTGCTGACACGCCCGAAAGCTTGGGTGATCGTTTTCATAGCTATTTAACCAGTATTTAAGCTTTTGTGTGTAAATATCCTCCCTTGTACCCTGTATTTTATTTCTAATATAAAAGTAACGTAAATGAAATTTATTCTTCGATTATATGAAAAAAAAAGGTAGCTGCTGTACAAGAAGGGGAAAGATAATATTGGCACGATGCATTAATAAAATACATAAATGTGTCGATATTTTCTATCATTATTTGTGAAAAACATTAATCCACATCTTGCTGCTGTTTAAGCCCTGCGATGGATTAATCTAATTAATTAAAGGTTCGTAAAAGAACCTTAACTGTTATAAACTTGTACTATAGAAGGACGACAACATGGTAAAGGAGTTTCATTTAATAACTTATAAGAAAACAAAATAGTATTGTACACATGAATAAAGAATTCTTTTGAAGTGTGCATTTTTTAAATAATTTATTGGAGCTGCATTTTGAAACAAAAATGATAAATATCATGTTTGAGCAACATTAAGTGAAGCAACATTTTTAACAATAACACGAAGACACTAAATACCAGTTTGTTCTTGCGTTTTATATTTTAGTGTGTGTAACACTACTTTACTGATCATCTTCATTTTCTGAGTTTAAATCAATAAAATTTCTTGATTTGGATGAGCACTTTCGCGATGGACGTGGCAAAGGATAGAAAATTTCTGTTTTCTGTAACCCGTTCCAGTATCCCTGTAAATAGAAAATTTTAATAAAAATAAGGTCAAAATTTAATAAAATAGGAGAAAGTAAATAAAATACTAGAAAGTTATTTAAACATCCATTTTTCAATATTACCATCACAATGTACAACAACATCTGCCTAAGTTATTTAAACGTCATAATCAACTTGGTCGTCAGTCATTGTTTTGCTCGTCAGCATAAACGGGGAATGCGGGATTGTGTACGAAGGGGATGTGAAGTTCGCCCTTATTGCCCGCAAGCTGAATGCTCAAAACCACTTAGGTTTATTTTCATGATGTATTTTGAAAAGCAAGGAAGTGCGACTACACAATTTAGACCTATAAGCATGTAACGCAGATATCCTTGAACGAATTGGTTGAAAAAAAAAAAAGAAAAAGGTCCGATGTTGAGTTCGCCCTTCTTGTGCGCAACGCCCCAATTTTGCACATTATAATGGTGAAATAAATAAATAAATCAGTTTAGAGATTCAATTCAATTGTTTTTGAATTATTTTAATCACATGTGTTATCTTTTTAAGAGCAATTTGTCGTAAGTTTTAAAATCGTAGGCGCAAAGTTATATGGGCACGTGAGGCCCGAGCCACCCGCAATAATTTGAAATAAATTGAAATTTTACATATATTGTGAGATGTATAACTGTTTTCATATATTGTAATATGTATAATTGTTTTCATATATTGTAATGTATAAATGTTCATAACATGTGCTTGGCTACAATAATTTTGAAAATTCTACGTTGATGTTTAGTCGTTATTGTTGATTGCGCAAGAATTTGGGGAAAGTTGTCCACTTATGCGGCGCTGTTTTCCCAGAAGAGAACTGTTGCAATGAAAGAAAATAGAGTGAGAGATCACACACACACACAAATGACGTAGAAACTTGACCCGATTGAAGAACTGGGTATGGAGTTGTGGAGCATAGAGATACGAAAACCTTGGAGAGGGCATTGCCCATTCGAGGCATGCTTTGAGAGTGAAACCCGTTTGTTCAATTAAGCTTCGACCTCTTAGGTAAAGAAAGAAATTTTATATTTAAAAAAAAATTGTTTTGCGTGAATTCCACCGTACTAATTTTATTTTTTAAATATTTGTATGTTAAATATTATTGTATGTAAATTATTTTCGCATACAATAATACTCTATGAATAAGATAAATAATTTTCAAATGGAGATATTTTTTCACAGACGATAACATATCAATAATTTCACATTTTAACGTTCTTCTCCAAAACTAAGCAATTTTGGAGAAAAATCCATAGAAACAAAATTATTTAATGGAAAAATTTCTACAAAACGGTGCCATGCTTTTTCATCTATCGTAAACAGGAACGAAGATAATTGCATGTAAAGTACGCAATTCGGTGTAGAACGAGAGAAAACCAGATAGAGGTAAAGTTGAGCCGAAATCTTCAGCATTGAGGAATGGGGAATGCTGGGAAGCCTATAGGCTCTGCCTTCTTATATAAACTCGATAGGAAGTGGCTCCATTTATTTGCTTTCGGACCATCTCCATGTTGTGATGACGAGACATTAAGGAAAATGTGTGACTGCAAAGAAAGAATGCAGCGCAGACAGGCGATTCTGCTGAATGCAAGGGGTTCGATAAATGGAGAAAAGATCAACTGGTGTTGAAGAATAAGGAAGACCTAAATTGCTGCAAGCTACATACGTTGATGTTTAGAATATCTACTATCCATGAATACAAAATATGTGATCGGCAATGGTGGCTCGTCGGGTGACGCGAGTGAAGCGGCACTTCACCTAAAAAAATTCGGAAGTTGAACAGTTTTTTTTAATTTAAATTCCAAATCCTTTTTATTTTGAGCCCACTATTTTTTTTTGAATTTAATTCCTTTAATATAATTGGAATTACATTCAGGAACAGAAGGCTACGTTTTTAAGTCAGCGCTTTAAACGCGTTAAACGCATCAACGAAATATTGCCCGCTGAGAAAAAGGGCCGAATGAAGCGACGATAGAAATTCAGAGCTTCGCTTCAAAACGGAAATGTTTTGCGAACATGGTTACCATGGCGATGGAATATTTACGGCGAAAGCAAGTACTGTCAGAGAAGAGAAATTTTTATCGCATCATCATGTCAGCTAGTATTGCCAGATCAGAGGTTTTGCATGGGGAAAAAGGTAAAAATTACCAAAACAGAGGTATGGCTTGATCAGAAATAAAAATTGAGATTTTTGATTGCCACAGAGGTTTCTAGAGGTAAAAAATTTTCTGCGGGGATGTGTTACTGGTCAAAGAAAAAAAATTGAAATCAAAGAATTGAATCAAACTTTGATTCAAACTACAAACAGTTTAGTGTTATATCTGTTAGAATTATTTAATTACCCTGAAGTATTTCGAGGCACGTTGAGTGGTAACAGTAGAAGCGTGTAATTTCGTTGTGTTTTTGTTTCTTAAGGGGACACAGGACCTTTAAATCTTTAAAAAATCGATTTTTTATTTATTAGTTTAAAAAATAATATCGATTTTTGGCAGTGTTTTAAAACAAACCGCATCAAAATTCTTCAATTACTTCTTGCACTATTGTATAAAATAAAAATAACTATTACATGTTACCAAGTTCCAACTTGAACACTTTTTTTCTCAAACTCACTGTTTCTATATTGCGCAGAGATTATCTTCAGATCTATGCGCACTAGAGTTCTGAAATTTTTAATATGCTTTTATATCATAAATACCTATATTTTAAAACCAACTGACAAAGTAAAAATATATTTTCAATAATTTAAAAAAAGTACGATATTTAAAATATGTCGATTTTTTTATATAATTGCTATATATTATTTTTTATACATTTTAATGACTTATTTCTTCCATATTTTCTGGTATTGGGTTAAAGCTGGTACCTTTCTTGGTAATTTGTGTGTGTTTATGTGTGAATGAAATGTTTATGTGTGATAATGGGAACCGTATCATTTACAATGTGAACAGAAGATATATACACATTAATAAGCCTGTGAAATGAGTAAATTCCGCCTTTCTTTTCCCCCTTTCCTTGCAATTATATGCTACACTGTACCGCACCATGATCGTTTTAACACACTAGAAGAATAGGAAGAAGCTTGCTAGGAAGGATGAGACGTCCTTTCCACTTTCCTCACGTGACTAATGAATTACGTTTAACATCACGTGATGTGGAGCCGCTCGAAGAGCAGCCGTTAAACTGGGGACACTGCTGTGTCCATCTTTTATATGGTCCAAAGTTCAGATATGCGCACTATGCTACAAGTTCTCAAACCGCCTAGGAAATCAATATTTCCGTTACTTGATTCGTTAGGTTAAACCTAATAGGTTCCTTTACAATATGACGTTTCCCTTAAATGACCAGGTATGTATTTTATTAGAAACCCCATTCTCCAGTTGGAATAACGATGATAAAAAAGAATTTTTAAGTAAGGAAAAGCCCATGCCTGTGTTAAATTTAACTAAAGTTGCAAAAAAAGGACAAAGTATATAATCGGCATTTTAAGATTTCGTGATATTCGGAGTTTGAATGGCTGTGTGGGAGTTATTATTTAAATAAACTTTTTTGTATGCCATGTTTAATCATTGGTGTTAAATCAAATGTGTGGAATAAGAGTGGTTTCAATGATTTTGGTAACGTTACCCGTGCTCTTCACAAACATGAAGGTTTTTTTACCATGTGGATTGTACATTATGTTTTTCAAATCTAAAGAAAAATTTAAGTGGTACCGAGGATGCTTTAAAAGAATACTTTAGGCAATATATATTAAACGCTTCAACGAGAATGTGCAGCTTAATGGACGTTTCATTCAATTGCCCGCCCATTCGTGCTGTTCTTTACTTGGGGAAGCAAGAATTAGCATTTCATGGTCATCACAAAGATGTAACCTCCACTAATCATGGTAATTTTAAAGAATTGTTAGAAAACTGCATTTCGATAAGCCCTGTGGACATTCATGAGCACTTTTGAAAAATCACACCCATGTTTGCCGGCAATTCTAAGACTATTCAGAATGAAATAATTGACTGCATTTGGCAATATATCAATGAACATATCGAAAAAGAAATAAAGGATTGCATTTTTTTCTATACAAGTAGACGATTCCACAGATATTGTCCAAAAATCTCAATGTAGTATCATAATTAGGTATGTTATTGCTGGTGAAAATTTAGTGGAAAGATTTTTGGGATTTTATGACGTCAGTTCCAATCGGACTGCCGAAGCATTGTTTAACCTTGTATCAAGATGCCTCGAAAAATTTAACTATAAATCAAAACTTATAGGATTACGTTTTGATGGAGCAAGCGTAATGTCAGGGCACTTAAATGGTCTTCAGTCCAAAATTAAAGAAGTAGCGTCACAGGCAGTTTTTATTAATTGTTTGGCACATCGTCTGAATTTAGTGCTACAACAAAGCTGCAACAGCATTTCACAGTGTCGCATATTTTTTGCAACTGTAAGCGGCATACCTGCATTTTTTCATCATTCTGCCAAACGAACTCACGTGGTCGATACAGTCGTCGGAAGACGAATTCCTACTTCTGTTATTACGCGATGGACATCAAACTCTAAAATGTTGAGTGTTATAAATAAAGAATGGGATTCTTTAAAAGAAGTATTTACTGAGATTATGAACGATCCAACCTCCGATCAAACTTCGCTTAGGCAGAGTGTCGGCTATTTAAATATATTTAACGACTTTGAATTTTCACTTTTGGTTGTTGTTTTTAACCATATTTTTGGACTTACGGATGTTCTCTTCAATGTACTACAAAATAAGTCATTTGACATTAATTTTTGCATCTCACAAATTAAAAATACGCAAATGGTCTTAAACAGCAAACTAAATGAGGATACGTTCATAGAAATTTTCGAATTAGTGATTTCGAAAACAACAGTTCCAACTGAACACCGTGAGGGACAAAAAAAAAGTGACGCTCACACAAAATAAAGTTCTTGCAAAATATAAAATTCATATTTTATGAAATATTAGATACTATTTCATTACAAATTACCACACGTTTTCAAGATATGGAAAAGCTTCATTTTATTACATTAATGCAGTGTTCCTCGAAGTGTGGTCCGCGGCGGCTTATCAAGTGGTCCGCAGGATCATCAGCAATTTTCAAGAAAAAAATGAACTAGAAATTGCTGAAATTAAAATCTCGATTTGAACTCCTCGACATTAAAAAAAAAAGTAAAGGATGTTGGCATAACAAATTCCGAATTGTATCTGAGAGGGTGGCCATTTAAATTGATCACAAAGCAAATAGAAGAAATGACATATTTACGTGAACGAGTACATCTGGAAAAGATGACTTTGTGACAGCTGAAACTTTATAGAAGTCGTAAAAGTGTCCCAGATTCCCCCTATAGAAAGTGAGAATTAGTGCATCAGTTTGAGGTGATTTGTGCTGTAACTACAGGAATTGGAGTTGTCGTTTTCTAGATCCCCCCTCCCCCCCAACTTTTGAAGGGTAAGACTGAACGAGAAAGGAGAGTATCTGTTCTCTCACCCCCACAGACATTGGATAATGACACGGAGAAATGTAGATCTCAAACAGATGACCTTTTCCGAACATTACACACAATTTGAGTTTAGAGGGGGAGGGGGCTACGCGATAGATTATTGGTTTTTTGGCGATTGCTTACCAAATATAATAGCAATGGCAGGTTTTGTTCAAACTCTACAAACAAAGAACCCGAATTGCTACCCTTACCCTAGTTTGAATATTCAACTGTTCCAAGTGAAACTAATCTAACAATTTCTGGAGATCAGCGTTAGACAGTACCCGTCTTATAGCTGCGTGGTCACGCCCCCACTCCACAATAACCATGGCGTCCTGATAATACGTATTCTCAATCGTCAAAAATGGATCGGTGGCTTAAAACTGGTTCTTTGAAACGTAAAAATAGTGATGAAAATGGAGACCAAAATACCAAAACTCGGAATAACACCTTAATTGTAAACAGTGAACAAGACTTCACTGCGTGTATGGACTGCAAGCCTACATATGCAGGGCCAAGTAAATCTACTTGTGAAAATGAGGTAATTGCGTCGAAAAAGAAAAATGTTAATAGGAAGTATGACGACGAATATCTGAAAGATGGCTTTTATCGGACCGGAGATCTCCTTGCGCCAACACCTCAGTGCGTTATCTGTTATGAGATTTTATCAAATAGTGCCATGAAGCCATCGAAGCTCTTGCGTCATTTGCAAACAAAGCATGCGAACTTATCTAGCAAACCTCTCGAGTTTTTCCAGAATAAGTTGATGGTAATGCTTTCCAGTACAAAAGCATTAAAATACATTGTTAAAGACGAAGGGGGGGGGCAAAAACTACCGAGGCTTCGTTGAAAGTGTCACTCCTTATAGCTAAAACAGGAAAAGTCACACTATTGCTGAAAAGCTTGTAAAACCAGCAACAAAATTAATGCTCGGAGAGAAAGCAGAACAGATTGATAAAATCCCTTTATCAAATGACAGTGTTGCACGCCGCATAACATCAATGGCGTACAACGTGGAAGAGCAACTACTGTCACGTTTGAGTAGCAGCAGATATTTTGCTTTGCAATTGGACGAAACAACTGATGTGCAGAATTTACATCCACTATTGGCATATGTGCGATATATATACGAGGGAAAGGTGTTAGACGATTTTTTATTTTGTTTATCATTGAAAACACGTGAAACAGGGGAAGAGATTTTTAATTTAGTTAAAGATTATTTTGTGAGTCATGGTCTTGACTAGTAAAGATGCGTTGGGGTCAGTACTGATGGAGCACCAGCTATGTGTGCAGTAAGAAAAGGTGTTGCTGCACGCATTAAAGAGGTTGTACCCGAATGCCAATCAACAAACTTCTTTATTCACGGAGTGCAATTGACAGTCAAAAATATGCCTCCTACACTTAATTTAAGATGATAGTTTTAAGTATTTTGTACTTGAAATAATCATTAATGTAAATTTATTATTCTCAGGGGAGTGCACGCCACCTGCCTGGATCCGGCCTTTGGGACAGGGGTTGTTTCAATCAGTTTTTTTGAATTTCAGATTTAGAAAATAATGGTGGAGGGCGCCTTCTCGGGGAAAGCTGATCGACAGAATTCTACGGTAAATAAATTGCAATTAAAAAAATAAAATAAAATCGTCATCTTTTTGCGACCCTAGAAATTTGGCGCCCTGGGCAAGTGCCCAACGTGCCCATTTATAAATCCGGCACTGAGTACACCACCAAGTTCGCATGGAAGATTTTCCTCTCACGGACAAACGAGAAATCCTATGTGATTCTAACTAGTAAGTTTAAGTGGTGCACACCCAGACGAGGCATATTTACGATCACGTGTGAAGACCGCTGTCTCCACTCTTGGACCACTGTCCAATGAGGTAGCCTTTCGCCATTACGTCATCAGCGAGCTTGCCAATCACCACACCAGAAAGATCATTCCCGAACAACTTTTGAACTGAGAACCTCACTTCATCTCTGTTCCTCGAACGCGCCACATGTCGTGGCTGAGATTGAGTTATGTAACGCTAATTAGAGTCTTTACTATCTGACTCTAATCACAGCAGCACGCGCTAGTTCTTGCTTTAATTTCTAACTTTTTTTTTTCAATTTTGAGTGTTGATTAAAGATCTTATATTGACGAGGCGCAGCTTTCTTCAGTAAAGTCTAATCAAACCAATCTCGTTAACATGAGCATTTACGACCTCCTCCAATACTTACGATTCCTCCAATATGCTAATACACCAGAAACCATGGCCCCTAGTCTCCAGGTGCTGGAGTGCTCCTGATCAAGGCAGCGGTCAGTGTGGCATGAAAGCAGGGGGTGCTAAGAATCACTGGAATGGCCCAGGCTGCCGTTTGTTATTGACCTTGGCAACGTATAATGGACGATCCCTTGCTTCTGAAGCAAAACTTCAGGAATTGGAAGAGGAACTAGACAAGATCAAATGGGACATTGTAGGACTCAGTGAAGTTAGAAGAAAAGGTGAAGAGTTGGTGGAACTTAAAAGTGGACATTTGTTTTATTATAGAGGAACGGAAACTGGAAGAACAAGTGGTGTTGGCTTCTTAATCAACAAAAGAATTAAAGACTGTCTTCTGGAAGTTGAAAGTACATCAGATCGAGCAGCGAGGCTCGTTGTTCAACTAACCCAGCGATACCAACTTCAAATAGTACAGGTATATGCACCAACATCAAGCCATACCGACGAAGAGGTTGAAGAATTTTATGAAGAAATCAAAGAGTTACACACCAAAGGGAAACAACATATCAAGCTCATCATGGGGGATTTCAATGCAAGAATTGGACAACAGGAACAAGGAGAGACATCGGTTGGTAAATACGGATATGGGGAAAGGAATGAACGTGGCGATCAACTCATCGAATTTGCAGAAGCTGAAAACCTTAGCATCATGAATTCATTTTTTAAGAAGAAACCGCAAAGAAAATGGACATGGAAACACCCAAATGGGGGAACTAGTGAAATTGACTATATCCTGGCAAACAAGAAATCAATTATTGAAGATTGCAGTGTACTGAACAGATTTAATACTGGAAGTGATCATCGAATGGTGAGATGTAAAGTGCACTTAAATACTAAATTAGAACGACAGAAGCTCATTAGGAAACAAGTAAGTAAGAGGGTGGATTTAAAGAAATTAAAAGAAAATACCGAGGCATTCAAGTTGGAATTAAAAAATCGCTTTTCTGCACTGGAAGGACTTATTGATGAAAGTGATATCTCAGAAGCAAATGAAAACATTGTTAAGACAATAGTTGAAACTGCTGGGGAAATTGGTGGTGTAACCTGTAAAAAGCACAATAGCAAATTATCTGAGAAGACGAAACAGCTCATGAAAAGGCGAAGAGATATGAAGGTGGACAATCGAAATACCAGTTCCAGGATTGAGTACATAGAACTTTGTAAAACTCTGCGCAAAAGCATGAAAGAAGACATAAGAAAATTCAATTGTGAGTTAGTAAGGAAGGCCATTGAAAATAACAAGAGCCTTAGGGTTGTTAAAGGAAGTTTATCTGTTGGGAAGAAACACATCATTGCATTAAAAGGAGAGGATGGCACCGTAACAAGAAATAGGGAAGAAATACTTAGAAGAGTTGAAGAATTCTACAAAAAACTATATGAAAGTAACAGTGGATTAAACGAAGACACTGAAATAGTCGAAGGAACAGCTCCTAAAATCTTAAAAGAAGAAGTTTCATTTGCAATAAAAAGTATGAAGAAAGGAAGAGCCCCTGGCGATGATGGTATTACATTAGATATCCTAAAAGAAGCTGGAGAATATGTAGAAGACATACTTGCAAAATTCTTTACCAAATGTCTTAACAGCGGTAACATACCAAACCAATGGGATTCTGCAACAGTAATTCTTTTGCATAAAAAAGGTGATAAAGAGGATTTGAAAAATTACCGACCAATTAGCTTGTTACCTGCTATTTATAAAATCTTCACAAAAGTGCTAACACATCGCCTGCAGAAAAAATTAGATGCAGCTCAACCAAGAGAACAAGCTGGATTTCGAAGTGGATTCAGTACAGTGGACCATATTCAAGTATTAAGAGAATTAATTGAAAGAACACATGAATATGAACTTCCATTGTGTGTTGCATTTATTGACTATGAGAAGGCCTTTGACTCTATTAAAACATCAGCAGTCATCAACTCTTTAAGATCAACAGACATTGAGGATGTGTACATTGACATGGTGAAACGTGTGTATAAAAATGCAAGTGCAAAATTTCGGTTACATAAAGATACCAAAACTATCAAACTTGGCAAAGGGGTGAGGCAGGGAGATACCATTTCTCCAAAACTTTTTACTTCAGCTTTACAGATGATTTTTCAGCTGATAAATTGGAATAACAAGGGAATAAAAATAAATGGTGAATATTTAAATCATTTGCGGTTTGCTGATGACATTGTTATTTTTTCAACGAACCCATCAGAACTCCAAGACATGGTACAGGAGCTCTCAACTAGAAGTAAAGAAGTTGGACTCAAGATGAACCTACAAAAAACTAAGATCATGTTCAATAATTTTGTAGAGGAAACAAAAATACAAGTTGACAACATTGAGCTAGAAATTGCTGATTCATATATTTACCTTGGCCAGCTGATTTCAATGGATGGCAACATTATGAAAGAACTCAACAGACGTATTAAACTTGGCTGGAGTGCATTTGGAAGAAACAGTTTTATCCTGAAGGGGAAATTGCCTTTGTGTCTAAAAAGAAAGGTCTTCAACCAGTGTGTATTGCCAGTCCTCTCTTATGGATCAGAGACATGGAGTCTAACAGTTGGAGCAATACGAAAGTTACAGACAACGCAAAGGAGCATGGAGAGGTGCATGCTTGGAATAACTAGGAGAGATCGAAAAAGAAACACTTGGGTGAGAGAGCAAACTAGAGTAGAGGACATCATTGTTAAAGTAAAAGGGCTGAAATGGCGATGGGCTGGGCATATTGCAAGAAGAACTGATCAACGATGGACAACAGAAATTCTGAACTGGATTCCAAGAGACCACCGAAGACCTAGAAAACGTCCTCAAACTAGATGGGTGGATGAAATAAGAAAACAGGTTGGGGTGACGTGGAAGCGAATTGCTCAGGATAGACTTGTGTGGAAAGCATTTGGAGAGACCTTCATCCAGCAGTGGATAGATAATGGTTGAATATGATGATGATATATATATATATATATATATATATATATATTTATTTTTTAGCATGACCACACAAACAAGCTATAATTTTATTCCTAGGAAGTATACAATTTCTCACCGGAAATCTTTCTCCAGAAGACATGTTGCACTGCATAGACAAAGGTGCGTTGCCATATAAGTGATGGAGGAAATCAGTATTGCCTTGGCTCCAATGAATGGCTTTATAATTTTCGGAAACAGTTTGAGCATCTGACGTTGATTCGTCATTGTATCTGTAAATAAATTTAGTTACTTCCATTTTCTTAGTTATTAAAATGCATGGATTGCCAGTTATGAGAAATTGAATAGTTATATGTCATTTTCTATCACCATACTGACCTATGCATATAATCAAAATAACTTCTGAGCACACCCGAATCGATTGAACTTTTGCAAACTTCTAAACTAGTTTTGGGAAAATAGTGAATGTAATTTACACACATTTCGTCACTAATGGCATATCCTCCCTAAAAATAAAATCGAGATAGTCTTTAATTCATGTAAAAAAAAACAACTTTTTTCATTCCATAAAATTACACACCTTTCAATGTTATTTAATTAATTTTATTTAAGTGGTATCCATTTTGAAAAACATTATACATCGTCTATATATTTATCGCCATGAAGAACTTTATATAAATATATTGCCGTTTCTTATTAATATACATTCTATATTACATAATATTTTAGTATAACACGAGTAATATACGTCGTCTGTAAATTTATTACTGCAATTTTTTTATTCCATATATGTACTCCTTATAACATTAATTTGAACATGCTTTCTGAAATATTAAAAAACAATAAAACAAAAATCTATGATCCACCAAATCCATTAAATTGGTGAACTAAAGAACTTACGAATTAAAAATTGTCATGACCTAAACAAATAAATGAAATGAACAACATTCAACGTACTGAAAGCATACACTATATGCCCAAAAGTATCCGGACACTTTGGATTTTTTAACTTTGTTTCGAATTTCTAAAAAACTACATGACCAATTGTTCTCTAACTGTGGAGTTATATAGAATATGTTTGAATGCATACTGTCCAATAAAGTTTCGGTGACTTGTGCATTTAGGGGGTTACCCACATATTGACAGTGAAAAAATATATTTGATTGATCACTCACCCTGTATCATAAAAAACTGGAAATTATTTGTAACTTTCAGAAAATATTTAACCAGCTATGCTTAATGCCTGTGCATTTTCTTAAAACAAACATATATATCCAAGAAGATAGAGACATTTCTTTAAAAAAAAAATTTTGTCACAAGTATTTTGCTTATAATATCCACAATTTTCAGTCAAATTTCACGGAACTTACAGAACATTTGTCAACGTACAAGAAAAATATTATACTTAAATTAGAAATTAATATATTGAATACACGATGAGATATGAGCATTTGAAGAAAATAATTTTTTACTGTGCATGCGCGAAAGATATGAATAAATTTCTTTCATAACTTTGCACTCAATAGTATAGGGCAACTTAAAAAAAAACAAAAACCAGTGGGATATTTTGAAAATTCATAAAGTTATCGACAATATAGTGAGCCGTATTTTTGTAATTCTCTGAAAATAACTAGGTGATAAGGGTTTTTTCCACAAATTGTCATATTCCAAATTACCAAACACCCCTGTTCTGAAAATGAAATATTCCAGATTTATGCAAATAAGGATCAAAAGTATTCGGACACCCCTCTACGTGGTGGATTCTGTTAGTGACGTCAAATTTCTAGCTCTCAGACAAGTATAAAAGAAGTCTGACGAGTTAACAATTATAATTTCAAAGCTAGAAAAGTAAAATGGGAGGAAAGGGCGAGCTAAATGATTTTGAACGTGGTGAAGTCATTGGTTGTCACCGCTGTGGAAAATCTGTTCGTGAGATTTCTGTGATGTTACGAGTGCCCCGTTAATGATGTTATCGTAAAGTGGGAACATACGGGGACTACAACGGTGCATCCACGACCTGGTCGACCACTCCGTCTAGTAGACAGGGACCGCAGAGTGCTGAAGAGAGTTGTGAAAGCGAACCGCATGAAATCGACGGAAAAAGTTCGTGCGGATTTTCAAAAAGCCTCTGGATGCAACGTCAGCACAAAAACAGTTCGTCAGGAACTGCAAAGTCTTGGTTTTCATGGCCGAGCAGCTGCATATAAACCAAGCATTACTGCAATCAATGTCAAGCGTCGCTTACAATGATTCAAAGTGTGCAAAACATGGAGCCTGCAGCAGTGGCGTGAAGTGTTATGGAGCGATGAATCACGGTACACTATTTGGCAATCAGATGGTAGAGTCTGGGTGTGGAGAATGCTGGGTAAACGCTTTTTACTTGACTGTATTGTGCCGCAAGTTAAGTTTGATGGTGGAAGCATAATGGTTTGGGGTGGTTTCTCATGGTTCGAGCTTGGCACTTTAATTCCTTTGAAGGGAACTCTGAAGACGGGAGGCTATCTCGACATTTTAGGCAGTTCCATGTTGTCTACATTGTGACAACAGTTTGGAGTGGGTCCATTCTTGTTTCAACAAGATCGTGCTCCTATCCACACAGAAAGGGCTGTACAGAGCTGGTTTGCTGACATGGATGTTGAGGAATTGGACTGGCCTGCTCAGAGCCCAGACCTAAATCCCATAGAACACCTATGGGATGAATTAGAACGTCGACTGCGAGCTAGGCCAAAATGCCCCACATTGGCGCAAGAGCTGATTAATATTCTTTTGCAAGAATGGCATGCAATTCCCACTGAAAAATTCCAGAAACTAGAAGATAGCCTCCCAGATAGAGTGGTAGCCGTCATTGCAGCAAAATATGGCCCCACTTCATACTAATTTTTGACTTCTTGTTGGTTTGTTGTATTTTTATGGCGCAAGGACAACAATGGTCATTCTGCACCAAGCAAGGTTTTTGACTTCTGTAAAGGAGAAGCAAAACAATCAGGTGTGCGGATACCTTTGATCCTTATTTACATAAATCTGGAATATTTCATTTTCAGAACAGGGGTGTTTGGTAATTTGGAATACGACAATTTATGGAAAAAACCCTTATCATCTAGCTACTTTCAGAGAATTAGAGAAATACGGCTCACTATATCATCGATAACTTTCTGAATTTTCAAGATATCCCACTGGTATTTTTTTTAAGTTGCTCTATACTATTGACTACAAAATTATGAAAGAAAGTTATTCATATCTTTCGCGCATGCGCAGTAAAAAATTATTTTCTTCAAATGCTCATATCTCATCGTGTATTCAATATATTAATTTCTAATTTAAGTATAATATTTTTTTTGTACGTTGACAAATGTTTTGTAAGTTTCGTGAAATTTGACTGAAAATTGTGGATATTATAAGCAAAAAATATGTGACAAAATTTGGGTTTTCTTAAAGAAACGTTTCTATCTTCATGAATATACATGTTTGTTTTACGAAAATGCACACAGGCATTAAGCATAGCTGGTTAAATATTTTCTGAAAGTTACAAATAATTTCCAGCTTTTTATGATACAGGGTGATCAAATATATTTTTTCACTTTGTTAATATGTGGGTGGTCCCCTAAATGCACAAGTCACCGAAACTTTATTGTAAAGTGTGCATACAAGCATGTTCTATATATCTCCAAAGTTAGAGAATAATTGGCCGAGTGGTTTTTTAGAAATTCGAAAAAAATTCAAAGTGTGCGGATATTTTGGGCATATAGTGCATGTGCAAGTACAACCAAAAGGTATCTGGAAAAGTCGAATATTTTACATAAAAGTTTCAGAGGTAAGCAGTGAAGCCTTACCATTGTAATGTTTTCACGGTCAATTGTATTATAACGGCACGTTGTAAAAAGGGCATCACCCTAGGGGCAAAAGAAAATATCCTCAAAAGATAATGCACGATCACAGTAATAAAAATATACAGAAAGTAGAAATACATTGCGATTTTGAATTTATGAATCATAATACTATCCCAACGTTTCCAATAGTCGTACAATTTGTTCCGTTTTGTTTTTCTGATGCTATGAGGGCAGAATACGGAGCTATTCATTATTAGCTGGGTGTGTATAATAACTTCAACTTTCAGTGTGCATTGTATTTCAGTTTTTTCATTCCTTTTTCTTTCTTTTTTTTTTTTCAAACTGTAAATTGTCTGTGAGTACTACTAAATATCGCTCAACCTCTGCCTTAGATATTGTAGATAGAATAATTATATTTAAAATATATCTGAAAAGCCAATAAAATTTTTGATGTAATTCCATTAATAGGTATGAAAATGTTGCCGATCGCTAGTCTTTCATTCCTTTGCGTATTATAAAATTTGATATATGAATTAATTTATCAAATATTTATTTCGCTTTTCAAACCTCTTATTTTTATGCAGCGATGTTTCTGATAAGCAAAATATTAAAAATGCATATGCTCCATGTTGATATATAACTTCATAGATATAAGACAAAATCGCGTTATTTTTTTATATTACCTAATGTAAAAAAACAACAACATTACTTTTGTAAAATGTAATTTTGTAAAACGTAGAAAAAATTACATTAATTTCTTTTATATTACCATATATATTTACGTTATACATGAAAGTTCTGTTTTCAAGAATCTAATATTTCAAGAATGGACGCTTATGTTATTTCTTAATTTTTGAGTTAGAAATGGATACAATAAATTTTAAGTATTCGTCGAAACTGTTTTTAAAAAATATACACACCACCTGTGAGTTTATTTTACTGTCAATTTTTTTGTTTACAGATAGTGTTGGTAGAAATGAAAAAAAAAATATATCGTGTCGTGTAATCGTTAGAAGAAATTGTTAACATGGGTTCGTTTTCAAATATTACCTCTGTGTTTTAAACTTACCGGCATTACGTGGACCTTTTTCTTTAGCAAACGAATTTCTTGGAAGTGAGTACTGTAATGATTATCCCTGTTTAATTCAGGTAACTCACGACCCTCGCGAACGTGCTTGGTAAACACCTGCGTTCCGGTTAAATGGGTATGGAGTTGAGACCCAAAAACCACAATACCTTTAGCCTGAAGGCCCTGTATTGAAAATAAATGAGGTTATATAAATAATATTTATATAGTGCTAGTTTCTATAAAATATTGCTGCAACAAACCTGACTAGAAACCTTTAAGTATTATTTTTTAACTTTTAAATATAAATTGCAACAGCGTACAAAAACTGATCAGGGCTTACTGTAACTGGTTAAAATTTTGTCACTGGTACGCGAAAGACAAAGTTGGACGAATAGGGTAATATGAACTATCTACAACAGTGGTTCCCAACTCAATTTAAGCCGCGGACCACTTTTCCACTTCAATTGGACTCGCGGACCACTTTGAAAAATTCTCAAGAGTTGACTGCACGACTGCAATAAAAAAGGGAGCCTTTTTTTTTTGGGATGTGTTTGTAAAATCGTTCTTTGGAGGAAAATAAAAGAAATAATAAAGAGAAAAAAAATCTAATGATAATACAGTCAAACCTCGTTAAGATGAACACGCTTAAGACGAATTACTTTTAATACGAACCGTTTTATGAAATTCCGTCAGATTGTAAAATACTACAAATATGCAATCAATTTCATTTTTATATTTAATTTTAATATTTAATAAATAATTTTATAAGTGTTTTTATTAATTATTATTTCTTTTTAAATAATGACCCGTCTCGCGGACCATTTGGGACTCTTTGGCGGACCACCAGTTGGGAACCACTGATCTACAACAAGATTCGCAACATTTCGAGAAATACTGTTCTCTTTATCAAGTAAAGTGTGGGGAAAGTGTAAGTGTTTTGTACTTCTAACTCGATTTTCAAAATTTCTCAAAGCTAATCCCGCATTTCTCGACCTTTCTTTTGATAAAGAGAACAGTAATTATCGAAACGTTGCGAACTTTTTCGCAGATGGTTCATTTTACTTTCTTCTTCTAAATTTGTTTTCCGCATTCCGATCAGTGGCAAAAGTTTGCCGGTTATAAATCACAACATTGAAAATATTTTATACGGTCAAGAATTACAAAAAACAATGCACGGCAAATATTCCAATTATTTAAAAGAGGATTCCAATCCCAACACTGGCATATATCCTCCTTTCCTCTTCTCTCTCTATCTAAAAAATTATTATACTTATTCTCTCAACAATTAACCTTATACTCCATTATCTGGATATTTAAGGATTATATTACATTGACTTTGGTGAAGTATTCTAAATTTGACGAAACTTCATTTTTGCCATATTGCTTCATGAGACTTTCTAGCAAATATGCATATTAAATTAAGCAGTGCTACAATTTCTCCTAAGCGGATAATAAAATTTACTTATTTTTCCAATTCTAAAGTTTTATCACCACAAATTCCTTAAAAAGTAATGCAAAATATAAGGACTAAGGTCAGGGGAATTATTTGTTATATGTCTACAAACTTTTGCTTATAGGAAATTTATTTTGCTGTTGCTTATTTTGAGTATAAATCACGAGAGAGAGAGAGAGAGAGAGAGAGAGAGATTTTTCTGTAAGTAAAGGAATAAATTTAGTAAATATAAAAACTTTCTTTTATGATACTGTAAAATTGAACATTACAATATCATTATAAGTGAAACTATAAAGAAATTGTTTCCATAAAATTAAGTGGTTGGTGGAAAATGCAAAATTTAATTTACGTTTTAATATTTGACTTACAATTCTAGTGCATTCTGGTACGCAGTATCCAGTAAGAAGAAATGCAGCCTGTTTTGGTGGAATAGCCATTTTATCTGTGTATTCTAGTCCCAGTTCCATAACTCCGGCGTCAAATTCTCGAAGAGCTGATGTATACTTTAACATCACACCAGAGCTATCTATATAATCTACGTAAAAGAAAGTTCTTGTATTTAGTAAAATTCAAACTTGCATTTCATTAGCAAAAGATTCTTAATCCCCTTATAAAATGCAATATTATTTACCAGATTTTAATTCTGGATTATTGTAATGAACCTCCAGCATAACATAACGAGAAAATTTTGGTCCTCCTATGGGAAGTCCAGCTTCTTCTGGATAAGTGAATGGCTAAAATACAAAAATTTGTAGTTTTAACGATAAATACAATATTATATACTTCCAATGATTGCTTTATATATACGGTGAAATCTGTTTATAACGATAAATTTTCCTATAAAGATATTTTCCACGAACTCGGCATATTTAGAGTGTATTACGTTCAATCTTGCCTATATTGATATCCTTTTTCATTCTCTAAGTGTGTCATTTCAGGCAGGTACTGTACATAGGGATTGTACAGGGTTTAAGCTGGCTCAAAACATGCTGTCGCAAAAATGCTAAAATGGGAAAATAATTTGTAGCAAAATGCTAAAAAATATTAGTTGCTTTCGTTGTTCCAAGAACCCTATCCATGAAATTATTTATATCAACGATGCTTAACAGGTGCTGTTAAGAATTTTGAAGAGGAAACAAAAAGGAACAAGAAAAGATCGCTGAAGTGCAAAACGGATATTCTGGAATCGGGGAATTCAGTTTTCAGAGAATAAACTGTGGTTAAAAATGCCTGTCGCATTTTCGCGATGGGCAATAAATTTTTCTTCGCATTTTGGAAACATGCGACCGCAGCTTAAACCCTGGTAGGATCTCACCTTGATTGGCGCAGAATGACCCTTGCTGTCCTTGCGCCATAAAACTACAACCAACCATCGTTTTAGGTAGATTTCACCGGATATACGTACAGTGAAAATCGGTTATAACGACCTTCAAGGGACCGTGCAAATTCGGTCGTTATAACCGATAGTCGTTATAAACGATATCTTTTTAAAATCATAGTACAGTAATACAGTTTAGAGTTCTATAAATTGTTTTGATAGGAAAAGTATAAAAATTCGTTTGTTTAAAAATTAAATAAAAATATACTTAATTATAATGAATTTAATTACTGCATATATTAAAATATATTGATAGCCACACCAAATATATAATGAATTTTTTTAAACGAAAAAATTGAAACAAATACTATAGTATATATTATAAAAAACGAATGACCGATAAAAACTTACGTAAAATTCCTTTTATTCAGATGAATAATAATATTTATTACGCTAATGATTCCCGAAAAAATCGGTAATTTTTGTTTGCTTTTTGGCGTGTCTTTTTAAGAATCGGGTTTCTAAATTGTTTTCAATAAAATTTATAGAAAACTCAACTTCTGTTGGCATTTCATCGTGCAAATAGAATGAGCGAACGATTGTCATTGCCGACAACGCTTCCGAAATTGTTGGCTGCGGGAAGGTAATATCGTGATTTTCATTTTCCAGTTCCTTCTCATCCTCGTCTGCTTCGAACTCGAATAGTAGTGAAACGATGTCTGTATCTGACAGATCAGGCGTAGTTTCAACTTCGTCATCAACGGTAGCGTAGTCGTGGAAATTATTCATTTTTAAACATTCTGGTATGTTTAACTGTCCTGCCCAAATATTTAAGTCATCACCATCGTTAGCATTATCAGTGGTAGTACAACTGGTCATGCTGGGAAAAAATTCACCCTGTTTAAAGCAGTTGGCTATCTTTTGATGGCTGACTCGATCCCACGCTTTAGAAATCATACTCACCGCATCTAGAATATTTCTTGTAAAATCAAGCCCAGCCTCAGTATTTTGGACCATCTTTAGGATAAACAACTTTATAAAATTAACTTTTAGTGAGTTTATTACACCTTGGTCCATCGGTTGTAAAACGCTGGTTGTGTTCGCTGGTAAAAATACAAGTTTTATGTGCTGAAGAGATTTCACTGCAGGGTGAGAAGGGCAGTTATCTAGCAAGAGAAGAATTTTCTTTTCTTTGGCACGCAATTCTGCGTCCCATGCATGTGTTATTTTCTTAAAAATCTCGGATGTTATCCAAGCTTTTTTGTTGTTTTCGTATATCACAGGAAGCGTCTTCACATTTTTAAAGCACCTGGGTGTTTATGATTTTCCAATTACAACAAGTTTCTTTTTTTATACTGCCGGTCATATTTGCAGCAACTAACAGTTATTCGATCTTTAGAAAACTTTCCGCCAGAACATCTTTTTCTTTTAAACCGAAGCGTATAACCGGCGGCAAGCTTGAAAAAAAGTCCGATTTCATCAGCGTTAAATATCTCGTCATCCCTGCATCATTCATGAACTTTTGGCCAAACAGTGCTAAGCCAATTATCGCTGATACCAGAAGGTACTTCTGCTGACTCTCCACTGATTTTCCCGAAGACGATATCGTATCCCTTGCGGAAACGCTGAATCCAGGACATCGATGGTGCGGTATTTTTTCCGAAGAGTTAAGCAAATTGCTTGGCCTTTTCTTGTAGCAGCGGGCCGTTAATGGGAACATTAAAGCTCCGTTGTATTTTGAACCATTTCACAAGAGCTTAATGGATGCCCGTGTGTTTGGGCTTCCGAAGTTTTTTGCAACGAAACAAATCATTTTCGAAATGCTCCAGAATTTTCATCCGATTTTTCAAAATTGTTGAATGGGATAACGAAAGTTACGTACCTATTACTTTATTACTCTCGCCAACATCTAATCGGACTATTATGTTAGCTTTTTCCTCCGTGGTTAGAACTTTTCGTTTCGCCATATTGTAATAAAATTTTGTTAACGTCTTAATACTTTGGCGCAGTATAGCCCAGATGCTCTTGCGCCATAAAAAAGCCAAACAAACAAACAAACAAACGTCTTAACAGCGGTTAGTTTTAAGTGACGTGAATATGTACAAAGCTCACCTCCACTCGTCGGGTGTGGCTCGTTGCCGTTTCCTCGCCGCCCCCTTTTCTTTTCCGAAACGCCAATATAGTCCTGGGAAACCAATCTCCCAACATTCGCCGCTTTAGTATGTGTAGATAGTTTTGCTTTATGAGTTTATTAACGGTCGCAAGAGGGACAAACTGGCGCCACAGACTTATATTGTTTTGATTGCTACGCGAAAGGAAAAGAATGTGTTGTAATTGATAATTCGTGGAAGCAAGAGTTCTCACGTTTGCAAAGGACACACACACACACTCCTTGCTATATACCTTTAGTGTTAGCGTTTTGAAGAAAAAATTGAGGTCAACTTGGATGGAACAAAACATTGACTTCTCCTTTCGTTTGAACGAAACAGTGTGATCCCAACATTGTTTCGAATCCACGTTGTTCCGATAAATGATTGTCAAGTCGCGTCGTTATATCCGATACAGATTTTCCTACTTGGGACAAAATCACCGTCATTATAGCAGGTTTTGTCGTTATATACGATGTCGTTATAACCGATTTATTTAGTTAAGAACAGAATGGGAAAGCAAATTTCTTGTAAAAATTCCGTCATTATATGTGGTTGGTCGTTATAAACGATTTTCACTGTATATATTTGCGATTACTTCACATTGGCGCACCCAAGGGGGTCTGACATTGCAAAAAAAAAAAATACACACGTACATCGTTGTTGTATTATACATAAAGTTCTATTTTTCGTAAAAGTAATTTACACCCTTCTAACTTATGGATGAAAACCCCCTGAATAAAAATTTCTCGGTGCGCCACTGTTACTCTATTATATTTTAAAAAACAATTTTTTTATTAACTCACTTCCGCTAATTATACGTTAGATTTCGTTTCGCCTTCTTTTTTATTTTACATATACTTAACTCTCTTCATAGTGGAATACAAAAATATTAGAGTATCTACAGATAAATGTTTGTGATCCGAAAATATATTATTAGCATACGAAAAAAATATTTGATGAAAAGCTTTGCATATTATAAACATTTCAGTTCTCGTATTTTCTACTACAGGTGTGACAAACCAGTCACTGAATGAATCAGTGAACGATTTTTTCCATCTATCATGAACGAGAAGATTTTTACGATGATTCGGTCATCGAATGATTTAGCACACCACTAGTGATGTCTACCAATTAAAACGTCTCGTTGGTTTGATTATGCTCCCAGCGAGCCGGTTTAACATATCAAGCCTCAAGTCCCTACTCGCTGGCTTATTGTGAGGAGGGGGTCTACAGTTTTCTGAGGACCACGAATCTCTGTCGTCTGGGGAAACATTTCTCAGACTGCGGTGCTATAGAAAAAAATTAGCAAGCTCTGGCTACCAGTTTTAATCAAATTTGGACGTTTAGGTGGTAGCTGAACGGGTTACCATTACGCCACTGCAGGGCGATAAAATATAAGGGGAAAAAAGGGCGGTGTAATGTATTAAAATATTAATAAATAGGTTTCTCTTTAATACTTAAAAGCTTTGTATATTTGTCAGCCATGTATTCCTTTTGTCATGAAAGTGTTAGTGAAAGTAATTGTAAGAAATGCAGTCAGTTATTTGTAGCATTCCTTTGTGTGCTCTCTTACGATATTTTCACAGTTATACTCTACGCCTTCTGTAATTATTTATCCATAAGTTTCAATGCAAATTTTAACGCTATGTATATCTCAGCAATGCAATCAACTGTTCTTCCGAGGCGTAGAGGTGTTATTCTATGCCTTTGAGGTGCAAAGTTAGTTGCATGCATATTTTTGTAATGAACGTTACGTTTGAAGGCATATTTTCTTTAATATTTGGAGCTGAACGTAATGTTACATGCTATTAAACAAGAGGATAGACAATAGATTAGGAAAACACGAAAAAGTAATTTTCATAAGAAGTGGATATAGCGTCCTGTATTTCTGAAGTATGAAGTAAAACGTGGGTATCGGAATTATTACGTATAATCAATTTCCCACGAAAAAACACAAAAATTCGCCCCGGTGGCTTTGTGTGTTGACCATTATTTGGCAATTGTGTTAACCCTAAGAAGGGTAATAATATCTTACAACCTTATATACGGAGAGAAGGAGCTTCGTTCCGATCCTCGATGGCCTAGCGGTTAAGGCACTTCGAGGTCAACGGAGAGACCCTAGTTCAACTATAGGTCTGGGATAATGCTTCTTTTTCCCCTATAACAAAAAAAAAGTGCTCTAGTTTGAGCTAAAAGGTGTGTCAGAATTATTACGTATAACCTAAATAGCAAAAATCGTCCTTAGGACGTCCTCGGAACGTTCTGGACATCCTCAGGTTGTCCTTAGGACGATCTTTGCTATCTGGGAAGTATAGACGTTTGTTTTATACTGAAAAAAAAGACTAGAGTTCGGGTTGTTTCACAGAGTGCGCTTTGTTCAAATCTTCAAGACAATTTGCTATTATGCAAACTACAGGTAGGGCTCAAAGGAGTGTACTAAAAGCAAAAATTAGAATTCCGATTGTTTTTCTACGTGTCGTTCATATGGCTTTAAAAACTTCAAAACACTGAGTTTGAACTAGTCGCAAATGCTTTATCCAGGGAATTCGAACAAAATGATGGATAAAGCAGAAAAATCGGAATGTAACAAAAGAGTAACATGACATACTAAAACTTACCAAGGCGCCCATTGCCCAAGCGGCAAGAACTCTTTTACAAGGTTCTAATACCGCTGGTTTCGAAGAGTCTTGACATGGCCCATTCCATGGAGGAAGTACCTGGTCCTCTGCGACTTCACAATGAAATATTTCCATGTGATGAACAACTGGCTCATTGTCTTTTTGAATCGACGCCGAAAACTAAAAAATAATTACTTAAAAACAGATATTTTTATGCACATTGAAAATATCAGATATATTTTAAAATCTTAAGTTCTTTTTAATAAAAAGTTAATGTTTTGATAATGTATTTAAAAGAATGCACTAAATATAAAAGAAAATTAGAACGTAAGTATTTTCAATTAGCAATAAAAAGGAGAGAGGCAGAAGCTGAAAATGTCACCATTTGATTTTGAAACTGAGAGTCTGTTGGCGAGTAAAGCAAACTACACATTGTGGAAGTAAAATACTGAAGCGTGACGTTGGTAAAGTACAGCAAAAATTATGCATGCTTTATCTATCTGGTGTGAGGATATCATTTGTAGAAATGTCTCTACTTACTTACTCAAAGTGTTTGTTTTATACATCGTACCGCGCCTGTGTCATGTCTCATTCTCCTGCTTTTTTTTTTATGTACGTGGCTTATCTTGCTTACCAACAGACTGTTAGTTCCAAAATCGAATGGCGTTTTCGGACAGGAACAACCATATATCAACACGTAACAGCAATTTCTTAAAGGATTTTCCTAATCACCTTCCAAAAAACATTAGTGCTAATTCGTCAACTTTGATGATTTTGTGTAATACTATGATCGGCAACATGGATCAGCCTCTTTGTAGTTCTGGAAACATCGAAGAAACTAAATTTTAATGAGTGTCTCTGGTGTTCAGTTATATGAATATCAGTAGTAACCTTTTAACTTTTTCCCCAACGCCCACACTTTAACCTTTCGACCTGTGGGGGTTCAATGGTTAAACTGTTAGACAATGGCAAAATCGTCAATCGTTTGTCGGAAAACGGGCACCAAATTAGACGCCTGATATCACCTCGGTCCAAAGCGCGTAGCTACTTTCGAGAGTAGTTACTCTTTCGAAGTTATAATACCCTATTGTGGCTCACTGTTGCTTAGGTGGTTGGAGAGGAACTGGTATTTCCAACAATAGACGGTCGTGAGTCCACCCATATTAACTTTGAACACTGTAAACTGCAACTTTTTTTCAAACTTTTACAAATGCAATTGAACTTTGCTATTGTGGCAACTTTACTATTACGTAAAAACTTTTAAGTCCCCCTTTGAACCCCATAAGAATAGAGTTATTTTGCTTTGATCGTAGCGTCATAAGAAAATGTCCAGAAAATTCGAATTTATATCGAAGTAAGTCATCACCTTGTGGTCTAACATGAGGTCATTTTATATTTCCCGCATATGTATCTCAGAATTCTGTCTTCTTTATTTTTTCATACTTGTTATTTCATATTAAATTTACTGATTTCTTCTCATAAAATTTGGTGTGTATGAACATTTTTTTTTATTGTATAATTCAGTTTTGCATTTTCACATTGTCACGTTTTTCTTTTATATTATACATAGGTGAGTCACATTCATGTGACTGTGGATTCATGATTCATGTGACCACCAGCTAATACCGAGAGGAACGTCCCCGCCTCGCCGTGCGCGTGTGTTATGTATGTGCGTGTGCAGCACGGCAGGAACTAGATGGGCTGGAAAATACTCAATAAGATGCTAGATGGTTTTCATTTGAATCTGGAGCCATGCTGACTGCAGTGAATCCAACAACTGCCAGAGGGTGTGTGGTGTGAAGCCATAGAGCGAAGAAGATGATCGAGGTGGTCCTGGCAATTCTCGATTGGGTTTAAATCTGGGGAATTAGGAGGCCGGGGAATTTGGGCATCTTTAATGTTCGTATGTTAGAACTACTGTCGGACAATTTCAGCCGTGTGACACGTCGCATTGTCTTGACGAAAGATCTCATCCGTTCCAGAGAAGACAATCAGCATGTATGGGTCTACATGATCTGCAAGGATAGATTCATAAACAAATCGGTCAAGAGGCCCGCCTTCACAGGTAAGGAAAGGACCAAAACAATGCTACGAAAATATCTCCTAGGCTATAAACGCTGCCGCCATTGGTTTGTGTTTCCAAGAAATTGTTGTAGAGTGTTCTCTGATTTTTCGCGCCTAATACCCCAAGGTAATCCGTTTGATGAAGCAGAAAACGTGACGTATTGGCAAAGGCGACCCCTGCCAATCAACAGAGGTCCAATTTCGATACTGCCTGCAAATTTAAGCCCTTTCTTTGGATGCACCTTTGTAAGCATAGGTGCAGTGATCATTACTAGGCTCTGGAAGCTTAGTACAGATTTCACTCGAATAGTCGTTCTAGACACACGTTTGGTAGTCCTTTGGTTCGTTTTGTATCGTTGCTCCATTGTAGCGTGGTTAGTCTTACGCGCCTTCGTTGTCTAGCGCTCCGCTGTCTATACGTGGGTTATTCGCCGTAATGGTGCCATTTTTTCAACATGGTGCACTTTCGCAACAACAGCACGCGAACAGTTCACAAACTGCGCTGTTTTTACAAATACTGATATCCTTGGTCCGGAAAGTGTACAATCATCATTTTATTGTAACCCTGATGACTCGCTTGTTTAATCTATGGTAGCAACGAGTGATATGTTTGCAGAATGCCTACAGCTCACTTTATACACCTAATAAGTCAGCATGACACATGCCTTATTTTATTGGTTACGCCTGCTGACGTCAAAAGTAGGAGATAGTTACATTCATGTGACTGGACTGTGTACATATCTTTTTTTTTTTTTTTCAAAATAGAAAAGATGTCAAAATGAAAGTACTTACCAATAATGTAATTTACGAAATTTAATAATAAGTACCAAAGTTTTGAAATTACACTCTATAACAAAAATCGACAATCGCTCGACACACCGGTAGGTTTTGGGAGTTGCAGTTAACCCATTCATGGCTCAGGCATTGTTGTACTCCCAAATATCGAGCGAGAACGAGTAATGTGTAACCCAGTAATAATTTTGTAAATTTGTAAATAAGCTTTGTTTGAATTTGTAAGCTGTGACATCGTTTCGGCTCTATGACCACCACGCTACCCGAAGTCAGTCAAAAGGAGAAGTCTACTACGACGTAACAATAAATAAATAAATAAATATATATATACACTCTATAACAAAAAAAAATCGACGCACCAAGAAGGAGTTGTCCGATTGCGATAAAAATTGGTGGATGTAAAGAACATACATAGAAAAAGAAACGATTAAAATTTCAGAACAATTGAATGATTTATTGCAGAGTTTGACCGTTACAAAGGGAGGAAGTCAATAAGGCGTTGGTCCACCTCTGGCCTGGATGCAAGCTGTCACCCGGCGTGGCATAGACTGATAAAGATCCCGGATGGTGTCCTGCGGAATTTCTTGCCAAATTGTCTCCAACTGTCGGGCTAAATCGTCAACATTCCGGGATGGTTGCAATCGCCTTCCCATAGCGTCCCAAATGTGCTCTATGGGAGAGAGATCAGGAGACCTAGCTTGCCAAGGAAGTGTTGGGCAAGCTTGAAGACAATTCATAGCAACACGTGCCGTGTGCGGCCGGGCATTGTCTTGTTGAAACGTAAGTCCAGGGTGTCGCAAAAGGAACGGTAACACAACCGGTCGTAGAATGTCGTCTACGTACCGCTGTGCTGTAAGTGTGCCAGAAATGACCACCAAAGGGGTCCGGCTATCAAAGGAGATGGCACCCCAGACCATAACGCCCTGTTGTGGGCATGTGTGGCGTGCGATAGTAAGGGCAGGATCCCCACGCTGCCCTGGACGTCTCCAGACACGTCTGCGGTTGTCGTCAGGACACAGTTGGAAACGGGACTCGTCACTAAAGACTATACGTCCCCAGTCAGCGCAGTTCCAAGTTGATCGAGCCCGGCACCACTGTAATCGGACTTGACGGTGTAAAGGCGTGAGAGGTAAGCGGCGTAACGGTCGGCGCGAGCGTAAATTCCGCTCTCTCAGTCGTTTGCAGAGGGCAAGGGCGGATCCAGAATGTTATTACGTGAGGGGCGGTTTCGGGGGCCCCCACCTGAGAAATTTTTAGTTTTGGACTGTTAAATAGTTTAGGTAAATGTTGTTATATTACTAGCCTTCCGTTAACGCAGGGTCACCTAACATACGGCCCGCGAACAATATTAACCCGGTTCGCCCACAACTGTTTGAAATAAAAAAATTACCAAATAGAAATTTTAGATTTTTATTTCAAAAATAAGCAAAAATCGTGGGGACAGCATGTGCGACCCGTTTCTATATCGCAATGCACAAACAAATAACTGGAAGAAACTCTAAAGCAGTGGTTCTTAATCTGGGTGGGGGGGGCAGTGGGATTAAGTGGCTGACGGATCTGGAGGCCGTCAGGGCCCCCAGATCGAGAGATTCCTAGTTAAAAACTGCCACAACATAAAAAACGAAAGATTCAATATTTAATATTATTCATGCATTCTACGTATATAAGTACAGAACGTTCTTTTTTTAAATTAGAGCTAATTAAAAATCATATTAGCTCAACAATGAGTGCAAAACGATTAAATGCTTCTTTCAGAACTATAGTTTTGCCACTTAAAATTAAATAAGAAAAATGAGAATTAAATAAAATTATAATGGCAGAAACCCTGTTCTCAATAACGCTATTTTTTTTGCAAAAAGCCGAGTACGTAGAGGAACGACTTTGATTTGACCTCTAGACGCGCGCATTAACACTTATCCCGTATATATATATATATGTATAGCGAGAATGCTAAACGGTAATTGGATGAGAAGAGAAACCAGTTGTTTAAATAATTCCCCCCTTATGGCCAATATCTATCTATCTATCTATCTATCTATCTATCTATCTATCTATCTATCTATCTATCTATCTATCTATCTATCTATCTATCTATCTATCTATCTATCTATCTATCTAATAACTAACTGTAGTTTAAATGCAGGGGCTTGCCCTCGCAATCATGGTTTGACGCAGTGACGTTACTAAACTACGTTTAGGGTCAAATCAGAGAGTAATAATCTACCAATGAACTTTTTGAAAACATTTGAAAATTCAAAAAAGTGATCCTGTATCTTCCCATTCACGCCCAAATAAAAACCAACAACATTTATTGCATTGCAATTTGTTTTAAATTTGTCACTTACTTGGATAACATGGTGCTTGTTTTCAAATTCTTCAGGTAATATATGTAAGCTACACCAATAAGTGGTTTCCACATTTGGAACATGCACCTAGAAATTTAAGATGGTATACGAAATATGTAAGTTATTTCATTAGGGTGGTTCAAAAGCCATTGTTGTTTAAACAGTCGTCCTGCGTCAGACTCAGTGCGCATATGCTATGCAGATAATGACAGAAGAGCGAAACAACAGGAAAGTCTGCATTGTTTAGTTGCTTTAAATAGGATCATACAGTGCCAGGGCACGATCAAGCCAAAGTGGGGCCCAGGACCTAGTATTTATTCGGGGCCCCTCCCTACGCACTCGCAACAAAATTAATCAATAAGTAAATAACAAATGCAAATTCTTGTTTTATATATATATATTATCTTCATAATCAGTAGTTTAAAGTCGTTTTCAATGACGCGCAAGTTATGATTAAAACAAATTGTAATATTAATAAATTACTAAGTTATAATTAAAAACTAGTTATAATTAACAAACTGACATTTTAAACTTGCTTAAAAATCATATACAAAATTTGGGGGGTCCGGACCCGCGGCCTTGGATACCCGTGCGCTAATCGGGCCCTGTATGGTGTTATGATTTAATGTTCTATTTTTTTTTCTTCTTTTTTTGGCAAAAGCTACAGACGAAAAATATATATGATCCGAGCCCTGTTACGCGTTTCTTAAAAGAAAAAAGTTGATCGCTGCAGCTGCAGTGAGGGAAGTTTGTGTAGTAGAAGGTGAAGGAGCAGTGTCTAAAATAATGACAAATATGTTAGAACTATATTAGTTTCAAGCTGTTTAAGACTGTGGACAGCAGCCCCTTGAAGACAAAGCACATGCTAGAAGACTTTCGCAGGTAATTTCTAACGCTACTCGCCTAGCTACAGAGCTAAATTCCTGTACAAGTACTACAACCCCTGGCAAAAACTATCTGATCACTACATTAAACAGCGCAACAGCTGGAATGTAATAGAAATTCTTGTGCGTGAATAATCAAATGCATGATGATAGTTGAATATTATAAATGATAAATTAAATTTTTTATGTAAATAATACAATGCCAAAAAGGAAAACAGCAATAAAGTTTGCTGGAAAAAAGTATACGATCACAGAGGTTCAAAGAAGTAAAAATGAGATTTCTGCAAATTTACATGCGCACGCAGAAGATATAAGAAAGCAGGTAAAGCAAGCATTAAACTTTACATCGGTTTCGACGCTTGTTCATGCAGTGTAAAAAATGTCTTTCGAGAAAGAGCTCTCGACAGATTTAAAAGCAAGAATTTTTTACCTGCTGGTGGACGGATTTTCCCAAAGACAGGTAGCAAAATTGGTTAACTGTGCTCGAAGTATTTTATGTGTTCTGTGGAAAAAGTATTGCATGACTCATAGCATGAGAAACTTGCATCGTAGAGGTCGCCCATCATCTACCTCAAGAGGGGGCAGAAAACTTTATGATCATGCTAAAAAGAAACGTTGCTCCACTTCCAAACAGCTGAATTCTTAGTGGTCCAGACACGGCATAAAATTAAGTGAGATGCGTACTGAATTCAAAAGGGTTTCACTTTTTTAAAGCAGAAACAAAACCTTATTTAACAGTTAAGCACCAAAAGTTTCGTTTAAAATGGTGTAAAAAACATGTAAAATGGGGAATTAGTGAATGGGCAAATATTATATTTAGTGATAAATCACATATTTGTTTAGGGACAGGTGATGATAACGGTGCATTTATCTGGAGAAGAGCAAATGAAATATTCAGCAAAGAATGTGTAAACACTAAAGCAAAGTTTCCTGTATCATTTACTGTATGGGGTTGCATGACGATTTATGGAGTTGAAAAACTATGTATAATTCTCATATCTGTAAATTCCGAAACTTACGTTGCCATTTTGGAACACTTCTTGCTTCCTAACATCGAAGAATGGTTTGGTCATATCAATGATTTCATCTTCCAAAACGACAATGCATCGTGCCACTGTAGCAGAAGAGCGAAAAACTGTCGTCAAAAGAATGAACACAATCAAGTTAATGTCATGACGTTGCCTGCAAATAGCCCGGACATCAATCCCATTGAAAATGTGTAGAACATTTTGAAGAAGAAAATAAATTCGAGAAGACCCATAAATTCAACTGCATTGCGCCAAGCAATAAGAGAAAGTTGGGATGAATTTTCCACAGAATATTATAGAGGTCTCATAGAGTCCACACCGAATAAAATGAAAGCCGTTATGCGTGTCAGTGGAGAATTCACGAAATATTACATTTAGTGATCGGATACTTTTTTTCTTCAAAGTAATATAATTTTCATTAATTTTTCACCATCAAAACTGTAATATATAATTCAGTTTATATATATTTCTATTCTTTGATATGTGTTTCTGTTCATTCTACGTTTGCATGTTTTCAAATGCAAACGTATAATATATATATATATATATATGTGTGTGTGTGTGTGTGGTGTCATTGCAGAAACAGGTAATCGGGTATTTTTTGCCAGGAGTTATAGATAACTACCAAATGAGCTAGGAGACTATCTTATTCCATACATTTTTACAAACTGCAGAATCTCGGAAAGGTGCACTAAAGCTGCCAACAAACATCAACGTAGAGTCCTCAAACTTATTGGGGGGGGGCAAGCACATATTATAGGCATTTATACATTACAGTATATTTAAAATTATTGGGGGACTCGGGGCCCCACGGGCCCATATAACTCTACGCCTATGACAACAAGTAAAAAATGACAATGACTTTTGAATCACCTCGATAAAATTTGTTTGCTTAATAAAATTGCAGAGAAATTTTTTCACCTACTTTGTCATTATGTATTGTTATACTTCGGGTATTATCTGGAAATGTAGGAGTTGGTGCAACGTTTTTTAAAAATTCCGTTCTTTGAAAGCCTGTCTTTTCATTAACCAACCTGAGACCATCAATCCTGCGTAAAGGCCCGTGTCCAAAAGCATATACAATATGCGTTGTTCCACCCTATAAAACACGCAATAATAACAAGGTGCTAAAAGAAAAATGTAAGAAGTCGAAAAAAATGCAGTAAAAAATATTTCTAGAATTCAACGTTTAAAAGAACTTCATGATAATTCCTTTTAATTACGATCGCTGCCACATATGTGTATTTCTTAACGGGAAAAAAATCAGGAGCGTGTCTACCGTGCAGCAAAAGCAGGTAAGACTTACGGGCCCCAATGCACTGAAGGGCCCCTTTTCTATTTTTGAGTCTTTATTGTAATAAAAGTAAAGAGCCCATAAGACGATTTGTCCAAGGCACACACACACACACAAAAAACCCAAAAAAAACCACCCACTTAACTGTTTGCAATCAAAAGTTTTAAGTTAATACAGAATATTCAAGATAGACCGCATAATAATCACGTAGCTATAGTCCGTTCGCGGAAAATTGGCTGGTAGTACCGTTAGAATTCAAGGGAACTGGCATTCCAGACGGGTTATTTCATTGCAGTTATGGAAGACGCCCTTCCCTCTACTGCAATGAAATAGCTCGTCTGTAATGCCAGCTTCCTTGAATTCTAAAGGTACTACCAGCCAATTTCCATGAACGGACTATATATTCCTTTGAAGATGTTCGGCTTTATTAAAATGACGACAAATAAATAATTAAGTAAACTTAGTTTTAGATTATAATAACTTTAGTTTTAGATTATATTAACTTTAGTTTTGGATTATATAAGCTTTTTTGGTTATGACGTACGAAGATTTTACTTATAAAAAATTTAACCATAAATTGTACAAATTTTAGCTATGGATTATGTATAAAATGTATGTGTATTTGAAGAACTTTTCAGAACAAAAGACTACCTTACTAGTCTAATCCCCACAAAAGGAGTTTGGTTGCTGATCCCTAGCCTTTTCAGAATAAAAAAAATTCTTTATTTTGTTCAGCACTTGTCCTGACTCCTGACTGTCAAGTCCAGCTCATTGTCGGTGTACTTTTGATGTTTAAATTTGAAGAAATGTGGAGAAGAATAAAAACTGTTGACGTAAATTCAGTGGTGAGCTGGGTTCGATGACTCGATTATTAAAATAGGTTTGAAGATAAGAACCGTCGTTAACTTTTTCTTTCATTATACAGAAGAAGCGGTTAAATTTTTCGCAGTTCGGCGAACCGGCCGTTAAATTTTTTTCAGCTCATCGAAATTTTGGGTTTTCTTTCGAAAGTTTTGGTCGTTTGTCGAAATTTTGGTAGTCTATCATTGCGTAAACTTTGACTTTTTACAAAGTATTTTCACAAAATAAAATCAAAAACACTAAGTGCTTTATGGTGACGATGTATAAAGTGATGCAGTCCATCAATGTGTTGCATATGCTCAAATTGTATCATATGGACATAGAATTTAGTCATTGTATCGTGTTTCACAGATGGGAACGTCCCCAGGCTGAAATTTAATAAAAAAGATTTGATGACAGTGCACGTAACATTTGATTATAGGATTTCAAATACAATTCGGTACATGTATCTTTTCATATTTCATGCAGGGCGAACCACCCATTCTTTCTCTCCCTTCTCGCGGAGCCAATGAACGTGGTTGTTTTATTAGACAATTGCTACATTGCCACTTACCGTAAAAAAAAGGAAATATATATATATATTGGAAATATTACAACATTGTGTATTCAGATGTTTTTTCATATATTTCATGTTGTTTTGATATTTGCGTTTTTTATATATGATCAGAAGGAATTTCTTAAGTTGCCACTTTTATTTTATTGAAATAAAGCTAAAATACCACTAAAAATTATTTGTCCCCTTTATAGCGTAACAGGTAAACATAAATGATCAGTAGTTGTTGAACGAATGTTGTGTTGTAATATATACAATAATAAAATATATATCATCATCATATTCAACCATTATCTATCCACTGCTGGATGAAGGTCTCTCCAAATGCTTTCCACACAAGTCTATCCTGGGCCATTCGTTTCCACGTCACCCCAACCTGTTTTCTTATTTCATCCACCCATCTAGTTTGAGGACGTTTTCTAGGTCTTCGGTGGTCTCTTGGAATCCAGTTCAGAATTTCTGTTGTCCATCGTTGATCAGTTCTTCTTGCAATATGCCCAGCCCATCGCCATTTCAGCCCTTTTACTTTAACAATGATGTCCTCTACTCTAGTTTGCTCTCTCACCCAAGTGTTCCTTTTTCGATCTCTCCTAGTTATTCCAAGCATGCACCTCTCCATGCTCCTTTGCGTTGTCTGTAACTTTCGTATTGCTCCAACTGTTAGACTCCATGTCTCTGATCCATAAGAGAGGACTGGCAATACACACTGGTTGAAGACTTTTCTTTTTAGACATAAAGGCAATTTCCCCTTCAGGATAAAACTGTTTCTTCCAAATGCACTCCAGCCAAGTTTAATACGTCTGTTGAGTTCTTTCATAATGTTGCCATCCATTGAAATCAGCTGGCCAAGGTAAATATATGAATCAGCAATTTCTAGCTCAATGTTGTCAACTTGTATTTTTGTTTCCTCTACAAAATTATTGAACATGATCTTAGTTTTTTGTAGGTTCATCTTGAGTCCAACTTCTTCACTTCTAGTTGAGAGCTCTTGTACCATGTCTTGGAGTTCTAATGGGTCCGTTGAAAAAATAACAATGTCATCAGCAAACCGCAGATGATTTAAATATTCACCATTTATTTTTATTCCCTTGTTATTCCAATTTATCAGCTGAAAAATCATCTGTAAAGCAGAAGTAAAAAGTTTTGGAGAAATGGTATCTCCCTGCCTCACCCCTTTGCCAAGTTTGATAGTTTTGGTATCTTTATGTAACCGAAATTTTGCACTTGCATTTTTATACACACGTTTCACCATGTCAATGTACACATCCTCAATGTCTGTTGATCTTAAAGAGTTGATGACTGCTGATGTTTTAATAGAGTCAAAGGCCTTCTCATAGTCAATAAATGCAACACACAATGGAAGTTCATATTCATGTGTTCTTTCAATTAATTCTCTTAATACTTGAATATGGTCCACTGTACTGAATCCACTTCGAAATCCAGCTTGTTCTCTTGGTTGAGCTGCATCTAATTTTTTCTGCAGGCGATGTGTTAGAACTTTTGTGAAGATTTTATAAATAGCAGGTAACAAGCTAATTGGTCGGTAATTTTTCAAATCCTCTTTATCACCTTTTTTATGCAAAAGAATTACTGTTGCAGAATCCCATTGGTTTGGTATGTTACCACTGTTGAGGCATTTGGTAAAGAATTTTGCGAGTATGTCTTCTACATGTTCTCCAGCTTCTTTTAAGATATCTAATGTAATGCCATCATCGCCAGGGGATCTTCCTTTCTTCATACTTTTTATTGCAAATGCTACTTCTTCTTTTAAGATTTTAGGAGCTGTTCCTTCGACTATTTCAATGTCTTCGTTTAATTCACTGTTACTTTCGTATAGATTTTTGTAGAATTCTTCAACTCTTCTAAGTATTTCTTCCCTATTTCTTGTTACGGTGCCATCCTCTCCTTTTAATGCAATGATGTGTTTCTTCCCAACAGATAAACTTCCTTTAACAACCCTAAGGCTCTTGTTATTTTCAATGGCTTTCCTTACTAGCTCACAGTTGAATTTTCTTATGTCTTCTTTCATGCTTTTGCGCAGAGTTTTACAAAGTTCTATGTACTCAATCCTGGAACTGGTATTTCGATTGTCCACCTTCATATCTCTTCGCCTTTTCATGAGCTGTTTCGTCTTCTCAGATAATTTGCTATTGTGCTTTTTACAGGTTACACCACCAATTTCCCCAGCAGTTTCAACTATTGTCTTAACAATGTTTTCATTTGCTTCTGAGATATCACTTTCATCAATAAGTCCTTCCAGTGCAGAAAAGCGATTTTTTAATTCCAACTTGAATGCCTCGGTATTTACTTTCAGTTTCATTAGATCCACCCTCTTACTTACTTGTTTCCTAATGAGCTTCTGTCGTTCTAATTTAGTATTTAAGTGCACTTTACATCTCACCATTCGATGATCACTTCCAGTATTAAATCTGTTCAGTACACTGCAATCTTCAATAATTGATTTCTTGTTTGCCAGGATATAGTCAATTTCACTAGTTCCCCCATTTGGGTGTTTCCATGTCCATTTTCTTTGCGGTTTCTTCTTAAAAATGAATTAAATATATATATATATATATAAAAGTTTTCCTCGCCCATTCTTGGCGGAAACAGGCTTTGGGACGGGCAGAGCGCCATGTTCCCAAGCCTCTTTTTACATCACTTCTTAATGTGCCATGTCTAGAAACTTCCTGACAATGTGACACGTGTTTAGGATTGTGGCTTTTTGTATTTCAATGTAGGTGTTTGGGTCAATGTTGAGTATCTCCAAATTCGTCGCAAGCGTTTTTGGTACTATCCCTGTTGCTGAGATGACTAACGGGATGATGAGGATCTTTTCCATACCCCATATATCTCGTACTTCATGTCTGAGATCTTGGTACTTGGTGATTTTCGTTGTGTAGGTTGTCTGTATGTTATTGGTGTTGGGTACTGCTATGTCGATTAAGTACGTGGTCTTATTCGATTTATCGACGAGGGTTATGTCAGGACGGTTATGTGGGACTGTCTTGTCTGTTATGATTGCTCTATCCCAGTAAAGCTTGTGTGTTTCGTTCTCATGCACGGTCTCTGGCTCATATTTGTAGTACGGGCATTTTTCTGTCAGAAAGCCAGCATTCGCTGCCAATTTCTGGTGGACTATTTTCGCTACTTGATCGTGTCTATGTTTGTAGTCTGACTGCGCAAGGATCTTGCATCCTGCCATCACGTGTTGGATTGTCTCCGATGCCGCATGACAGTGTCTGCATTTGTCGCTTTCTATGTCTTTTCTCTGGATGAATTTCTGATTGTTCCTTGTTGCGATCACTTGGTCTTGGATGGCTAGCATGAATCCTTCTGTCTCTGGCTGGAGAGTGCCTTTGGCCAGCCAAGAATTTGATGCCTTTTTGTCAACGTGTGGTTGTTGCAGGTCATTGTAGTGCCTGCCATGTAATGGTTTTCCGGCCCAAGTTCTCAGTTTCTGTTCGTTGGCTGTTTCGAGGACACGCTCTTCGGTACTACACAGGTTTAGTGGCGTGTAATTTGCATCTGCTTGTATTATGGCTTGGATGAGTGGCGATCGGGGACTCTTCAACTGGAAGTATTGCCTCATGCTCTGGATCTGCTTGTCATGTAAGTCTTTGAGGTCCGCTTGTCCGCGTCCTCCTTCTTCCCGGGGTAGTGTTTGCCGTTCAATTGCCGTTGCAGGGTGTAGTTGTCCGGCTCTTCTCTGGATGGTTCTCATTTTCCGCTGGAGTTGTTCTAGTTCAGTGTTGGACCATTTGATGATCCCGAAGGAGTAGGTGAGCACTGGTACCGCATATGCGTTAATTGCTTGCGTGGTGTTCTTCCCGCTCAGTTTCGTCTTCACAATGCTTCTAAGTCTTTCTTGGAATGCTTGCGTGAGCTGGACTTTGACTTTCTTGTGCTCCTGCTGCCGTTTTTGCATTATCCCTAGGTATTTGTAGGTTTCGCCCTCGTCCAAGGTCTTCAGTAGTCTCCCGTCTTCGAGTTCGATGCCTGGTAAATCTTCTTTGCTATTCTTCTGTATTTTGCACTTATCGAGGCCGAATTCCATTCCTATGTCCTTGGAGAATGTCTCTGTTATACTGATGAGTTGTCGGAGTTGGGTGATGGTTGGCGCGTATAGCTTGATGTCATCATATATATATATATATATTTTTTTTTTCCCCAATGTTGCCTCTTTCCAATCGTATACTCTTCTTTATTGTTTATATTATTGTTTTACATGTCAAAGAAGTTTTTACTATAAATACTTTAATTAATAGATAGCTTTTAACTGCCAGAATACAAAAAATACTAATGTTAAAATGAAGAAAATTCTGGATTACTTAATTGAGTTTTACTCATGACATCACTCATATTACCTAACATTACTGGACAGTATTTGTTTATCTTAGAATTGCTCAAAAATTATTTCTCAAAATTTATGAAATTACACAAAATTTATGGAATTACACAAAATTTATGGAATTACACAAAATTTATGGAATTACACAAAATTATGAAATTACACAAAATTTATGGAATTACACAAAATTATGAAATTACACAAAATTTATGTAATAATTGCTGCTTGATATGGATTAGAGAACTACAGGATTACTAAACTTTAACAACATAAAGATTATCATGCATATTTTCTTGTTGAGTGCATGTACTCATACTGCGAACTTTAACAACAAAAATTTACCTCGATGTAATAATCCTGTGGATCACAAGTAGCGAACTTCCGTGTCCAAGCATATCTTGTAATGTAACCTTTTCGTTTCAAGCTTAACAGTTGGCAATCATTATGATCATCAACAGTGATATAACCTGCTTCATCAGTCCAGACATCCTTAAAGAAAAACAGGTACATGCATTTAGTATATGATAAGTACAGGGCCGGATTATCGCATAGACAAACATCTAGGGCTCGCTTTTTTTTAGATGCCCGGCAGCGTGTTTCCATTCCCGGATCGATTCAGACACTTGGCGACGGAAAGGCTTGGCGGCAAAAATGCGCTTCGGCGCTAAACTGTCACTTCTGGCTACTTATAGCAGTAGAAAGTTCACTAGACCGTAGCGGGCGAGCGCAGGGGCAATCCTTCTGCACATATGCAGAATTAGTACTTTTATAAATAAATCAGTACTTACCTGAATCACAGAGACCGAACTGGGGGGAGACATCCATAAACCCCCCCCCCCGCTCGTCTCTTCGTGACTCGTGCCGTTTCGATCACATTCGATGTGCGCTGTCTGAATCAGTATATAAGCTTATAGTTATAATTTTATTCCCTTGCCCAGAAATTTATACACCCACCAATTTAACGATTATATATATTTATTATATTATATTTAACGAAAGCATAAAAGTGATTACGTAAAACTCCGCTTTGAAGCGCCTCCATTTTTGTTCTCAACAAACATTAACGACGTGCAAACAGAGGGCAGGAAGCGTACGAGTGCGGCAAGCGTATGAATCAGTCCGGGTATGGAAACACGCGGCCCGGCGCGGCGATGACTCAACACGAATTCAAAATCATTGCCAATGAGACTTTATCGTTGCGGCAGCGATTATATCTCGGCGCATGTATCCGCGACATTTTCCGCTAATTTTAGGGGTTTTATATGTAAATTGCATGTAAATATGTTACCAGTACCGACTTTATTTTCAAAGTTCAAAATTTAAATTCCAGAACCGATTTAGCGAGCGATCGGATATAACGAATATTTACAAAGATCCTCGTTATATACGGGTCCTATTGTAATTACACAGGCTTAATTTATACTCAAAGGGGCACAGAAAAAAAATTGTTTAGGGTCCCACGAAACCTTAATCTGACACTGGATAAGTATTTCTCCCAATGGCCGCAAATAAAGTAGTTTGGTTGCTGATCTCCATAAGAGGAGCTTGGTTGCCGATACCCACAAAAAAACAGGTTGGTTGCTCATACCCACAAAAGCAGTTTGATTACCGATTCTCACAAAAGGAGATGGATTTCTGATCTTCATGATAGTGTTTAGATACTTGGAGGTGTGGATACCAAACCGAGTGAAGACCGTGCTCGTATAAAAATAGGAACAAGAAAACATCAAGTAAGTAGTAGTAATTCAACGAAAACTTGGTATATAGCATTATTGCATATCTATTGCAGAAAATTTTAATATAGCTAAAAAAGATATTTCAAGCATCAACGTAGAGTTTTCAAAATTAATAAGGGGTGGTGCGCAAGCACATATTGTGTAAATTTATACATTACAATATATGGAAAATTTCATTTTATTTCAAATTATTTGGGGTGGGGGGTGGGGGGCTAGGGTCGCCCGGGCCCACTTAACCCTACGCTTATGATTGCAAGTAAAAAATATGAAATTTATTTTTTCTTACCTGCAACTGATGCCGTCCTTTTCGATCTGTCCAAAGTACGCACAAATCTGCGTCGGACAAATTTCCTCGATCTGAAAACCCAACACCAACCCAATCATCTTCGGCTATACGTGCCCTTAACTCCATTGTTGCTGTCTCCTCTTCATAATCAACTGTCCAATATAAATGAATTTTATCATTTGGATCTAACGGAATTTCAAAGTAAGGAACTGTCTCTGGATCATCCTTGCTGATGGCTCGGCTACGTACGGTATCCATATCCAGAATAAGAAGAATAAACCATATCGTCAGCAGAAACATTGATCTCGTAAGCTGAAATTTATCTATTCAAAAATAAGCATAAAAATTTTAAGAATACGGAAATAGGTTAACTAGAGAAATACAGATATCTTACGAAAAAATAAAAATATATTTTCATTTTTTGTGTGTTTGATATGGGTTTATAGTGAAATATAAACAATAGCTCATTTGCTTTAGAAGGCGTTATAAACTGTATTTTTTTTTTCATGAAAGGAATCATACTTATGTGTAAATGAAAACGTATAAAATTTTTTATTGATAGTTTATCGTTTGGATGGAAGAAAGTAGGGAAAAGATGTCCTTCTCAAACTTGAAGCAGCAACATTTTGCCTTCACTTGATAAAAGGAGCGGCTTCCAAAACATCTTGTTTTTAAACCTTACACCGGTGTCGAAATAAGTTGTTTCAAGAAAGAACGTTCACTCGTAAATGCTCTAAAATGAATATTTACGCTGCTGCCAAAAATGTAGGACACTTTTTTGAAATGATAATTATATGAAGGCGGGACTAAGCCATACTAATAGTAAGTAATATGTAAATTACCAGCGTTTAAGATCCGCAAAGCATATTAATGCGTCAACACATCCTCGGCAAGTTAACTTTATATTACTGGATGTGAAAGAAGCCAAAACTAATGATTGTTATGCTACATAGTTTAAGAGTGAATTTTGGATTTATTTGAATGGGTTGAGTTAATTTTTATAAAATAAAGATTTCTCATTTTGATTCCATTAATAACTGCTTAAATCCTGCTTAGTTCTTTCTGCTGTAATCGTTATGTAAAATAACGTTTTTAATAAAATGTTAAAATGATTATTCTTAATGGATACAGCTCATATCATACATTGTAAAAAAAAAAAAAGAAGTGAGCAACGTTTAGGGCATTTCAAGGGAAACGTTTCGGAATGGTTACATTACACGTTAAGAGTGTGTAACCGTGGTGTAACGTTCCTGATGGTTTCGGATATATCTGAACCTAATACGTCAGGGTGGTCTAACCTGTGGCCTGCGGGCCGCATGCGGTCCGTGAGCACGTTTTTGTCGGCCCTCGACTACATTCAAGAAAAAATATCCTAAAACCATAAAAATTTAAGCCTGGCTTGTTACCATATACAGGGTGTTCGGTTACCACGTGTACGGGCTTTAAGGGGTGGTAGGGTATACCAAAATAAATAACAGGTGTTTTTTCTTTTTTTCGGAAGAGGTTTCTTTACCGAATTACGACCCAAAAATCGTTTGGTGGATGGAAATGTTGATGCTGGCGCCAATCTGTTCATGTGGACTGTATTTTTTCGAATGCGTATTCTACCATACTAAATATTAAAGAAAATGTCCTTTTTTATTCGTTTTCTAGTAGCGAAGAAAAAACTCGAGAAAACAGACATGGTTTATGTAGGATAAAGCATCAGCATAATTCAGTCGATAAACAGCAGCCTCCATAAGATGTATGCATCGAGCTTGATGGAGAAATCGACAGAAACGAATAAAAAAAAACATTTTCTTTAATATTCAGTATGGTAGAACACATATTCGGAAAAATACAGCCCACATGTACAGATTGGTAGTAGCATCAACATTTCCAATTTCCATCCATCAAATAATTTTTGGGTCGTAACTCGGTAACAAAACCTCTTCCGAAAAAAAGAAAAAACACATGTTACTTATTTTGGTATACCCTACTATCCCTTAAACTCTGTACACGTGGTAACCGAACACCCTGTATATAATTTATAACAACGAACGACATATTATTCCACGTTTCCTAAAATCTGTTTTAAATTAAATTATGTATTAATTCATTTTATATTGTTCTTCTGAAGAAGATGGATACAATTCCATTGAAAGCTTTAAGATAAATAAAATATTTAACTGTGTCTATTTTGGATTTTTTCAATTTAATTATATTTAATAATTTACATAAATTTTTATATAATTAACGGTCTCATTGTACATCTATGCATTTATTCACGAAAACGACGCTGAAATGAACAATTATAAAAAAAATGTAGGTACGATAATTTTGAAATACCTTTTAAGTTACGAATTTATCAAAAGCAATAGCTTTTAACACGAAAGTATATATGTACCTCTTTTTTGTATTAAATTTGTTTAATAATTAAATCTTTTAATTGCGTATTTGATTACGTATTTAATGAAATATAAGAATTGTGTATATTAAATATATTGCCAATACTTTAATTTACAATATTGAATTTAATGCGGCGAAACGTTTCCACGTAGCCCGAAAGGTTACACAACAATCGGAGGCAACGTTTCACATCTAATAGGTGGAAGGTTTCCAGTTTCTGTGAAACATTACTCGACATCAGTGCGCAATGATACTCAACTACGGTTGGTCACGTTTTCCGATTTCGTTTGGAACTTTCTCAACCAAAACTGGAAACGTCATTCATCTTTATGATGGGTAGGTCCCGGCGCAGCATGACCACTGTAGTCTTTGAGCCGTAAAACCAAAAAGCAACCAACCAACCATCTTTATGATGGAACTTGGTATTACACCACAAAGTTGTGTAACGTTCCTCATTTTTTTATAGTGCATCTACTTTATCGTAAATAAAACCACAGTTCCAAATATATCCTAATGTGTGAAATTTTTTAAAAAATTAGTTTAAAATTCTGTGTATTTATTGAATTGACGGATATATTTAATTTAGTTAAATTTCGGTTAAAATTCGAAGCTTTAAATCACAATTTTCAAATTAAATTATTATATTTAAAAACTACGAATCTTTTAAATTTTCTTTTTCATTTCTTTTCAAATTCTAAAAACATAGTACAAAAAATGAATTAACAGATATGATATGTACTACGAAACATTCTAGCATAAAAATTAGAGTGCGACTAATTAGTACAAATCAGAAGGTTTTCGGTGGAAAAATCACCCGCTGATTTAAATTCATTAATTTTTTTGTTTGCCTAAGGGCCATCGTTTTTGGTTATCTAACCATTTCGGTGTCTGATAGATTATTATAAACTGCCCGATAAAGACAGATATTTATCAGTCGTTTTAACAGGGGGCATCATGATAGGCGATTTACATCACCCCACGCTACATCCAACCAAGCTTACTTGAGAATCAAACCCAAACTTAGCGGGTCCGAAGGCGGGTGGACGTAACCACAGGGACGCATATTCATTCATGTGAAATAAAAATTTTGCGAAATTTTGTGTGAAGAGGATAACCTTCTTCGCCGTAAGATTTCTGCTATAAGTGACTTATTAAAAGTACCCAAACTGATAACTTTTAAAAAATTATAATTAAAATTTTTATGTGAATGGGAATTGTTGTATGTAATTCCAAAATTAAGGAATTTTAAATGATGCATTTTAGAAACATTTTGCTAGCAATTCTGGGGCAATTATGAAAATAAAGTTAAGCACTATGGAAGTTGCAACTAAAAACGTTATAATTTGAAAATTAAGAAAATTTAAGCAGTTATTATTTAAACAACATACACATGTAGACGCACATCTGGAAATATGTGCAATAGGAAGAATAGTTCTGGATATTTTCGTACAATAGATTCAAATTTTCTCTCTTATCGCGGCTACTAATTGGCCATTATTGTTATTATCCGTAGAGAGGACCTATAAAACGTTTGATTTTGTCATAAAGAGAATTTTCCGTGAATTATGCTAAAGAAATATTACATCTTCCGCTTTTTGCCCCAAGTCTTCCAGAACTTTCGAAGTGTTAGTTGGAATAACCAACCAGTCATTATATTCCTACTTGCTTTCATGTGGGTTTTACTACTACTTATATAATCGCAGGAACATAACTTTGGAATTGGAAAATTTAAAACAGGATCTTGTTGAAAGTTCCATGATTCCTTAAAAAAATTATGTATTTTATCTATGTTTTGTCCGTTACGCCTATACTGTATACACCCTCATGTAACTCTCATGAAACAAATCACCGAAAACTCAATTTTTTTTTATGTTTTGACTAAAATTACTTGTAAAAAATTTTGCATGAAAGTTAAAAACAAATACTGAATCTTTCCCAGTCTAATACAGATTACCGAAGTCATTTGTGTTGATCAGTGAGTTAAATGAAAAATACCAATATGAGAAATTAATATAAATTTAAAATTTAATGGGAAACTTAAACCTAAAAAATAGTGAAATACATTAAGTGATACGGGCAATTTGACAAAGTTTAAAGAGAAATTCAAAAACAGACGGAAAAATTGAATATTAAAAACGCCAAGTTTATTACAAAACACCATTTTTAAGGGAAACCAGTTATTTGGTACATAAATAAAACACTTCGAATATTATTATTCGAAATATTAATATAAAATTCTTATAAAATATTTCGAATTTTATTTGCATGCAAATATGGATTGTTTTGAATATGATGTATTCACACCCGCACAATTTATAGGAATTTACAAATTCATTAGTTTTATGCCCATGTGTTTTAATTCCGTATGTGCCATAAAGGTGTAAAACTAAAGCCAACCAAATATTTATGTTTTGACCAATTAGAAAATTTAGTTAGATGTTTATAGTTGAACCTATAAAAGTGGGTATTTTGTATAAATAAAGAGCGTTTAAAAGTTTTAGCTATTTTTCGTGGGGACTGGATAAATCATTTTTGTGACTTGTCAAGCCGAGTTTTCGAGATCCAGTGCTCGAATTTTAAAACATGGGGCCTTAGGATTTAACTGGTGATTTGTATGGTTTTCTGTGGCCCATTTTGCAGCTTTAGAATTTAAGTAAATAACGACCGAGAAACGAATTTTCTTATCCCTCCAAATATTACCAATTATAATAAAAATAATGCTCAAAAATCCAATTAAGGCATTTGCATTTGTTTTCATAATGTATAAACCTTTTAATGTGTAGAATTCTGTTTGCAGGAAAGATAATCGCGAAGAAAACTCTTACATAGATACCAATTCTTCGTCTCGTACCCTTAAATTTAGAACATGTTAAATATTTTATATCAGAAGATTCTAATTTTATACTTAAATAAAAGTCCTTAATTACACAGGCCTGCGAAAAAATACTTTTTAATTTTTTTTCTACATCATTTTAGGTGTTTCAAATGTTTTTCGGTACGTTGAGTTTAAAAATAGAATTCCTCTCTCTATCACGTAAGGTTTTACCACAAAGTGAGGATGAAGGCCCAGGAAAATCACACAGAATCTAACAGATTAAAATCTTTATTTACAAAAAACTTAAAAATAAGATATATTTATATTTTATTAATTTGTTATATTTGTCATAGCTACCACGGAGTTAAAAATCATTATAATGTCTCTTTTCCTTCCCCTCGAAGCTCTGTTTAGAACCCTTTCTCCTGTGCGCTGCTTGCGCCTCCTCCCTAGTTAGCATCCAGCAGTAATCTGCTATTATGTTGACGTTCCACCGGCTCTGATACCTCCATTTCATTTTCTTTATGTCCTGGTGTAATCTCTCTCCTCGCTCTTCACTTAAAGCGCCTAGATTTTTTGAGAAATAGCTTAGATGACAGTTAAAAAAGTGGATCCCCCCAAGCTCATTGAGCAACCCAAGGCTTCGAAGTCCTCCAGCATGTTTCCTACGACGTTCTTGAAGTCAGGGTCTTTCTGCTTGCCAAGAAACTTCTTTACAACTTCTTTAAAGGATTTTCAAGCTGACCTCTCAATGTTTTCCATTTTTCTGTCATAAGTTTTCGAATGTCAGGACCAACGAAAATCCCTTCTTTCAGCTTCGCTTCTGACAGTCCTGGAAACTTGCTAGGTACTTGAAAGTATCACCATCTTTTGACAGGGCTTTTATAAACTGCTTAATGATGCAAAGTTTGATATGAAGTGGGGACAGGGGTACTTTTTTTTTGGGTCCACTAAAGATTCGAATTGCACGTTCTTTTCCCCCTACGTTTAGCGTTCTAGTCACACCTTCTGTGTCCAGTGCTTGGCTTTAATACGACTCTCACATTCGCAGAGGAAACAGGGGTACTTTTTCTAGCCACCTTTTTGACGAAAGATTATAGGAAACACTTTCAGATCGCCACAGGCGATCCATTCATATTCCTTGTAATTAAGCTTGATCATGTCCAAGGCTAAATTCTGTTACCTCTCTTTCAGATGAACAGAGAGGTCAACCGGTATGGAGGCATATCTGTTGCAGTTGTAAAGAAGGACAGCTTTAAAACTTCTTTGTGATGAGCCAATGAAGAGTCTCCAATCTTGCCTCCAATGTTGCGTTCTTTTTCGCATCCATTATGGATCGAAAAGCTCCAAATTACTTGCAGTTCATTACGTTGTAATTTTTTAAACGTTCTTTGATTTATAATGTCATTTATGCGTTTGACTTTTTGATAACATTTTTCTACTTTCTATGTTTTAATTTATTATTGGTGAGATAAAATACCTCTTTCTAAGAAAAATATTACTTTGACACATTTTTATAGTAGCACACCTAGTAGGTAGGCAACCAGACAGAAATTCTCGATTTGTGTCAAAACTGTACGTGATAGAATTTTTTTAGTATTTTTCCTGAAATCAGCATCCAAAAATACATAAGGAACACCCTTAACTTCGAAGAAAAAAATTTCATCGCAGAGCTGGGTTATTATTTTCTACAACTGTTAGTTTATATACACTATGTAAATAAATTACAAACTCACCGGTAAAACACAAATAACTTATGATTGCAATAAGCGTTTGATATAAATTTATGCAAATAATGTATCAACAGTGATCACATACAACTTTTGAAAATGGTGAACAGTTTTGTTTGTAAGAAAAAATAATAATTTACAATCTGTAAACAAAAAATATAAACTCAATGTACAAATTCACGAACTGCGAGCCTGTACACTAATTTGCATATGTGTAGTTTTATACACATCATATGATACATGTAGGCTATCATATGGATTTAGTTTTGTGGTGAAAAGTGCGTTTTGCGACTTTGCTTGGAGGGAAAAGGTAAATGAAAAGGACGTCACAAATATATATGTGCTTCATAGTAAGAGACAGTCAACAAGAGGACTAGCCCGTAAAATAGGGCGCTCACAAAATGTTATTAAAAAGATGATGGTTATGGAGCCAAAAACAAGTTAGGTAGACCACCAAATTTGCTATCTCGGGACCACAGACATGTTAAAGCTTTTGCCACTCGTGAGCAGTGTCCACTCGTGAAATTGTACGTGTACCATCAACACCTGTATCCCACCAAACTGTGTGAAAAAGTTTAAATGTAAATTTGAACGTAAAGTTCAGGAAAATAAAAGCAAACCGAAACTTACTACTAGTCATAAGTTAAATTGGCTCGATTGGTGTAAAAACACTGTAAAATGGTATCATGAGTGAAATGAAATAGTGTTTTCTGATGAAAAACGTTTCTGCTTGAATAACCCTGATGAAAAAATTTTCATATTGGCATGATCTACGCACTCAGCCGAAGATAAAGCTGAGTAGACAGAAGGAGGCGGCGGAGTGATGGTGTGGGCAGCATTCGGAGCAGAAGGCAAGGCAACCATCGTATTCCTTCAAGGCACTATGAACTCCAAAAAATATCAGGAATTAATGTAATATCACTTAATCGCATTTGGACCTCTTTTAGGCGGCTCGAATTGGAAGTACAACAGGACAATGCCAGTGCGAAAGCATCAATGTCCACCAAGTTGTGGTTTGAACGAGTAAAGGTTATGTGATCCCATAGGCCTTGTGTTCTCCAGACCTGAATCCAGTTGAAAATGTGTGGGGTTTTATGGCAAAGGCTGCATATTGGCGCAACAAGCAATATTATCGTGTGAATGATCTCCAAATTGCAATTTCGAATGCCTGTGATAACATAGGCTTAGATGTTTTAAGAAAAGTACTTTAAACAATGGCTGACGGGATAATACAGGTTATTAAAAAACAAGAGGAAAAACTCGCTACTAATTTCTGATTTCCTGAAATTTTCCACATTGAATTTATGTTTCTTTACAGGTTGTAAATGATTATTTTTTTCACGAACAAAATTGTTCACCATTTTCAAAAGTTGTAATTGGTATATGTATGAATCACCGTTGGTACATTACATGCATAAATTAATATTTTAAACGCTTATTGCAATCATAAGTTATTTGTGTTTTCGGGTGAGTTTATAATTTATTTACATAGTGTAGTAACGCGTTTAATGGGAAATAAGTTATCTTTTTCGTATTCAGCGTGTTTTCGCTCACAGTGTGTAATTATTGGTATGTATTTCAATTGGAACTTCCTTGGTAGTATAACCGCTTTGTATGGGTGCCCATATAAGGGGGAGAGAGGGAGCCTGAGCTTCCCTAGCCGTTGTTTAATATTTTGATTTGCCGAATTCTGCTGTGCATTTACTTTTAAAAACTTTACAGTTGCAGTTTTAATTAAGGTATTTTTAGCTCATGACTAATTATAATCAGTCATGAGCTAAAAAATGTCTTATTTGAAAATATGTCTGTAAAACTTTTAAAAGTAAGTGATTAGCAGCTGCTTGATAATTGTTAAGCAGTATTAATTATTTTATAGTATTTTAGTATATTGTACATTTACTAAACCGTCCCCTGAAATGCCACGAAAAATCGCGGAGGATAGGGAAAGGACGGCATTTATGAGCAGCCTGCTTTATGTGCATTATTATAAGATATAATAATGATATTTTTATAAATAAATTTAGTTTATTTGACGACGATATTTTGTTTTTTTTCGATGCTTAATAAGGGCAAAGCTGTTAGGTTAACTTTTTTCTTCAGAATTTCAAATGAAGACAAAAGGTGTATAGGGACGCTTTCACAGGGAATGCGGATCGATGCAATTTTAAGGTAGATATATTATAATTAAAAGAAATACAAAGTTCGGCGCTTTTTGCTTCCTAAAAGCAGCTCCATCATTTGGTATTTTCATGATAAATTCTTAATTTTATTTGACATTTATAGAAATTTTTGGATATTGGAGATGCGGGAGCAAAATTTCAGAGGGAGCAAAGCTTGAAGAAATTCACCTGTAAGTTTTTTATTTTTTGCTTGAAAATAATCATTTTTAATGTAAATTTATTATTCTCCCCTTTCTTGGATCACTTGTAGAGGCGAGTTGGCCCTACGCAAGTTTTCAGAGTTTCAGATTTAGAAAATGGAGGTCAGTGGAGTAAGTGAAAATCTCGGAACCCCCAGCATGGATTGTTTTAGGAGCCACCCTTTTTGCACGAAAATTAATTTGTGTAATAGCCATATGAAAAAAATATAGGTATAATATATATATATATACGAGTGAAAATCGGTTATAACGTTGTGTCTTCTATAAGAAATTTACCAGCGATGCATTCCAATATTTTAAACAGAACACATGTCTATTAGTCACCGTTTCACGAAGTAGGGTTCTGATGCAAAGCGTATACTGTAAATTCAAAACTCGTCCAGATTTTATAATTTTTTGATGTTGAGTTCAATTTTAAAGGCAATGAAAACAGCTAAAGTAAATACGCGTAATGAGTTTGCCACAGTTGGAAACCGTTCATTTTATTTTATATTTTACCTAAAGATTAAGAAAAATATCCTTATTAACTAAAAAATATTATTTTTTTACTTATAAATTTTATGGAAAATAAACGCCGACAAACGGGCCCCCCCCTTTTTCCTGGGTCTCCCGCCTTACGGGGTTTGCGAATACGCCACTGGTTATGAGGGCGCCTTTTCGAGGAGAGCTGATCGACAGAATTCTAAGGTAAATAAATTGCAATTAAAAAAAAAAATCCGCCGCCTTTTGCGCCTCTTGAAATTTGGCGCCCTGCGAAAATGTCCAATGTGCCCATTTATAAATCCGGTACTTGCTACGTCCTGTTGTACGTTTCGTCTGATGGGACAAATCCTAGCATGTGAAATGGGGTGTGAGAACAGTAAAACGTACGTCTTATCGCACTGGAACGAAATCCAAGGTCAAATCGAAGAACTAATGGGAGGAGTATCATTTTCGAGAACTGGTAGGACTTTTGGCACTTCAGCTACTTTTTTGGGTCAGTCCGCTTCAAACTCAACCTTTGTTCGGGTCATTTTTATTCCAAATTCTGTTTGTCGTGCCATCGGATTTGCGGTAATGCTCCCATGACTTCCTCGCGGAGTTCTTCGAACTTTCCATGAGTTTACTTTGTTTGCGGCAAGTGAAATATAAAGAGTACAGTGATTGGAATAAAAAGAACCTTGCGTATGACCAGTAGCGGTCCCAGACAAAAAATCTGGGGGCACAAATTCCTGCCCATATGCACGGCCCAGCTGGCGAAGCCCGTGCACATAGGCAATATAATAAAATCCGGTTATATTGGGGGGGCATAAACCCCCGGCCCTATCCTAGAACCGCTACTGCTTACGAACATGTACCACGCATATTCCTCCATGTTGGACAGCTTAAATATTGGGCTACTAAAAATAAATATTGTAAATACAATAATCAAATGACGCATTATGACAATTCAGAAGTCGGAAATGCGGTGGAAAACGGAGGAAAAGGCGTTACCATGTAAATACACGCGTCTTCCGTTTTGCATGAAGGATAAAACTTACGTCGTAAAGTCGTAACGTGTAAACCAACATTAAGGTTTAGCTGACTACGATATCGGGAATCCCTACGCATGTACATTAAGTAGCTCGCGTATGTAATTAGATTGGTGACCACTGGTCTTATCTAGAG
>QLNU02015360.1:165276174-165315228 GCA_006491805.2 Dysdera silvatica | reverse complement strand
TCGATTATTTCTGTGTCTTCACTTAATCCACTGTTTCCTTCATATAGTTTTCTGTAGAATTCTTCAACTCTTCTAAGTATTTCTTCCCTATTTCTTGTTACGGTGCCATCCTCTCCTTTTAATGCAATGATGTGTTTCTTCCCAACAGACAAACTTCCTTTAACATCCCTAAGGCTCTTGTTATTTTCAATGGCCTCCCTTACTAACTCACAATTGAATTTTCTTATATCTTCTTTCATGTTTTTGCGCAAAGTTTTGCAAAGTTCTACATACTCGATCCTGCAACTGGTATTTTGATTGTCCACCTTCATAAGTCTTCGCCTTTTCATGAGTTGTTTCGTCTTCTCAGGAATTTGCTAGTTTGCTTTTTACATGTTACACTACCAATTTCGCCAGCAGGTTTCAATTATTGTCTTAACAACGTTTTTATTTGCTTTTGGGGTATCAACTTTAATAAGTCCTTTCAGTGCAGAAAAGCGTTTTTTATTTTTTATTTTTTTTTTAATTCCAACTTGAATGCTACGGTATTTTCTTTCAATTTCTTTAAATCCACCCTCTTACATACTTGTTTCCTAATGAGCTTCTGTCTTTCTAATTTAGTATTTAAGTGCACTTTACATCTCACCATTCGATGATCACTTCCAGTATTAAATCTGTTCAGTATGCTGCAATCTTCAATAATTGATTTCTTGTTTGCCAGGATATAGTCAATTTCGCTTGTTCCTCCATTGGGGTGTTTCCATGTCCATTTTCTTTGCGGTTTCTTCTTAAAAAAAAGAATTCATGATGCTAAGATTTTCAGCTTCTACAAATTCAATGAGTTGATCATCACGTCATTCTTTTGCTCATATCCATATTTACCAATCGATGTCTCTACTTCCTCCTGTTGTCCAATTCTTACATTAAACTCCCCCATGATGATCTGAATGTGGTGTTTCCCCTTGGTATGTAACTGTTTGATTTCTTCATAAAACTCTTCAACGTCTTTGTCGGTATGGCTTCATGTTGCTACATGTGCCTGTATTATCTGAAATTGATATCGTTGGGTTAATTAAACGATGAGCCTCTCTTCTCGAACTCACATACTTCCAACTTCAAGGAGGTAGTCTGTAATTCTTTTGTTGATTAAGAAGCCATCACCACTTGTTTTTCCAGTTTCCATCCCTCTATAATAAAACAAATGTCTGCTTTTTCATTCCACCAACTCTTCACTTTTTCTTCCGACTCTACTGAGTCCTACAATCTCTCATTTGATCTTTTCAATTTCCTCTTCCAATTCCTGAAGTTTTGCTTCAGAAGCAAGGGATTGTCCATGTGTAGTGATATGTAGCCAAGGTCAATAACGAACAGTAGCCTGGACCATTCCAGTGATTTGTAGCACCTTCTGCTTTCATGCCATGCTGACCACTACCTTAATCAGGAGCACTCCAGCATTTGGAGACTAGAGACCATGGTTTTTGGTGTGTTAGCATAGTACTGGAATTAGCCATTATTTCACCATGCTGGCTAGACAAGGTGATGAATTAGCCCTCCCCTTCCACCTTTCTATTCTTGCAGCAAATATTAATTTGCTTCATAAATAAATTGGCCGGCCCACACCCCTTGAAGTCAGGGTAAGACACCAAGTTACTAATCCAGCTAGTTCCACACATCGTCACATACGTTCAGCGTGTGGGTCTCCTTCCAGTTAGATACCAGCAACCCTTTTGCAGGCCATATATATATGCTTTGCTGCAAAAATACATTTTTCTGTTATGAAAACAAGTTTTCTGCTCCGGAAGTTGATTTTCCGTTCTCTGAAAGTTAATTTTTCCTGCTCCAAGTCTTGTTAAGCGATTGTGATCTCTGTAAGTGTCCAATCATACTACAATTCTAATCATTTATATATCTGCCGAAGATAGAATTGCATACCAAATTTTGCAGGAATCTGACATTTCTGCCTTGTTGTTTTATTTTTTAGTCAATGAGTGTATAACTAAAAGTACAAGGTAAATATTCATAATAAGACAGTTTCTCAAAATAGTATACTATAAGAAATGGTTATAAGCCATAAATAGATAAGTACTGCATGTTGCCCACAAGTTTGATAGCTACACTTAACCTACAAAATGTTTTTCAAACATCTAAGCATGAACAATGTGACCTCCTAACAATTTTATGACAATTCAAAATCCCAGCCTTGAGTAATAGAATTATTACCTGTTAAACATGCATAGAATAATGTAACCTCTTAACTGTGTATACCAATTTAATGTCACTAACATAAATGTTTAACAAAATAACTATCAAATTACATATTACTAATACTGAACAGTAATTAAAATATATTCATCCTCGCAAAGCCCTCGGTTCCTCAGGCCTGAGCATACCCTCTGCCAAAATGCAAGAGTAGATTGTTATTCATTACTAGTTCTGTGGTTAGACTGAAGAACATCTAGTAACAAGGACCACCTTCCTCTAATAGTCAACTCGTTTTCCAGACCAGGATATTGATTGCTACTTCCAACTTAAGCAACAATCAGTTATAGTCTCCCCACAAACATCTTCGTAGTAGATAACTATGCACTTCCAGATGGTTAACCACCAGGCAAATCCTTTTATCTTTCTGCCTTTGCTATTGCATCAAACTGCTATGCTTACACAGAGCGTGTGCTTCAAGACATTCAATTGTCCTAGTTAAGTGATAGTTTTCTTCTCATTCTAAGAAAACTGGGAGATGGGGCCCTGACACTAGGCCGCTAATAGCTTTTTCTTACATTGCTAACGCTACTTGTATACTCATAATCAGTCACATCTATTATCCAGGCCCACAAACCTCCCTACAACAGAAATTTGAATACATTTATGATAACTATGGACGCCAAATCTCTTACCACACAAGTAATGAGAAACACCGTTATGTTTTCTCCCCTTTTAAATATTTTCCCTCAAATTTTCTACCTTTTATAAAATCTAAATATTAGAATGCAGTGGTTGTCTTTATTTTTTACCATATCCTTTAGTATTCTAATGTCCAAAACCTAAGAACAGACTGTGTTTTCCCCAGTATATGAAAAATATTCCTTGATTGCAGCCAAATGTGGATTTGTATTGCTGGCATGTGAACATAATATGCCAGGAAAAAAATTATAAATGGCGAAAAATTAAATTGTGACAAGTGATTTATTATGTAAGTTATAAAATTTCATAGGACATAGATGGTGAACAGATGTGCAGTTCTTATTGATAATCAGGCAGAGAGACATTTCAGTATTTAATATATCCTCCCCTTAACTACAATGCAGCTCTCACAACATCAAGATGTAGTTAGCACAAAGTAATCAAGGAGTTCTTAGGGCAAATAACCTCACTCCTTCTTCAGAGCATCGATGATACTACTGCTTAGCTTCTGGGGGAGGTTTTGAGTACAAATACATCTCAGTGCAACCCATAGGTATTTGATGGGCTTAAAGTCTGAGGAATTTTTCTAATTGATAAGATTAAAATCCTTTGTCTCCAGAAATGTCTGCACTTAAAGCTTAAAACTCAAATATTTGGTTAGTGGCCACTGGCCAGCAGATCCCTTTTTATTAGGGCCTACTTTATTTAACTGGATGGCGACAAAACCTAGAAATCAGGGAATTTTATTCTGTAAAAATCGGGGAATTGTCTGGGATGGCTCTCAAAATTACTCCATAATCAGGAAACCAGGAATTTCAGCTCCCACGTTACCCTGTCAGTCCTTCATGATGTATTATTGCCATGCTGATTTCCCCATGTTCAAAATAATGCTTCCATTTCTGTTTAAAAAAAAAGTCCCCTCTTTACTCTCATTGCCTTCTAAAGTGCAAAAAACGGCTAATTGAACTTTGAACTTACATATATGCTCACATATTTATAATTAAAGATTGATTTTTGCAGTCTATGCTTGAAAATTTTTTGAACAACCCTGACCATGAGCTAACTAAAAACATAAACCTATCAAGGTTTTCAAAAACCTAGCTGATTCCACAGTGTCTGCGTTTAGACGATTAAATCTCTGTTCCCCAGCGAGTTGTTCCAGTTTTGTGACCACATACAACCATAGCAACCATTTATACAAAAAAATTTAAATCCGGAGATGATGAGTCAATATCAGACTGCTAGATTTGTTAACTTCTTGCCGAATCTAGAAATGTACATATCTCCTGCAAAATTCATGGTATTGTGCTAATGGCAGTTTATAACTGCCGTTTGGTGACGTGATTTTTTTTTAACGGTTTTTGAATTCGTATTTAGTGGAAAGGGTGACCATAAAAAAATCAGGGAAATTTTAAGCAAAGTTTCTGAAAATCTGGGAAATACCAGAGAATTTTTTCCAGATTCTGTAGCCACCCTGTTTAAGTTAGTAGCTACTTTTGCTTAGCCAAAAAATCCTATATAATTTGTCTGTATATTAAACATAACTTTATAAGTAAAAAATGATTTGACTGACTAGTCTTGTCTTTTATAACACTATGTATTTTGTTCTAATCATTACCTTAATTCTATTAATATCATGAAAGGTAAATCACAGGAATATATGTACTAATCTAAAAATAATAGCCAGTTTTTTTTCTTTATACGTACCTAAAATATATACTAATTTTGAAAAATTCAGATAATACTTGTATATAAATGCCCCATGATCAAGATTACAAAGACATTTTATTTATTTTTCACACTTTTAATTAGTGATTAAAATTTGTTCGCCTGCTTTTCACTGAATCCGACCACAAATTAATTACAAGTATGGAATCAAAGTGTTCAATTGAAACTTCTGCATGTTTCGCTACTAGTCCATATTCTGCAGAATTGCACTGAGAAACAAAGTGGCGAATGAGATAATGACTGAAGATGTATTTTTAATTGCCATTCCTTGATATTTAGTCGACAGGTAATGACCATGAATTTTAACCTATCTGCACTGCTTTTATACAATGTAGAGTTGTATTTTCATCTATGAAAAATGTCTTAATCTACAGCACTACGGAGCAGTCAAACATGATGTAGAAGAGTCTCTCTGTAGTTTAGTTGGAAGAGCATTTGACTTTCAACCAAGAGGTCACTAAATGAAGCATAGAGTGATCCTTTTTTTCTTAGCTTCATACCCTCAGTGGTCTTGTACTCTTTTAGCTTGACTGTAATGTAGTGATGATGTGTTTATTTTTCATGCCATTAACCCAGGGTCAATTCCAAAGGTAGATAAAATCGGCATACTCGGTTAATGCATTCATCTAGTATGACATTAATCAGGGTTCAACTACCAGCTATGTCCCCTTTCCCCCATAAAAACTTAACTGCCCACTGTAATGTGAGGGGTTGGTTATCTAGTTCTTAGGAAATTCAGATTCCTTGAGAAAATGTTGGTCCACTGATCTATGGTGTCATAGTTATAACGCAGTTATCTATTGTGCCATTAAGCTGAGTTTTACTCTCAGTGTATCGTAGAATGTATGACTTTTTTTTAGTACTATAGACTGGGGTTTTGTTCCCTTGGCAAAAAAGTTTAAATTCGTGAGAAAACTGTAGGTCTTGGTGCAGTATGACCATTGTGGTCCTTGTCCCATTTAAAAAAAAAATTTTATTGTAATATTATTTATCAATCATAGTCCCATCTTCCACCATGTGTAGTTTAGTATATTCATTAATCATGATGCTTCCTTACACCATGACCCCAGTATAGCTGTCCCTTTTCTGTGTATTTTTGTGATGGTACAAAGCTCCCCTTTTATACCAGATCCACTTACATCAAGAATCCGAGAAGCAACTAAAATTACTCTTCTGTGAAGAGGACATTGGCCCATTGATGATTTGTCTCATTTCTGTGAATATGACACCATTAAAAATGTGTACTAAATTTAGCTCTCAATAAAAAGGCAGACTACAGGCATTCAGAGATATATCCGTAATATATCACACATCTTGCTACTTCTTGTCAGGATATCTGCATACCTATGTTAGAATGTAGACTCATAAGCTAACAATTGGTTATGTACTGATTATGTTTTGCTGTTACAACTTAAAATCTGTCTTCATGCATGGTAGTAGAATAAGCAGCAACATTTTAACTATATCTGGAACACATTCCTTTGGTTTAAAACATTGTTCTTAGCCTAGACATCACACAATTTGCAGTTATAAACTCTGGTAACAGCACTCACTATGTGGCCTAATTCCTGTTTCCCAATAATTCCTTCACATGTAAAATCATGTTTGTGATATTTTTGGCACATCAAAAACTTCTCATTCGTAACTTAATTCCTTCACTAATGTCAAAATTTTAAAGTTGAGATAGGTGGACCAATTACCAGGATTATTAATGATTATCAGACAGTGGCTTCCAAACTTCAAACATGACTTCTGGCCAAGCTAGTCGTAAGGATTATAATTCACTGTATTGTTGGTGTTAATGTTGCTAACATTGAAAACTAGGTTTTAAGCAAAACTTTAATAAAACATAACAAAATAACTAATCTTTTCAGAATGGAAAACTGTGTATGCAATACGTAAGCAAACATTCTACAATATTGAGATGACCTGCTTTACAATTGTACTCCAAGATACACTAACGCAACATAGCGTAGCACATTATATGACAAGGAGATAAACATACAATCACGTAATCGTGTCCAAGTGGAAGCTTATGGCTATTAACAGATTAGCAAGGGGTCCTACTTTTTAAAGAGACTAGGGGCAGTAGCAGTGACAGAAGGAATATGTAGAAACCATGTCTCACAGATAATTATTAATCAGCAGTGGCTCAGATGATCGTGTGGTGACAAGATGCAGTGCAAACCACCCACACATGTAATATCAGTGTTAAAATTAACTATTTATATGATGTAAATAGTGTTCCTAAAATGAATAGATATAAATGAACTTAAATGGTTAAAAACAAACTAGAGGCAAAATATAGTATTACATGCCTAAATTAGTCTTGAACTATATTAAAAAATAATTGTTTTATGGTATTATATTTTATGTAATAATAAATGTTTATCAGCGTGTTTTACATTAGTTGGCACTATTTGTAGTTTCATTACTTTTTTAAATTACAGTTGGCACGGCTTAGTACGCAAAAGGTAAATGTGAACCATGTAATGGATATTGGATCAGGATTAGGCCACCTTTCAAGATTGCTTTCTCTGAAATATGATTTAGTGGTAACTACAATTGAAGCTGAAAGTGGACATGTTTCATTGGCAGCTAATTTGGATAAAAAGGTGGTTTTTTGCTCCATTTAATATATTTAAACCATTATAATTTTTTTAATAAAAATTGGATGTGTTCAACCATGATATATCACTAAGCTATGTTAAAATAGTAACAAATTATCCCATTGACTTATGCAATTCCATAAGTCAACTAGATGCTTTCATAGGCCCAGTATTGACCCTGAGGGACCCCATAATTATTTTGTAGTTCTTTTGAATAACTGTTTCCAATTTTTACAATTTATTTTCTACCTTTTAAATAACTTTATATTAATTTGTATATATTTCCACGGATAATATATTCTTCTAGTTTATTGAGGAGTATCCCTCTAACTAAGACATCAAAGGCCTTACTCAGATCAAAATATAATCCCATTACAAATTCTTTATTGTCAATTTTTTTCCTGTATTTTATTTATAGTGTGTGCTGCGTGTGCAACCTCTGTTTCATCCGTGACATCTGCCATGTTTATTTGTAAAGTAGTTTTATTTTAATTGTTTTTGTCCTTTCCCAACAATTTATTAATGCTTTTCCATTGCAATTTAATATCCTTATTTAACTGATTATCATTAAAATACGTACTTTTTGTTCGATATTATTTTATTTCATTTGTTCTTTTTATAAATCCTTTCTAGTTTGATTTTGTACATTTTTCATACAATTTTATAATTAAAATTTATATATAAAATTTGTATATATTTTAATATATTTTTATTTATCTAGTTTTTATAATTTTATCATAGCTTTTTGTATTTTATTACTTTCTTCTTTGAAACAGATGTTGTAATGAGTTTTTATAATTTTTATAAATGTACCATATATTTTTTCCACATCAGTGTTGAGACCCTCCAAGACTTTCCAATCTGTGTTCTGTAACATTGTTTTAAATTTGTCTGTAGTTTTCTTAGAGTAATTTCTTTAATTAATTTCTTTCTAATTTTTTTACAGATTAACTTTAGTGTTGCTTGTTAATCTTATTAATATTGGCTTATGATCACTTACATGTATCTCCAATATACAGTAGAACCTCCATATAATGAAATCGACGGTTCCATAAAAAAAAATTCGTTATATAGAAAATTTGCTATGTGGAAACGATGTATTCATGAACCAGGGCAGTGCAATATGATACCACAATTAAAATCCCATTTTTCAGTAAACGACTGTTTCTCATAAATAACATTCAACCATTTAAAAATAGATGTTTTTAAGTGTGAAATATACATGCATATAAAAAAAAAAAATTCTTACCTTAAAATGAAAACGTATTTAATGCTTCTTTCATACACATTCATGCTTTTGTGCAAAAAAATTCTAATATCCTGCTGTACAAAGTGCGGCAGTGTAATTTTCTATTTTGGAAGGTCAATAAAATAAAAGATGTTATAGCTATCATTGTAATTGTATTTTCTCCTTATTGTACAACATTGGAAATTTACGTTTACAGTGTTTTAAAAATTGTATCCAACAAGTGGCACCCTCCATTGACAATACACTGAGTTACCTGAATTCGTAAGTGTTGGTCATTAGGGCCGGCAGCATAATTTGCTGATTTGAATTGGGTGCCAGGAAGTGAGATTTGGCCATTAAAGGGTGTGGATGGTCCCATTCGAACCGGTGGGTCTGGAAGTTTTTGGCCATTCACTTTAGTACTGAAAATGCATTGGACGAGGGAACAGTGCACGTTTGCTGTAGAGGCTTACTTTTCTAGCAGTCGCTTGATAGTCGCCACGCAGTGAGCATTCCCCATGCACTTCAATATTGCTGTACAAGTTCGTGTTCCTGGCCAGCAATCGATTGTTACGTGGGTAAACACATTCAGGATAAATTGAAGTGTGGAAAAGAGAAGATCAGGGGAATGGACTATGAAAGCACCCCAAAATATCGGGTTGGTAAGGCAGTCTGTTTTGCTATGTCCTTGGTGCTCAGCATGCAGCTGCCCTTGGAATGTTTGATCGTTCTGTGAGGCGAATTCTTCATGATGACATCCACTTTCATCCTTACAAGTTGGCCGTGGTGCAAGAACTCACTGCACACAATTTTGCTACTAGGCATCATGCATGTGAAACGTTCCTTGAAACTTTGCCTGATGACGCACTTGTGTTCTTTAGTGACAAGGCTCATTTCCATCTTTCTGGATGCGTGAACAAGCAAAACATGCGCTACTGGAGTGATAACAATCCCGAGAAGATAATGAGAGACCCCTTCATTATGAATGGGTAACTGTTTAGTGTGCACTGTCAAGAGTAGGGTTACTGGACCCTACTTTTTTTAAGAGAATGGGGTTACAGTTACAGTGTCATCTGATTGCTATGTTAAAATGTTCGAAAAATTTTTTCTGCCAAGTCTTGATGAGTGGATGTGGGGATGTATGGTTTCAGCAGGATGGAGCCATGGCACACACGGCACAAACTCCAATGCGTGTTTTGCGAAAACACTTCCCCAGGTGCCTAATTTCTTTGAGGGGCGATCTTCAATGGCCGGCACGCTCACCCGATCACCAGATATAACCCCTCATGACTTTTTTTTATGGGGGTATATGAAATCCCTCATATACACCTATCGTCCAAGGACCCTTGCTCAGCTAATGGAGGATGTACGCCAAACAATAGCCAACATACTCATCGCTAGGCTGGAAAAAGTCGACCAACATTTCGGAATTCAGGTAACTCAATGTATTGCCGGTGGAGGGCGCCACTTGTTCGATACAATTTTTAAAACAGTGTAAACGTAAATTTCCAATGTTGTACAATAAGGAGAAAATATAATTACAATGATACCTATAACATCTTTTATTTTATTGACCTTTCAAATCAGCAAATTACGCTGCTGCACCCTCTACAACAAATGGTGATGTTGATTCATCATAAAAGTGTTAGCACCCCTGTGGGAAATTTGCAATGTCTGGATTTCTGGTAATCAAACGAGCAAAAAAAGTGCAATGAGTGATGCTATTCAAACAATACAGTGTATTCAAAGACAATTGGGGCCTGTTCATAGCCTAGCAGTTTCGCACTGTATGGGGCAACCAGACACAGGTGTTTGTGCTTAGGAAAACTCTTTATTAGGGAGATTTAATTCCCTTAGGCGTGCCTCATTTTGTTTGATTGCCACGTATTTTAAAATCGTATTGTGTTCTCATGGTATGAGGGAACCCGATGTCACTGACGTGACCACTCGATTTTCTGTTTTGGTCGTTAAAAATTTCGTTATATGAAAACACTTTCGTGTATAATGACCATGGGGATTTACCAAAACTTCGCTATATAGAGAATTTCGCTATACGGAAGTACGTTATATGGAGGTTCTACTGTAGTTACGTCCATTGGTATATTTGTAAAACACAAGTCAGTAGTACTGGTTGAATTTAATACTATTCTTGTGGGTTCTAACACTTGGTTTTCATACCCCATGGATTCCAGTAAATCAAATAGCTTATCCTTATCTCGACTTTCATTACCTATATTAATATTAAATTCATCAACTATCATTAATTTTTTTTATTTGTTTTGAATATAATTTTGTTTTCTAGTATATTTAAGAATAAATCTGTTTCCTGGGGGTTGTCTATATAGTGCCATTAATATATTATCTATTTCTGCCCCAATTATTTCAATATCTTTCCGCAAATATTATATTGCGTATAGAATTTTTAGAGTAATATTTATTTTAGAGTACATAATAATACCTCCCCCTCTTCGAGTTTTCCTATATATAGCATTTTCGTTATATCTATTTAGACTTGTTTCACAATCATCTTTTTTCCAGGTCTCCGTAATTATGACGATTTCAGGATCCTGTTGTTGTTCGACGATATTTTCAATTGTCTCTATTTTATTGTTTATGCTCTGTGCATTCATATAAAGTATCCTTATATTGGCATTTATTTCTTGTGTCTTTAGGTCTGGTTTTTTGAGTCTTATTTTGTTTTCCCGTTTGTTTGATTGTATCTTTTTTCTCAGTTTTTGTGTTTTTGTTTCTTGAATAGCCGTTAATCATTTTAAGTCTTTTATGTCTTGTAATCCCTGGATATCATAAATAGTTGAGTTTTCATTTTCTCTTAATTTTATTTTCCCATTCGTGGTCCAAACGTATTTTCAGTTGTTTTCTCTTTTGAATTTTAAACTTCATTTAATAAGTACTTGTTCCAACTAGTTAAATGTTCATTGAAGAAAATTTTTTCACGTCCGTTGTATCCTAGTTTGTTTATTCCATAACTCATTTCTTTTTTTGACACTAGTGAATCTTATTGCAGTAAAACCTCTCTATAACAATATTATACGGACCGAGAAAAATTATCTTTGTAGAGGGAGTCATTGTTATAGGGAGGGTTCATTATACAGTAAAACCTCTCTACAACACTATTATACGGACCGAGAAAAATTATCGTTGTAGAGGGATTTATCGTTATATCGGATATCGTTGTTGGGAGGTTTTACTGTATTCGTTTGTTTTTCCCCTAATAATCTACATACATACCCTATTCTTTCATATTTCTTTTTTCCCTATTCCTGTTCTAAAACTTTTTGGTCTGGAATTATGCAAAAATAAAACCCCTACAAAATTATAATTGTCTCAAAACTGAACATTTTAAAATTTTGAGTGCTTATAAAAAATGAAATTATGAGTTTATCAGAAATTTGACTTCATATTCATGGTAAGGAGGCCAAGATCTTTAAAATGTACTTGGTCCTTGATGAAAAGTACAAGGGAAACCCTGAAAGCATTAAATGTAATTAGATGTTTTTTGATGAATTTTGAGTCAGCAGAAGAACATATAAAAACTGTTTGTGGCCTAAAAAAGTAGTGCAAAAAACAATGCCAAAAGAAAGGCAGTGCTATATAACTGATTGCTGTACCATTTTAAGCAAGTAAGTTTTGTGACTATTACTTCAATTTTCAAACAAAGGAATTTCTTCGTTGTTTCACTTGCTTATACTTTATTTTACTAATATTATCTAAGATTTAGTTAAAATACATTCGAAGACACTTCTTCTGCTAAATTTTTCTCACACCGTATATATGGTCACCCTGCTAATAGGGTCATATTTTCCAGGAGTATGTGAGTGATCTTATATCCGATACTGACTGTATTAAATGAATCAACGTGCAACTGTAGATAGAATCATACACAGAGGCAACGAAAGCCAACTTGGGCTCCCTTCGACCGTCCCCCATGACCTCTTCCCTGGGCCAGGCCCCCCCCACAGCATGGGTCCCTAGACTTCATCCGGGCCCCCCCTCCAGGCTGTAGACCATGCTCTCCCCCCCATCTTGTTGGCTCTAATCATACATATAACTTTTTATTTACCAGTGGTGAAGAAAGCTCTATACAACAGATGTGCATTCCTGGTACTCAAAGCCCTGTAGTGGTGCAGTAGTAATGCATTTGCCTAACACGCTGTTATTCTGGGTGCGACTCTCAATGGTTCCTCAAAAAAATAAAAAACACTAACTACTCACTGTCATCTGGGTGTTAGTTTCCTAGGCTGTAAGAAGTTTGTATTCTTGGGAAAACTGTAGGTCCTTGCGTGATAAAGCTCGCATATCCTGATACTCAAAAACAGAAAAACTAAAACTGCCTTGTCAACTTCAGAACGTAAAATACATACTGTTTGGTGCATTACCAAACAGGTATTCAGCATAACAGTTATTTACAAGTGCTGCTATCTAGTAATAAAATTAAAGAAAGTGATTGTCACATGAGTACTTTACTACTCTGACAAGGGAAGGTCGGAGGGTGGACGACGCGGATTTTAATGACATTAGGCTCATTTGAAAGCTGTCAAAAAATTATTAGACACGTATTCGGGCATTTTTCAGAATGGCCATAAATATAGGTGTTATAGGGCCGGAGAGAGCAAAAATGGGACTATTTTCAGAGATTTTATAATATCATATTTTCAAAAGTATTGAATATTTTTTTATTGTTTTGCTTCATTACGTACCTTGCAGAAATCCATCGGATACGCGTTTCACGGTTTTTGGAGACGTAACTTATTAATAATGTTTTTTAAAGGTTATAAAATGCATGCGGAAACAAGTAGCCAAGGGCAAGAATTCGCCAACTTATTGGCTGCTTGGCACATTTGCTGGTGTAGTATAATCAGTTATTTTCGAAGGTATAAGTAGTATTATAAAGTGGCTTACATTCGGGAGTGTTGCATGACAGTTCATTTAAACTGTTCTTATATATCGTACGCATAATAAATTTAGTTTTGCATTGTTTGTTTAAATAAATTGTTAGTGTAAATAAATTTGATTTCGCATTCAACATGTATTTTTATACTTGTTTAAAATTTATTAGTTTATAATTTAAATCTTTGATAAGGATGATAAGGAGCGTATGGTCGCTATTAAATAAACTCATCCAACCTGGAAATGGGACACTTTAATCAAAAAGGGCTGTAAAAAAATGCCTAATCAGAAAACATATCTGCGTTTTAAAAAGGATAAAGTAGACGAAGGGTCACTAATCGATATGTATAAAGCAATCGAAATGGAAGTTTGGTGAAATTTATGGAAATTATGGGCAAAAAACTACGAGTTATACATGGTTTCGATATTCGGAAATGGGCAATTGAAACTTCTTTACGCTTCCCTAAATTAAAGTTTCTTGCCTGAAGCACGTGGGTAAAGGACTTTTGTAAACGTCATGGCATAACGTCTAGGAAGGTAACAAAACTTGTAACAAAAAAACTAGTGACTTCTCTGAAAGTGATCCGAAACACTGTAACAAAATTTCAAACAGAAGTGATAAAACAATTTAAAACATATCTTCCCCGTTATATATTTAATACCGATCAATGTAGATTCAATGACGAATTAACAGATAGTCGAACGCTTTGTTTCCGAGGGGAAAAAATAACATTGGGTTGTGCATCATCTCCAACTAATCAGTGTACTCACTCGTACACCGTTCAATATTTAATAAATGCTGATGGCGAAGTTGTTGGTGATGCATTTTTATGTTTACCGGAAAGCACAGGCCAATTTGGAAAAAGAGTCCAATCTTCTCTGTTTAAAGCGACAAATGTAACTATGACTTGCAGTTCATTAGGAAAATTAACGACAAACCTATTCCAGCAAATTTCGGACGAGCATTTTTTCAGAAATATGACTGAAAATTGTGTCCTTTTGTGCGATTCTTGTAGTGTTCATAAAAATCTGTAGATTTTTGAAAAGAGGTGTAGCATTGGGGGAAGCCAGATGGGGTAGTTAAAATTATTTCTGAACAGACAATTCCCATTTGCCAACTTTTAGATCGCTTTTTTTTAGAGAAATAAAGTACATAGCGCGAGAAATATGTCGATACTTTAAAATATCTGCTGTTGGTTCTGAATTAAAAATTCGAAATAATATTATCCAATTACAGTCCTTGATACACTTCCAAATGTGTTCCGATATTTTTCAACCCATGATCAATAGCATGGATTACATCTGGGTTATCAGAAGACGAAAATCCTGATTTTTTAAATGTCCGCTAAATGTGTTTCACATTCACAGGAAATGTTTGTGATAAAATACCTAATTGTAAAAATTCTCCTTTTATTCGATGCAGCCAGCCACTGCAGGAAAAATTCATATTTTTCATGCTTTTGAGACTTCCATACAACTGTTAAAAAACTTAATATTCGATAAAAATTGTAATAAATACATTTCTCCTTTCTTAAATAAAAATGAAGAAAGTTCAATTTCATTTATGTTCCTTCCTTCTAATGATATAAATCTCGATTTTCCTTTATTACTTTAACTCCTGCAAAACATCATAATTTTTTCTTATTTTTATGTCATTATCATACCATAAGTATACAGGAAAAAGAAATGCAACATATTATATTCGCCAAGCAGCCAACAAGTTGGCGAATTCTTGCGCTGTACTACTCGTTTCCGCGTGCGTTTTATAATCTTTAAAAAACATTATTAATAAGTTACTTCCCCCAAAAACCATGAAACACATATCCAGTGGATTTCTGCAAGGAACATAATGAAGCAAAAAAAAAAATAAATATTCAATACTTTTGAAAATATGATATAAAATCTCTGAAAATAGTCCTATTTTTGCTCCCTCCGGCCCTATAACACCTATATTTATGGCCATTCTGAAAAATGACTAAATACGTGTCTAATAATTTTTGAGAGCTTCCAAATAAGCCTAATGTCATTAAAAATCGTCCACCCTCCGACCTTCCCTTTTGAGTTCTGTATAAAGAAGTAGAAGTTTACAATGTCTGCAGTTGATCAATTCTTAAATGTTGCTATTTATCATTAGATTTATAGAAGCAAAAATATACTGTGTGCTATAATAAAATGTAGCTTTTTTCTTTTTTTTTATCAGGCTTTTATGAATTTACAGAAAAGTAACAATTCAGAGAACAATAGCAATGACTCTTCAATAAAGAAAGATGTTAGTACGAAAAAACTTCCACAACATTTGAAAAGCATAATGTCACTCACATTATCCCATGGAAACATGCAAAAAGTATGTAATTGTTTTTTCTTAACTTTTAAGCTTATTTGTTGGAGGAAAAGATGAACTATATAGATCAGGTTTATGTGTCTACACTTCATCCAAGGGTCTCCTCGTGCAACTAAAGAAGAGTTTGAAGAATTAGTATGATTAAGTCTGATTCTCTACATTTTAAAATTCATACTAGTCTTATTTTTAACTCGTAGTAGCTGGATAAAGCACTTTCCACGTACTTAGAATGGACTTGAACTAGTAATCCTTGAATTTTAAAAACAATGTTTTTCATCTTAACCATGAATGTATGGACATTATGGTACAACAACTCCCAGGCAGAAAAAGAATTTTAGGAAACCTGGTGGGGTACGATCCCACGTCTCTTCTTTGTCGGAGATATACTCTAACCACTAAGCTACAGGTGACCTGCTATTCCTCTTCCTGTGAGCATATTTAAGCTTCTCACTGTGAACTGGTTGTCTGAAAATTTCTTTCCTTTCTTCGAGTTTTTGTACCCTAACTTCTGTACATACATGGTTAATATGAAAAACATTTCTAAAACCTCGTAAGTCGTGTTTTCCGACTATTGCTTATACAAAAAATTAGTCTTGGCTGATGTTTAAATCACAGTCCGAGCACAGCCCGTTTTTCAAGAATAACCAATTCACAGCGATGAGCTTAAATACGTTCACAGGAAGAGAAATGACAGGTCATCTGTAGCTTAGTGGTTAAAGCACTTCTCTGGAAAAGAAGGGGCGGGGGATCATACCCCACCAGGTTTCCGAGAATTCCTTTTCTTTCTGCAATCCTTGAATTACCGTTTCAATGCTGCTTTTACAATGCTCTCTATTTGGTAAGCATATATACAAGAAAAGATAGAGCTATGCTCAGTGGCTTAGCTGTCAATGCATTGGAATAGTAATCCAAAGATTGCTGGTTCAAGTCCACTCTGGGTGTGTAGAAATGTTTCTTTTCTTTAGTTATTATGAGCCAAAAATAAGGTTTTAGTATTTACCTTCAAACAGTGGAGCATCTTACTTTTAATTGTTGTAATGTTGCACTTCATTATAATAGCTTTCAATACAAATATGTATGTTGTATGTATACTATCATATTTTGAGTATTGGAGTGTTTTGGGAACTTTGAGGAAGTATTTCTTTTACTGTAGTATAAAGTATATTTTTTAAGCTAATAATGTGCAAAACTACTATTGATTAAAATTATTGATTAAAGGGAGAAAGAGAGGGGTACTGTAAGGGATAAAATATTTTGGGATGTAATACCTGGATACAAAAATTTTAGTAAGTTGATTGTCGGTGGAAACTAGAATGGAGAAGTCTGGTGAGTAAAAGTAATGGATATTTTCTACAAGATTTTGTTTATTTTGTAAATTTTAGCTCTTTAACCAGAAATCAGATAATTTTGGAAATACAATCCATAATCCACCCATATGATTAACAATTTTAAACTCCTTGATTTTATATTCTGTTAATTCATGGAATCTTAAATATAACCACACTTAGAATTTTTCTCCTACTAAGAAATGCAACTATGTGCCATTTTTAAAGGCATTATATAATCAAGATACAAATCTTTTTACCTTTTAACAAATTACTGGTTTTACCTAAAAGATCAATTTTAACTCTGCTGTAGAAAACGTTGCACCTTCCATCGTTCTTTTCAAATTGATTTCCAAATTCTTTAGTCTTAGTATCAAAGTTCAAGAGAATATAACTAAAGAGAAATAATAGAAATGTGCCATGAAAAATATGCTGACAAATTTACTATTAAAAAATAAAGTAATAAAAATAGCCAAATTTGGATCTTTGAATACTCTTGAAAATATATAATATTGATGTAATGTTAAAACGTGGTTATAAAAATGGTCTCAAGTTTTGTATGAGTTCTTAAAAGTGCTTAATTTAGATAAATTATTTTTAAGATCCCTGAAAAGTACCTTATTTTTAAATTGTAAAAAAGGTTTGATGGAGATTTATTCTCTTTTGCAAGAATTTTCTAAAACATGTTCATAACATGGTTCATACTCATTTTGGAGAATTGAAATTAAGCACCCATGATATGTGATGATCACACAAAAGGGGGAATGGGATTTTTAAATTGAAACCAAGGACGTTCATGTTTATATGTATACATGTTTTAGTGATACTTTACGCACACATACACACGTGTGCATATATATGTATGTGTGTGTGTGTGTATATATATATCTATCTGTATGTATATCATGCTTACTAACTTATTATAAATAACTTTTATAGCCTAAAAACACAGTCTAGAAATTAAGGTCCATACTCTAAACATATACTTTCATTAGTATTCACACTACAGGTTTTATGGTCATCGACCAGTGCCTTTGAATTTCCATTCAATTCAGGGTTTTGTAACTAGTTCTTGCCATCAGAGCAAAGTCACCCTATCACTAAAAGCTTGCAAGTGCGAGACCACCATATGCACCTAAGTCCCGTATGTGTGTTTATATCATCATCATCAACTATCCACTGCTGGATGAAGGTCTCTCCAAATGCTTTCCACACAAGTCTATCCTGAGCAATTCGCTTCCACGTCACCCCAACCTGTTTTCTTATTTCATCCACCCATCTAGTTTGAGGACGTTTTCTAGGTCTTCGGTGGTCTCTTGGAATCCAGTTCAGAATTTCTGTTGTCCATCGTTGATCAGTTCTTCTTGCAATATGCCCAGCCCATCGCCATTTCAGCCCTTTTACTTTAACAATGATGTCCTCTACTTTGCTCTCTCACCCAAGTGTTTCTTTTTCGATCTCTCCTAGTTATTCCAAGCATGCACCTCTCCATGCTCCTTTGCGTTGTCTGTAACTTTCGTATTGCTCCAACTGTTAGACTCCATGTCTCTGATCCATAAGAGAGGACTGGCAATACACACTGGTTGAAGACCTTTCTTTTTAGACACAAAGGCAATTTCCCCTTCAGGATAAAACTGTTTCTTCCAAATGCACTCCAGCCAAGTTTAATACGTCTGTTGAGTTCTTTCATAATGTTGCCATCCATTGAAATCAGCTGGCCAAGGTAAATATATGAATCAGCAATTTCTAGCTCAATGTTGTCAACTTGTATTTTTGTTTCCTCTACGAAATTATTGAACATGATCTTAGTTTTTTGTAGGTTCATCTTGAGTCCAACTTCTTTACTTCTAGTTGAGAGCTCCTGTACCATGTCTTGGAGTTCTGATGGGTTCGTTGAAAAAATAACAATGTCATCAGCAAACCGCAAATGATTTAAATATTCACCATTTATTTTTATTCCCCTGTTATTCCAATTTATCTGCTGAAAAATCATCTGTAAAGCTGAAGTAAAAAGTTTTGGAGAAATGGTATCTCCCTGCCTCACACCTTTACCAATTTTGATAGCTTCGGTATCTTTATGTAACCGAAATTTTGCACTTGCATTTTTATACACACGTTTCACCATGTCAATGTACACTTCCTCGATGTCTGTTGATCTTAAAGAGTTGATGACTGCTGATGTTTTAATAGAGTCAAAGGCCTTCTCATAGTCAATAAACGCCGCACACAATGGAAGTCCATATTCGTGTATTGTTTCAATTATTTCTTAATACTTGAATATGGTCTACTGTACTGAATCCACTTCAAAATCCAATCAAAGTAATGAAGTCAATAAATGCCACACAAAATAGAAATTCATATTCATGTGTTTTTTCAATTAATTCTCTTAATACCTGAATATTGTCTGCTGTACTGAATCCACTTCGAATGAGCTGCATCTAATTTTTTCTGCAGGCGATGTGTTAGCACTTTTGTGAAGATTTTATAAATAGCAGGTAACAAGCTAATTGGTCGGTAATTTTTCAAATCCTCTTTATCACCTTTTTTATGCAAAAGAATTACTGTTGCAGAATCCCATTGGTTTGGTATGTTACCGCTGTTAAGACATTTGGTAAAGAATTTTGCAAGTATGTCTTCTACATATTCTCCAGCTTCTTTTAGGATATCTAATGTAATACCATCATCACCAGGGGCTCTTCCTTTCTTCATATTTTTTATTGCAAATGAAACTTCTTCTTTTAAGATTTTAGGAGCTGTTCCTTCGACTATTGCGGCGTCTTCGTTTAATCCACTGTTACTTTCATATAGTTTTTTGTAGAATTCTTCAACTCTTCTAAGTATTTCTTCCCTATTTCTTGTTACGGTGCCATCCTCTCCTTTTAATGCAATGATGTGTTTCTTCCCAACAGATAAACTTCCTTTAACAACCCTAAGGCTCTTGTTATTTTCAATGGCTTTCCTTACTAGCTCACAGTTGAATTTTCTTATGTCTTCTTTCATGCTTTTGCGCAGAGTTTTACAAAGTTCTATGTACTCAATCCTGGAACTGGTATTTCGATTGTCCACCTTCATATCTCTTCGCCTTTTCATGAGCTGTTTCGTCTTCTCAGATAATTTGCTATTGTGCTTTTTACAGGTTACACCACCAATTTCCCCAGCAGTTTCAACTATTGTCTTAACAATGTTTTCATTTGCTTCTGAGATATCAATTTCTTCAATAAGTCCTTCCAGTGCAGAAAAGCGATTTTTTAATTCCAACTTGAATGCCTCGGTATTTGCTTTCAGTTTCATTAAATCCACCCTCTTACTTGTTTCCTAATGAGCTTCTGTCTTTCTAATTTAGTATTTAAGTGCATTTTACATCTCACCATTCGATGATCACTTCCAGTATTAAATCTGTTCAGTACGCTGCAATCTTCAATAATTGATTTCTTGTTTGCCAGTATATAGTCAATTTCGCTGGTTCCTCCATTGGGGTGTTTCCATGTCCATTTTCTTTGTAGTTTCTTCTTAAAAAATGAATTCATGATGCTAAGATTTTCAGCTTCGGCAAATTCTATGAGTTGATCGCCACGTTCATTCCTTTCCCCGTATCCGTATTTACCAACCGATGTCTCTCCTTGTTCCTGTTGTCCAATTCTTGCATTGAAATCCCCCATGATGAGCTTGATATGTTGTTTCCCTTTGGTGTGTAACTGTTTGATTTCTTCATAAAATTCTTCAACCTCTTCGTCGGTATGGCTTGATGTTGGTGCATATACCTGTACTATCTGAAGTTGGTATCGCTGGGTTAGTTGAACAACGAGCCTCGCTGCTCGATCTGATGTACTTTCAACTTCAAGAAGACAGTCTTTAATTCTTTTGTTGATTAAGAAGCCAACACCACTTGTTCTTCCAGTTTCCGTTCCTCTATAATAAAACAAATGTCCGCTTTTAAGTTCCACCAATTCTTCACCTTTTCTTCTGACTTCACTGAGTCCTATAATGTCCCATTTGATCTTTTCAAGTTCCTCTTCCAATTCCTGAAGTTTTGCTTCAGAAGCAAGGGATCGTCCATTATACGTAGCCAAGGTCAATAACAAACGGCAGCCTGGGCCATTCCAGTGATTCTTAGCACCCCCTGCTTTCATGCCACACTGACCGCTGCCTTGATCAGGAGCACTCCAGCACCTGGAGACTAGGGGCCATGGTTTCTGGTGTGTCAACATAATGGAGGAATTAGCCATAATTTCACCACGCTGGCTAGACGGGTTGGTGAATTAGCCCTCCCCTTCCGCCTTTCTATCCGTGTAGCAAATATTAATTTGCCACATAAATAGAAAGCTCAGCCTGCACCACTTGAAGGCGGGGTAGGACACTAGGTTACTGGCCTGGCCGGTTCCACACATCGTCACATACGTTCAGCGTGTGGGTCTCCTTCCAGTTAGATACCAGCAACCCTTTTGCAGGCCATATATATATATATATGTATAGACATGCATGTGGAATTTTGGCACATACTGTGGTCTCGCACTTGCAAGCTTTTAGTGGTAGGGTGACTTTGCTGTTGTAGCAAAAACTGGTTCTAAAACACTGAATTGAATGGAAATTCAAAGATACTTGTCAACCACCATAAAACTTTTATTATGAATACTAATGTGAGTAGATGTTTAGAATATGGACCTTAATTTTTAGACTGTAGTTTTAGTCTATAAAAGTAGTTATTCATAATAAGCTAGTAAGCATGAAATACACACACACACACGTGTGTGTGTGTGTGTGTGTGCATAAAGTATAACCAAAACATGTGTATATATATATAAATATGAATGTCCTTGGATTCAATTTAAAATTCCCATCCTCCCCTCTTGTGATCATCACGTGTCGTGGGTGCATAATTTTAATTCTCCAAAAAGAGTATGAACCTTGTCAAGCAATAGCAGTTAGAAAGGGAACGTTAAAACAGAAATTGTTTTTATTTTCTCCCTTGAAACATTTATTAATACTAAAGGAAGGTGTACCTGTTCTCAGAATTACTTGGTCATCACATTATATATATACACACAAATTGGAGACTGCTTATTTCTCCCATATTATTGGTTGAAGACAACAATTGGTTTTATGGGAATACTCCCAATCATAATGCAAATGCTTTTGCAATTGTATGCTGTTATGTTTAAAGCTCTTTCCTTGACTTATTTCTATAATATTATATTGTGTTTTTTGTAAAAATTCATTGCTTGTGTTCTGGAGCAAATATTTTATGTATGGGTGGAAGCTATACATTGTGGTTTACATTTAGATTATAAAACAAGCATGGAGAGAAAAGGATGGACAGCAAAATCTTGTAAGTAGCTTCCAAAAAGTTTAGAAGATTACTATCTTAAATTAGTGTAATTGCAGAAACTGGATTTCCAAGTAATCTTTTGGTATAAGAATGTGTTTGTACATTTACACTCTTCATTTCATTTATAATTTTTCTGTATTGCTAAGTTGTATGGAAAGATTTTTTCTACGAACTCCTAAACAGTATATAAAATTTCCCACTAAAATTTGTGTGTGAAAAGTTTTATTTTATGGACCACTCTTTTTGCTCCATTTATACAGATTATTAATTATGATCTCTTATCAAACCAAATACTTTTTCAGCTCATCCTAATATTTCATAATTATAATCATTGCAAGTGATGGCAATTATACCATATCTGAATCCTGCAAAGTGAAAGTAAATATATCATACTTTAAAAATTACGTTAAGCTGTTGGTCCCATATTATACACTGGTGTACAAAAAATAAGGATGGGACAGATTTTCTCATGTAATGATGCGTTGCAGTATTTTAAATGGATAAAAAGCATACCATAATATCATTGAGATGTAAGACTATGTGAAAGGTGAGCAGCATTGGCCAAGGAAGGGGATGCAAAAGACCTTTATTCAAAAATGGATTCTGAGGACAAAAGACAAAATGTTCAGGTGGCAGGCAAGAATAATGGAATCCTCGGTATGCTGATCAGATATGATCAACCCTGACTGAGATGCAGGATGCACAGCATTTGTTCATCCTCAGTTTGTCGATGAGCTCTTGAGCCATCATAGCCCATTTCTCTTTTAGAACCGATCGCAGCTGTAGAATTGTTTCTGGCAGATAGCAACATGCTGCTAAATGTCTCCCAAGAACATCCCATGCATGTTATATTGGATTTAGATCCAGGGACTGTGCAGGCCACTCTATGCGGTGGTTATCTTCACTCTCCAACAGCTCAGCAACAGTCACTGTACGATAAGGTATAGCGTTACCACAGTATACAATAATTTCTGCCACCCACGTATTAATTACAGCTCAAACTAGAGCTTTATTCGTTTTTGGAGAAAAAGAGACGCTTTCCCCATCCTGGATTCGAACCAGGGTCCCTCCGTTTAGCCCGGAGTGTCTTGGACCGCTAGACGAATGAGGACAGGAAACAACGCTCTCTTTCTCCGTATGTAAAGATGTTAAGGTATTATTACCCTCCGCAGGGATAACACAATTGCCAAATATGGTCAACACAAGAAAGCCTCCGGGGCGAGATTTTTGTGAGTTTTCGTGGGGGAATTTATTATACAATAATTTTTGCCACCCACGTATTAATTACAGCTCAAACTAGATCTTTTTTGTTTTTTTTTTGAGAAAAGAAAGTATCCGTATTTGGAGCACCTCCAAAAAATTCCTTTTATCAGGTCATGCGTCCTGCCCTAATTTTTTTCTAGATGAAACACTATCATAATGTCACAGTATGCACCCAAACAATATGAAACCATATTTAGGAACACAGACTAGGAGCAAGGGGCTTCTGTGATATATGGCATTGGAATTAACTCGCTGTCATCAAAAATGTGGCTGAGCAATTTTCAAGACAACATGAATGCCTCAATGTACCATAAACGAAATCATTATGCCCATTGTGATACTGTTTCATGCTGCAATTAGACACACACAGTCTGTTTTCTCAATTACAATGCAACCAGTTAGTGTGCCAAGTTAGTGCTTCACAAACTGGAAAATCATGGGATTGACTTATCATAGCTGCCTCCAAAATCTCTTGACCTTATTCCTATTGAGAACATTTGAGATGCTATACAGCAATGTCTGGATAACCAGGTTTCATACCTGTTCCACAATGGTAGACCTCTGTCACGTGTTGCTGGTCCTCTGGTGAGGCATTTGTAATGCATTCACATAGCTTACCCTTAATCCATATTTGACTCCCAAGAATATAAAAAAAAACAAATGGATATATTAGGTTTACCGGAAAGTTCTGTCTGTTTGGGAAGCAAAAGAAAATAATGAATTTTTCATACCTTCAATAACATTTATTGTACAATATAATTTCCGACGTTACTTATGACCTCTTGTCAGCGTGATGGTGATTTGTAAATACCATTTTTTTTAAATGTCTTTTTCTTACAGGCGACGAATTCAAGTAGTGCTTGACTGACACCTGCTTCAGTTTTGAATTTTTTCCCCTTCAAATAATTTTGCAAGGAGAGAAACAAGTGATAATCGGGGGGTGCTAGGTCTGGGGATTATGGTGAATGCAGCAGAGTTTTTCCCAGCCTAGCTCTGCTATTTTTGATGAGTTGCTAAAGCAGCATGTGGTCTAGCATTATCATGGTGCAGTATGATGTGCTTCTTATTGAATATCGCCGGCCTCTTTTCTTTGACTTCTTTGTTTAAATCATCCATTTGCTGACAGTGTCTCTCTGAATTGAGCTTTTCATTAGGTTTCGAAAGCTCATAATGTATTTATCCTTGGATGTCCTGCCATATCCACATCTTTCTCTTATTCAGGCTCAAGCTTGGTTTAGAGATGGAGGGGGCAGGTTATCCGGGCTCACAGTATGCTCTTTTCCTAACAATGTTTTCTTAGTTAATCCACTTTTCATCACCAGTTATCATCTGGTCCAAGAAGGGTTTGTTTTTGTTCCGAGCAGGCAGAGATGTGCATATGGCGACTCGATCATGCACATTTTTCTCACTTAACTCATGAGGCACCCATCTGGAATATTTATAGACCAATCCTAGTTTCCAAATATGGTCTGAAATGGTTTGTTGAGCTGAGTTAAGCTTTTCTGTAATCTCCGATGTTGTCGAAAAAGGATCTTGCGCTATCATGGTCTTGACAATATCGTCATTGATCAAGGATGGCCACCCAGAGCATGGCTTATCATTAAGGTCTAAATCACATGTTTCAAATTTTTTTAACCATCTTCTGCACATTCTATCCAAAACTGCATCTCCACTAAAAACTTTCACTAAATTTCGACATGCTTCTGTAGCATTTCATCCTTGTTAGAATTTGTACAAAATACAGTGTCGTAAATGAAGTTTAGTGGTAGCCGTGTTTACACGATCGCGTCTCACTTAATATTGACATGAGACACTTTTGTTTTAATTAATTTAGAAGAGTACATTTGTATAAATGCAATAATAAAGAGAGACAGCCATGTATGTCACAAATGAGCATGTGCATGCATGTTGAAACTTGATATAGCATGATCGGACAGAACTTTCTGGTAGACCCAATATTATTCACTGTTGTCTGGAAGTTGGTTGTAAAAGGTTTGAATTTCTTGGGGAAAATGTAGGCCTGCTGCTCTATAGTGGCCATGTTTGTCTATCATACCATTAACCTGGGTTCAACTCCCAATGGTATTGTAAAAGGCACAACATTTTTCTGCCCACCACTGTCCAGGGTGTTTTTCCTTTAGTAACAAAGGTTTGGATTCTTTGGAAAACTGTAGGTCACAATGCAGTATGTCCTTTGCTATCTTTGCAACATTAAAGACACATACGTTGCCTCCAATATCAGACCTGCCTACAATAACAATCAGTCTTATTTCTGTTGTTAATGCCTTAACATCATTTGGGCATCATTCCAGATTGATGAACTGAAGGTGATGTATTCAGCAGACTTGTGGGCCAAGTGGAGAAATGTTTCCCATTTCTCTCTAAATACTTTTAAAAGAGCTTGCATACCACAGGCTATATCATAATGTTAATTGACAAATGATGTGACTACCGACACTGATAACTGATATCCAGTAGTCACTAAATTTGCATATTATGTTTCCCTTAAAAGCCACAATATCCCTAATTTTTGTAACCTGTGTATAAACTTTAATATTAAGAAATTTTTTTTGGTTTGAATCCATTTCTTGGCACAGAATGTGATCTTTGCCATCCTTGTACCATGAAACAAAATTAACCAATTAAATCTCTTTTGTTTAGCCTTTATCACAAATTCTTAAAGAAGGAAAAATTATTTCTTAATATTCCTATTTCTTCTTGATATAAATTTAAAATTTCATTTTAATTTTAAAATAATTTGTAAATATATATATTTTTTTTAATGGTTGCAACTAAAATATTAAAAATATTTTTAAAAGCTGTTGTATCCCAGCTACGTGAATTTATATATACTAAACTATTTCTCCCATTTTACTTTCTTTCGCAGCAGCCATTTGCATTGATTGGTTTACATACATGTGGAGATCTTTCTGCTACTTTAATCAGAATGTTTCTTGAAACTCCTGAAGCTCAAATCCTACTATCTGTTAGTTGCTGTTATATGAAATTAAGTACTGGACGGTATGATATAAGATTAAAATGTCTTTATCTCCACTGCTGGCTGTCCAAAATGCAACACCATGAAAGAAGTATCCAATAGACTTGAAATTTGCACCATGCATAGATCTTGATAAGAGATGCAAATAATTAGTATTAGAACACATGTGCAAATCATGTGGGCCAGTAACATCACCTACAAGCACTATAAATAGGGAAAACAGAAGGCCGGTTTTAAATATTAGAATTATGTTTTCCCACTGATACTTTGTATCCAAAATTTCGGCATGGTATTCAGCTTTATATCCAAAGTTTCACATGGGGATGTATTTTCAATCATTTTACCCTTGTACCCTATGTCATTTATCCAGTAAATATGACTTTGATAGTTCTTGAACTCCATGGTGTTACATTTTGAATGGTCAGTAGTGTGTATATATATATGTACTCAGTCTGGTTTTATATGTGCCTTAATGCTGTCAAAATTACCAGATCTTAACATTTTTAAGTGGACTATAAAAATTTTGTTAAGCAAACAAACTTTGTTAGTTTTATTTGATAAAGGAAGCATGAATTACCTCTTTTGGTATTCAAGACTTCAGATGCATCAGAGAGCAATAACTTTCATTTTTGTAGAAGGGCAGTTTTCAGATCTTGAGCAGTAAAGTAGAAGGGCAAGTGGACAGAGACAGTTCTTTCCAGGACATCCCGAAAATTTTCAATGAGGTTGAGGTCTGGAAATGTTAGCCCCTGTATATGAGCAATACCTTTACTCTCAAGAAACTCGTTCGCCAGCCATTCTCTATACCAGCAGTTTAAAACCTGGGGGGTATGTGGCAGACCAGTTGGTGGTATATGAAAATAATATTGGTACTCACGGAAAACACCAACAAATAAGGAAATAACATGAAAACACAAAAACAAAATGATAGAGTTTTGGTTCACGCAAGAGCTGCTTGTGTGAAAGTCCAATATTCTACATGTGAAATAAGGAACACATTCATTGAAGGGGAATAATCTGTCTGTGAAAGTTCTTGATTTTATTGAGGCCGCCTTAACAAACTCCAGACTATTCAAATCTTTATGTGAAGACATGGACAGCCTCCATACTACACTACTTTTGCACACAGAAATGAGATGGGTTTCACAAGGAAAAGTACCCACAAAAAACTCAGCTCCGTAAAACAAGCTCCAGGATCACAGAAATTATTAAGACCCACAGTTGAAAACTTGTATATCAAGATGAATAATAGTTATTGAACTTTCATCATAAGTTAGTGTGATTAAAAATAATTTAATGCTGTTTTTATTTGTTTTGATGTTAGGCTGATATTATAAAAGATTGAAATTGTAAAATATAAAAGCTTATAAATGTAATTTGCATAGTTTGATTATTTTGCTAACGTAACAACATTACCACCTGACAAAAACAATTTTTTTGCTTGGAGGGATGGGTGGGGGTTATGAGAGGAGGGTACTCATAAATAAAAAGCCTAATTAAGGGGTGTGGGAGAGAAAAAAATGTTGGGAATCATCAAAAGAAAATCTGGACCGACTATTGCAGCACAGAGTATTACAGAAAAGGTATTCGAAGATTTGATCCTGATTCTGTCATCACAGTGTACAATGCAGGTCGATGCACTATCCTAAAACTAAATCTAACCCATACCATAATACCGTTACAACTAAAGACATTATGTTCAATTGTGTTTTTAACTACTTGCATGTTCCCCATTTTCTCCAGACCCCTACACAGTTATTGTCTGATTTTACGATAAATCAAGACTCATCCATAAAGAGTACATTGGACCATTGCACTTCTGTCCACCTTGTGTGCTGGCATCACTTTAATTGTTCTCATTTGGTCTTAGTGCTCAAAGGGACACAAATTCGTTGACTTTGGGCATAGTTCTTTGGCATGTGGTCTTTGCAACCTCACAGTACTAGTGGATATCAACTTCCGTATTACTATTGTAGCCATTACTCAAAGAGCAAGTGGGGTAACTAAACAATTGCTTTTGGCCATTAGTATATGTGATATACTAGTCATCAGAGGATGTTGTTGCCATTGGATGACCTGGAACAGGTCTCTGGTTATGTGCCCTTTCAAGAGCTGTTTCTGCCTGCCCACACTCTATATCTATCCTCCAAGCACTTAAAACGACACTCCAACAAGAATGGTAATTATTGTCGTTTGTTACATTGGATCACCTGAATGAATGGAGGAAACATTGATGTGAAGCTTCAACATTTCATTCTTTCACATTCTTTTAACTGTCAAAAGTCAAGAATGGTCACATTCCATATTAAAGCTTGTTTGATTTGCTTGTACAACATACAAAACTTTTCTCTGAATGTATCATATGTACTTAAAACATAAAAAATATGCTTAGATCTGTTTTCTTTTATTTTATGCTTGTGAATAAATACCTCTAAATATCTGAATAAATCTTGTACTATGTCCATTAAACAATTTCTTTGATCTTGCAAATAAAATTAATTTGATTTGAAAACTTTACTGATTATTATTTTTGTAATTTTTGGAGTCAGTCAAAGCAAGGCATTTTGAGTTACGTTGGATTTACTTCTGTATGCTAAACTTTAAGAAGGAAGTATACTTCAGAATGGTTCACCGTACTGAAATGTAATAGAATTACTGTAACAGTATCTCATTGGTTTGATATACTAACGCTGCCTTCTGTAAAAATTCTTAAAACATCCCTTCTACTATTCCGGCTTCTTTCAGAATATCTAATATAATTTGTCTGGAGTTCTTCCTCCCATCATATTTGTGATTACATCCACTACTACTTTCAAGATTTTGGGTACTGCTGTTTCAATAATTTCGGTGTCTTCACTTAATTTATTGCATCCTTCATACAGTTTTCTGCAGAGTTCTTCTATTCTTTTAAGTTTTTTTTTTTTTACATTGTCATTCTCTCCCATTAGTGTTATGGTTCACTTCTTCCCATTTGAAATGCATCCCGTAACATTCCTAATACTCTTGTTCTTGACTTTTCTTGTATCTTCCTTAATGCTTTTGCATAAAGTTTTACAAAGTTATGCATATTCGTTTCTAGAAGTGGCATTCTATTTGTCCATTTCAAGCCTTTTCATCTTTGCATGAGCTGTTTTATGTGCTCGGTAATTTGCTATTGTGCTGTTTATTTGCCATGCCACTAATTTCTTCAACTTTTCAGTAATTGTCTTAACATTATTTTCATTTGCCTCTGAAATTGCAACTTGTTCAATGAGTCCTTTCATAGCAGAAAATTCATTTTTTTAATTACAACTTGAATACATCAGCATTTTCTTTCAGTTTCCTTAAAAGCTATCCATATGCCAAAAACTATGGATCTATTATATTCATATGTAATTTTGAATTTATTGTAGTAGGTACTAGTATTAAATCAGCTTTACCACTTTTGTACCCCAGAACAAAACTGCTTTTGAAATCTGGCTCTTATATAATTTTCTCAATCTAAATCATGCCAGTCACTATATAAATCATCAGATCCAACTAGATCGATATGTTCTCCATTAGAAAATGGCAGTTTTACAGTTGACATTATACAGTATCCTCATAACATGTTCATTTAACACACTACTAAACCAGAGTTTGACTTCTAATCGTATTGTAGAATGCCTGCTATTTTACTTTCCACCGTAATTGAAGTTTTGTTTCTCTTAGCAGCAGTATCTCAGATTCCACTAAAAATTGTAGATCATGATGTGACATAACCTTTGGTATTCTTATGCCATCAAAACACAATGTCTTATTTATGATTTTATGCCATTCTGTCAGAGCTGGCTTCTTATTCATTTATACATATTTTATGACCTCACATTTATTATTCAGAACAAATGTAACAGCAGAGTGGAAAATATTTTTAAATAGAGAAAATTTTTTCATGTTACCATTTTTTTTTCCCCCCCAGAACTACCATGCGCACTGTATGCCTCCAACCTCTTTTCGACAGCTGTGTTTTGACACCTGTTCTTTTCTTTATGAAACCATGTATTCCTCTTTAAATCATGTTATCAATTCCACATTTCGATCTTTGTGTAGTTTCAGCAACGTTTCTCATATATATACTTCTATCACATAAACTGTATACTTTTTGGATCTCCACTTCATTTGACTCCTTTCCTTGAAGCATTTCCAAAATCGTCTGCAAGCGAGGAACTACTGATCGTCAAATACACACAGTAGGTCCGCAGCTATAAAAATCCTCTTTATTTGATTAAAGTCAGTCATTTGTATGATAAGTTAAATACAAATAACTAAACTGACCTTGTAATTATGAACCAAATGAAAAATGTAAAATTAGAATATTTTTTTTTTCTCTAACTTTTTTAAATAATGCTGCAAAACAATTTGCTAGCAAGTTTTTAATAACTAAGCCTTTATATATAATTAATATGTTCTCATGTAGATGTTTTCTACATAAATTTCCAAAAACAACACGAATATCCGTATTAATTATGAGAACCAGTATACAGGGTTGTCGAAATTAAATTCCTCTAACTTACAGGGCTCTGTAGAGCGTTGTATGGGTCATAATAACGTAAAATTTAGACAACAGACACTTCAGATCATGTGCTCGAGATTTATTAAAAAAAATAGTACAGAAGTCGCCGATAGACAGCACTGCAGCATGACAAAGCATTCTACAGATGTTTTATATATGCCCCATAGTTCTCCACAACCCTTTCCAATCGCAAAATGGTGTGTTCTACAATTGAATGCAGTAAGTTTTCATGAAATCCACAAATGTGTTGACAAATGTAGTCTTTCAGGTATCACTGGATTGTGGGTTATTGGTGAACCTGATCCTGTAAGGATCTCCATAACCATAAGTCCCATAAGGTGGGATCAGTAGAACGGCAAAGCTAAGCTCTTGGAAAACAACAGCTGATCACCTGTGAATTGGTAAAAGTTTGCCGTAACACCTATTGAATGCCACGATGAATATGGGGAGGTGCACCGTCCTGCATAAAAAATCATCTCCAGGATGTGGTGGCTTTGGTGCAGTTCCATGATTACAAACACTCTCAACATGTCCTGATACCATTGGCCAGTGACGGAACAGATTTCAAACCTTGCTGAAGTCACTTCTTAAAAAACAAGGCCCACTTGGGCACTTGATGGATTGCGCGTAGGTATTCTGTTATCCAAATGTGGCAGTTGTGCGTATTCACTTGACCATTCAGGTAAAAGTGGACCTCATCCGTCCACAGAATGTTCCACAGCTAAGCGGCATCAACTGTCATTCATGCATGAAACTGCAGCACAAATATTTCCCAGTGACGAATTTTATGACGCCTCCGTCACACAGTATAATGTTAATGTAGATATGTCTTTGTTCTTATAATTAACTCAAACTAACATTAATTTGTAATCCCAATGTATATTTTTTTGTTGTTCATGTTGCTGCCTAAATAAAGTTGCTAAAAAAAAAAAGATTATGGATTTTATAAGGATAATAACCCATGATTCATTGCATTACTTTCCAAACAGTGAAATAGTGCATAAAAACAACATAATTTAATTTTGACAATCCTGTACATTATACATAATTTTCATACTTGTATTTTTGTAGAAACCTGATATATTTAAACAAAACTAAAAACCTGCTGTGAAATGTGGCATGAGAAAATAGGGTGTGACTTTTATTCTATTGTTTCAGCATCAAGTACTAAGGACCATACTAATCTTAAATATGTAATGTGGTGTTCCTAATTATCTGTGTCTTGAACTAATGTGATGCTAACATGTTCGCCTAACTGTTCACCGTAGTCTGTGGGTTGATTCCCTAGACCTTAAGGGGTTCAGATTCCTTGGAAAACTGTAGCTCTTGGCACAGAATGACCCTTGCTGTCCTTGCACTGTAAAAGTCCAACAAACAATTTTAATTATTTACAGGGCTCTTGACAAATTGTGGTGAACTGTACTCACCAGACAAGAATGACACTCACCCACCTCAGTAAACAACTCTTGGAACCTAGTAGGAAAAAGTGATTTACTATTCACCAACTGCAAAAATCTAGTTACTAATGGCGACCAAAATTGATCATGCCCTGGTTATTTATATGGTTTTTTTTTTATACTTTTGAATTCACTAAGTTCTATATGTAATTTGTTTGGAATTACTGTCATTTTATTTCAATGTTAAAGGATTGTTTTGAATTGTGGATATTTTGTGTAGGTCCTGTGGTTTTCCATTAAGTAATTTTGTAAGTGCGTTCCCCATTTCTTTGTCACCTGAAGCTCGGGAGATTGCTTGCCATGCTTTAGAAAAGTATATTAAAAGACTTCGAGGTATTAAATTTGCTACAAAGTTGGTTTTATTTTTGCATAAAAAATATTTTTTGTAATAAATCTGACATCAAATCTAAAATAAGTAGATATAATTTTGTAAAAAAGTGGCAAATTATTAATTCATTACAAATTTTAAAACAGGAAGTATATTTTTAACCTTCAAAATATTTTTTTTTAGAAAATATACTCCAAATATATTATTAAAACAAGCATCAAGGTATTTAAATTGAAGCATTAAAAGATAATTATTCCATGTAAATTGGTGTGATAATTTTTTATACTTGAGTAAGAAAAATTTGGTGTTGATTGCATTCAATATTAGTATTCTATTTTTTTAATGCTTATTTCTTGTTTGAAACTCACATGATGATAGTTTTAGAGGATCTGTGAGGATCCCTTTCTCTTTGATTGCTCTTTATTTTTAAATAATACTTGATGTTAATAACAAATGAAGTCTTGAAATTATTTCCTTTCAGATATGTCTAAAAAGTTCATACTTAGATTAGCTTTTACTACTATTTCTGATCCTAGTAAAAATGTAATGTGATCAGTGATTCAAAAATTATAATTTATTAACGCTAGCAAATCACTAGAAACAGATTTTGATCTCATCTTTGATTTTAATCTCAGTTACCAGAGGAGAAGTATAATCAATTATCTATCACATTTATTATTTTAATAATCACTATGATTAATAATGGAATGAACTTGAGAGAATGAGAAATTATTGGAAAGTCCGAACCTTACTTTCTTTATATATGTTGAAAATAGTAAAAATAATCAGCTAACATTAATCACTGATATAATATGTATTTAGAATTTTTGTTGTTTGTAAGGATTTTAGTTCATTTGTGTGTATGTGTAACCTATTGAAAGTAGAACTATGTTCCATTAAAAACATTGTCTACAATAAAACTTACTTACTTTAAACTAAAATACGGTGAGCTTGGATATTCATTGTTAATTGCTTATTCTACTTCCTGCTTTTCAAATGCTAATCAGGAAAAGAATTGTGAAAACCCCAAAACAGAAAATTTCTTTTTTATGAATGAATTTGTATATGATTCCTTTGCAACCTGTTGTTTTTTTTACTAGGGTGTTAGCTTTATGTATATAAAAGAAATTCATAATCCCTTTCCTTTAGAAAATGCTGAGTCACTGAAAATACATTGTTATAGAGCTGTTCTTGAAAAAATCATTGTGAAATATGATCCAAGCATGAAACATCTTGGATTAAAGGGTATTAAGCATTCAGAAAAATTGAAATTTCATGAGTGAGTAAACATTTGCTTGTTATTCACATTATGGGATGTGTATATATTTTACACAATAGAAATACAGTAGTATAATTTTTATCGCATATCTTCATTGATTCTTATTTTTAGCAACTAATGCAGTTTATAGCTTTTTTCTGTGTTGAGGATTGTATTAAAAATTGATGACATTTGTACACTTTCTTTCAAAAAAATCGTTTCACCTGAAAAGGATGGAGGAGATCGTAGCGAAATACCAATCTTATGTTTCTGCATAATATGTTTTTTTTTACTTCTGCTTCATCTGTACTGCATGTCTTTTTTTTTTTTTTAATGGATGCCAGAAAAACACAAAACCAGGATTTCACTGTATTTAAAAATTGCAATATTCTAAACACGGTGGAAACATAACCACTTATATATAAAATAATATATATATAATCACCAACACAATCTATAATAGAAAACTTTACATAATTAATATAATAATAACTAATAATAATTCTGAACAAGGTAAAATATGCAGAACAGATTAATGAGAACTGAACGGATTTTCCAATATCCATGTTTGTGTGGACATTGTTGTTTGCAGCTCATACTTTGAAATGGATCAGATTTTAAAAGTGACTAGCTTTCACATATTCTGAATGTGTGTACATTATAGTTGGACTCTTACGATTTTGAAACAAATAAAGAAGGTTGCTAGAACCATGTGCCTACCATGTGAAATAGGGCTTTTGTAATTTGCAGTGGTTAGCTACGAATACTTTTACATGATTGCCGAATCATGATTTCAAGTCTGCACATGAGGACATCAGTATAAGAAGTCAAATTTATCTACACTGTTTTAAAAAAAAAAATGCATTTGCCAATATTTGCTGGCATATAGTAGCCATAATTTTTTCATTTATGAAAAAAAAAAAAGTTCGATTTTATTTCCATTATATGTAATACCCGTGATCACAACTGTAACAGCATGGACCTTGTCATATTCAAAGTGTTTTTCCACTGTTGGCCAGACAAATCAAATATATTTTTATTCATTTTGTGAAATATGAATGATGCCTGAAATAAGCTTAGTATTAAAAATTTTTCACTTAAGAAAAGATTATTATTACAAGTCCCACCCTCCTGGGGGTAGGCTTGTAATAATAAATATCTTTTTGTGTAATAATAGATTTTTCTGTAATAATAAATATTTTTTTCTCTCATACTATAAAAATGCAGAAACAAAATTTATCCGTAGCCATATTTGCCATTTTAACTGCATGGTAATGTGGAGGTGATGTGTTTGTTTAATGTATGAGAAATTTGGGTTAAAATCCTGCTAGTAACAAGCACTTGCCCCCCCCTCTTTTTTTTTACAAATCCACGTTCCTGGGGTTTAATTCCCTAGACAAGGGGTCTTCAACCTTTTTTAATTAATTTATTAACTGCTAGTCATATGAGGTTGTATTGATAGTTAGTGCCCTATCACACACAGGTGCAGAATTGGCAGTCAATGTGTTAAAGGGCCAATTTTGCTTATCCTCGTTGGCTCACTAGCCAGACTACTGTACCAATAATACTAGAACTGAACAAAGGTGGATCCGGAGGGGGCACAGAGGGCACCCATGTAACCACGATTGTTTCCGGTTTTTCTCAGGTTTCACTCGAAAATATTTTCTGCATCAGTCTCTGGGACTGAATATATACTGTGTATTGCAATGTAATATAGGAATGGAAGCAAAAAATGTTTACAATACTTTTAGCTAATATGTAAAGCGAAATCAAACCTTTTGGTGAGATTTTTGGCACTGCGTATTTTTAACAAGCTTGTCATTATCAGGCCTTGTTAATGATGCTGCAAACTTAAAAGTATTTTCAAGGTAGATATCAGTTATTCTGGTCTTAACTTTTCATTTTATCAACTTCATTTTTGAAAAGAGCTGTTCAGTGATGCATGCAGGGGTTGATGAAGGTTGTAGCCCCCATTGTGATGGAGTTACAGCTTTGAAACCCCTTTAATCTTGTAAGCCCCCCCCCTATGAACTTTCTGCAGATGCAAGTGCTCCCAAATAGTGACAGCAGTTTTAAAGTATACAGTCAGATGGTTGCAGAGGTGGCCCTACAGTTTGCGAGGCCTTATGCAAAAGGACCTGCATATAATGAGGAGCTTGAGACCAAAGGAAATGTATGCTATATCTGACCTGTAAAAATCTTGGTCATTAAAGAATTGAATTCTATTCTACTTAATCATTGTACCAAACAAAATCTACATTTCCCTAGCTTTATATCTGGAAACTCACAAATGTGTGCTCGTTATAAGTGTGTTCTACTGTATTTGAAAGCTTTTCTAAATGGTTTTGATTAAGAGTGGGAGGACAAGAGAGAGAGAAGCAAATTGCTAAAAGAAAATTAACTACATTACATACTGATCATATTTAATCAATGGCTCAAATGTTTATAAAAGGTTATATTGATGTTTAATTTGAACACTGTGACTTAGTTTTGCAGGATTACTTGGGCTTCCTACCTAAATTATTGCTCAACTCACGATATTCTCGCTTAACGTAAGCTCATTCATACCTAAAATTGTTCAAAAATACTTCCTACTGTTTTTTTACTTTATACGTCTATAGCGTGTTAGGCAGTTTTGGATAGGATTGGTGGCTTAACGAGACCTCTAAACAAATTATGTTTTCACGTGAGTCTTAATAGAATCAAACGCTTCATATAAAATGCGTCTTGGTTTGGCCAAAACGTTTATGAAAGAAACAGAGAATTTGCAAAATTACAAATTTTCTCTCAACATCGAAGAAGCAACAAGTAGTAATTTGAAGAGGGTTGTCATTATTGCAGTAAGTTACTTTTCACCTGTTCACAACAGAGTAGTGGTTGAGCACTTAACTAGTATTGGCATTGTAAGAGTGTGTTCTCAAACACTTTTTAGTGAAATTTTGTGTCTTCCAAAATCTGAACATTCCATTGAATAACTTAATGTCCATTTTAATGGATTCCTGCAATGTGATGAGGGGATTGAAATCTGGCTTAGAAGTAAGAGTGTGTGAAATAGTTCCACATTTATTAGATGTGGATAGCGATTCCTGTCACCATATTAATAATGCTGCCAAGAAGTTTTGCAAGCCTTTTGAAGTGCATGTGGAAAAGTATTTTTCCGATGTTTATAATGATTTTAAATGGTCAGCTGATCAGAGATTTTTGATGCTCTTACTATTTTATACCATACTTTCCTTTCTAATAATAAGACCTTGTATTTTTCCTTACTGTGTTCCATTCATCAAGAAAAGGGTGTAAGCTGTGAAGGGAGAGCCAAGATCAAAGAAATACACAAGTATTTGAGGGAGAAAGTTTCACACCAGAAGGAAAAGCTAGGAAGAGTAGAATAGCTCAAAAGTTATTTTATGAGAAAAAGAAAACCAAACTCATATTACATTTTTATACTGCTGTACTCCCACTCTTAAGGAAGTATGTTTGCCTATTTCAAACAAAAGAACCCTTCATTCATAAACTTCATGATGAACAGGAGCAGTTGTTTTTAAAAATTTCTCCTGTTTTTTGAAACAAGAACTTATGAAGGATAAATCAGTGTGACAGTTGATTGCTTTGGGTGTTTCTTCAGAGAAAAATAGATTGAGGAAAAGTAAGATGTTTTTGGGGTCATCTACTGAGTGTATCGTAACAAAAAGTTTGAAGGATGCTACAGTAGTGGCCCTTTTAGAGCAAGCTAGTCAGGCTTATGTCCAATGTGCTCAGTACTTGCAGAAATAATTGCCTTTAGATAACCCCCTTCTTAAATGCTTTTCAGCAATTGATCCAGTAGCTCGAGGACATTCTGTTACGTTAGATAGGCTAAAAAAATTGCCCAGGTTAGTAAAAAATGTATTATTAGAGGAAGATGGAGCACAATATTCTCTTGATGTTCATTTACATTAAGTTGACAAATCTCTACTATCGCATCAAGATTGATCTAGAAATATCTTGCATACTAATGTTTGGTGGTCTGCACTTTTTAAGTTGAATAAGTTCAGTGCCCTCTCAAAAATGGTGAAGGCATTATTGAGTTGTTTTCATGGCCTTCAAGTTGAAAGTTCTTTTAGTGTGATGGGGGGGCATACTTGATAAAGAATCCAACACCATGAAAATTGAAACATTTTCATCTGTTCAGACTGTAAAATATAAGCTACTGAGTCAAAATAAGTCAGCCTTCGAATTTTTCAAGAAAAATGATTATTTTCATGAACCTGTAAATAGAAATTTATGCCAGAATATGAACTCTGCATATTCAGAATATAAGAAAGAATTAGAAGATAAAGAAATGGAAACAAAATGAAAGGAGTTAAATATCTCTAAAAACTTATGCAGCAAATTAAAATCAACTGCTTTGGTTCGAAAGGAAGAAAATTCTAACAGACTAATTCATAAAAGAAGGTTAGACAGAAACAGCTTAAAAAAAAGGAAATTACATTAAACTTTATTATTTATCAACAAACATGTAAAGTTTGTTAAAATATTTATATTTACTCATTAATAATTTTTTGTTGGATTGAGAATGAACATTATATTCACCATCAAACATTATTTATCAACGAAAATGACTGAAGAACGTAACTGACTTTTAAATTTTCTAAAATTCACACCACATTGCATGAAATCATTCATTTTGCATTTATTAATTAAAGAAATCATTATCTCTACTAAGGTGAGTTATTTTTTATGTATATATTTTATATGTTATATATATTAAAACTATTTAGGTGGGGTGACATATGTTCATGGAATGAAAATTAAGTTGTTTACCTACCCATCCTCTTGCGTGCCAGTTTTCCCCCGCGAAATTCAGCTTTTTATTTTGCTGTCCACTTTCACCCCTG
>QLNU02015360.1:165258735-165276074 GCA_006491805.2 Dysdera silvatica | reverse complement strand
GATCATTTATCAACGAAAATGACTGAAGAACGTAACTGACTTTAAATTTTCTAAAATTTACACCACGTTGTATGAAATCATTCATTTTGCATTTATTAATTAAAGAAATCTTTATCTCTCTACTAAGGTGAATTATTTTTTATGTATATAATTTATATGTTATATATATTAAAACTATTTAGGTGGGGTGACAGATATGTTCATGGAATGAAAATTAAGTTTAACTACCCTTTCTCTTACGTGCCAGTTTTCCCCGCGAAGTTCAGCTTTTTTCTTTGCTGTCCATTTTCACCCCTGATTATGTCATGATGCGTATACGCAAATGCCCTACCGTGTAGGACCCTAGGCAGTCTCCTGATTGGTCTTTCGGTCAGTTATGCGTGTTCGTTCTGCTGTTACGTTACTTTTTCCATCTCGTCCTTAATTTTTGCACACCAGTGTATGCAATTTCTTCTCCCTTTTCATGTTAACTGTCCGACTCCCTTCCCATTTGTAGGTAATAAATTAAACTTCATTTTTTGTTGCAGAGGCAGTGTTTTATAGTAATTTCCTGCTTTCTTTTAAACACAGAAATTTTACACTATTTTAAATTATTACTGGTGAAGTTTTTTATTATTTATTTTTTTAATATGCAAATATTTGAATTTTCATATAAAGTTTTCGAAGCTGAGAAAAATAAATGCAACTAATAAAATATTGTGGAAGATCACCAATGACGTGAGGCCCTATGCAGTTACCTGTCTCGTCTTACCCTAAAACCACCTCTGGATGGTTGGGAAGATGCTTTTACCGACACATCTAGAATCAATTTCAATATGCCTTAAGTTTGTTTTTTTTTTAAATCACTGTTGCACTACAAATCAATAAAACTACCCATATACGCTAGAAAACTAAAGTAAAACACAATTGAGGGAGGACCGTGTATTACTTTAGTTCTCTAGCATTTTAAAATATTTATTACGAAATGTGAACAATAAAATACATAGATTAAGATACAGGGGTAGCAGAAAGAGTTATTTTTGTGTGAAACAATTTGTATTTTTTCATGAGCTGGTAGACAACATAAAACATGTCAGCAGGCTGTAGGTGGCCCATTGGATGAAAACCCCTGCCCTAGACAATGAAGATTCGGATTCCTCAGAAAACTATAAATTATGATGTAATATGTTCAAACTATCCTTGCACTATAAAACAAATTCCATGATTTTGCAATTATTGGATATTATTTTGTGTGTGTTTTTTAAGTTTTCTAAAAACATCTTTAGCTTACAAAATAGTTTTGCAAAATGGCTTTGGAATAAGCTTCAACCAATCTTTGCTTTGTTAGGTATGCTGATAAAGCACTTAAGGGTGTATCTTTACATATACCAAATGATGATGAGGACTTACATGATAATACATGTCACAAAGAATGGAAAAATGTAGTTTCAATATACACCTTAAGGTTATTGATTGCTCCTGTGATTGAAAGCTTAATACTACTAGATAGGATGGTATTCCTGTATGAAAAGGGTAAGTACCTTTGAATATATTTAAAGTTTATATGAGAAGATGAGCTAGGCACTGCACAATAATGTATTAAAATTAAAATTCACACAGAGTTTATTGTGAGTTGGTACAGCCGGTGGAGTGAAAATCTGAGCACTCGTTTGCCATTCGCGCAGTAATTGTGCTACAGAAAATTCAAAGGTGCCAATCGATAGCAAACAATGAAAGCTATCCATCCATATGTATAAAATTTGCGTAAGGGACCGTCTTTATATTAAAACTTGCAGCAACTTTGAAAATTCCAATGGTAACACCTAAATTTGATATCATAATCAGATTTTAGACTATATAATTATGCTAATTTAAAATTTTAAGGTCATTCTGACTATTAAAACTCAAACTATTCTATGAAACGTCCATGGTTACTTCCACCATGATAAAAAAAACTTGTAAGTAGGGAATCCAATTTTCTGTTCAAACCTATTGAAATCAAAAAGTTATAAAACCATTGACTTTTTTTTTTCTCTTGATTCATGTAAATTCACGAATATGCTTGCTGATTAATAATTAAGAAATGTTACTCAGCAACGGTTTTAAAGCATAAAATAATCTTTTTTTTATTCTTTTCTTTTTTACTTTTTGTGATTGTGTGATTCCCCCTTAAACCGTCTATTTAACTAATATTAAGCATTAGAAAAACTACTGATTGAATTGCATTGCATTGAAATTCTTGTATAGTAGGAAAAAAACCTTGAGATTTCAATTTCCGTCAGAAAATTAATGTTTCTATTTATATTTTTATAGACTATGATTTTCCTAATTTACAATTCATATTAAATATTAATTTAAAAATGAGAAGAATAAATTTTGTTTGGCCTGTTGAACTTTTAACACAAAAAATATTGGAGAGAGATAATAAATATTTCGGGAGATATTGATAAAAATATCATGAAATATTGTAATGTTATGAGCTCAATATTTCTAATATTCAAAACTCATAAACACTTGAACCAAATGAATTGAAATTTAGTATTGGGTGTGCAGATTCAAAATATAATCGAAACTAGTTGTTGCCATTGGAATTTTCAAAATTGCTGCCAGTTTTAATATGAAGATAGTCCCTTATGTAAATTTTATACACATGGATTGGTAGACTTCATTATTACCTTTCAATTGGTACGTTTGAATTTTCTGTAGCGTAATTATTACACGAATGGCAAACTAGCGTTCAGATTTTGCTTGACTAGCTGTACAAAGTTTTACAATTGTTTCAACGGGGAAACGTCCTGTTTTCATTAGAAAAAATTTTAGACTGATTCGTTGCCACTAAATCAGAATCGATCAGCATCTTAAAAAGCAATAATTATGTGTCACCATCTGTTGTGGAGAAATCAAAACAAAAACAAATTTTACGAAAAGTTAGGTAGTAAATGTTTGTAACTATCGCGGAAAGTGAATATTCTCAGACGCATCATTAACTGTTGCATTGGCATTGCGGAAGATGTGATAAACTAAAAAAAATTAAGAGCTGTAAGTGATTAAACTTTCATAATTATTTTAGTGTCAGAAAAATGGAATCAATGGCCGTGTTTCCGTGAATGTTTTTCAATGGCCATTTTTTTTTTCCCCAAAAGCAAGTGTTTCATAAATCGGCCATTACAAAACATTCATAGAAACAGTTATTGATTCATTTTTCTGACATTAAAATAAATGGAAAAATTCAATCACATGCAGATCTTAATTTCTTTAGCCCTATCACATCTTCTACAATGTAATAGTTAATAATCCAGGTATGAAAACATATTTTGCAGATGGACATTTATTCCCTAACCCCTGAAAAATTCATTTTTACTTCGATTTCTCCATAATAGCGGGCAACGAATTAATCTGAAATTTTTTCTGACAAAGATATGATGTTTCCCTGTGGAAACAATTGTAAAAATACCAGCTCACAATAAACTGCATTTCTTTGAATTTTGATTTTAATGTACACTTCAAGGCTTAAAAATCGATGCACCAAGAAGGAATTATGCAATTGAGACACAAGTTTGTAGATGTGATGTACAGGAAAAGAAATGATCAGAATTTCCGAAAAATTAGATTTATTCAAGAGAATGAGCTACATATTGTAAGCAAATCAATTATACTCTGATATCCCTCTGGCCTGGATGCAAGCTATTACTCTACAAGGTATTGACTCATAAAATTGGCAAATGTCATCCTGCAGGATGTTTTGCCATATTGTCTCCAATTGTCAGGTTAATTTGCTGACATTCTGAGATAGTCGAAAGCGCCTTACTATCAGCTCCCAGATGATCACTATAATGAAGAGATCTAGTGACATAGCTTGCCAAAGGAGTGTTTGACAAGCACAAAGACAGTAGAAAAGTATTCCATGTACGGTCGAGCATTATCTTTTAGGAAAGTCAGCCAATGGTGGCACAAAAGGAATGGCATCACAACAGGCCATACAATTTCGTAAATGTACCCCTGCGTTGTAAGGATACCACAGATGACTACCAAGGGGGTCTAGCTATTAAGAGAAATGACACCTCAGACCATAACTCCCTGTTGTTGGCTTGTGTGGCATGACAGTAGAGGTAAGGTCCCAGGGCGACTTCAGGCCCATCTGCGCTAGTTGTAGGGACTCCGTTCAAAACGGCACTCATCACTGAAACACCTGACAATTAGTCCCCAGTCAGTGCAAGTCCAAGTTGACTGAGCCCAGCACCCCTGCAATTGCACTTTACGATGTACACTCTAGAGTAGGGTTGTCCAACATATGGTCCGTGAGCCACAAACAGGCCTACCGAAAACTGTCTGGAGTAAAAAAAAAAATCCAAAAACAAAAATTTTAATTTTTGTTTTTTTTCAGAAATAAGGGAAAATAATGAGGACAGCATGTATGACCCCCTTCCCTATCACAAGTGAACCTCTCCTCAAACAAAAGAAATTAAATAAGAAAAAATAAATTGATGAAACTACAAAGGGAAGGGGGTTGTTTCTTTATAAAACCACTAGCCTGTGATCGTTGAAAACCTTTTATGTGGCCCGTTGCCCAAAAAGGTTGGACAACCCTGCTCTAGAATAGTGATCGCCAAAGTGATCGAATCCAGCTCAAGGTTGATTGGGACAGGCCGATTTGGGCTCAGGGGTCGATAGAAAAATATAAGGCATTGTACAGGTAAGATTTAATTCTGTGAATTGGGATTACCTCCATCCTGATCGCTGTCGGCTGGTGGTCAAGTTGCAGTATGCCGTAACAACCAATTTTTCATTACAAGGAAAAAGAAATTGTGGTAATATTTTTATTGTTATTATTTTATTATAATATGTTCATTTAGTGTGAAACGTATCACAAAAATAATAGCAGTAAGCCTAAACATTTCATTAAACGGTCCAATATTCGGAATAGCTTATCTGCTAGCTGCCTGTGTTGCAGCAACAGTGAGCCATGAAGGAGTTAAGTGTGACTGTGGGAATTGTAGTTATGCAGATAATGTTCATTTGCTATGTTGCGTTGTTTTTAATAATGCTAACTTAGGGGCCACTCAATTATTATGTAAGCACCTTTGGGTGAGGGGGCATTTGGGATTTATTTTTTCTAAAATGGCGAGGAGAGGGTCTGAAATATACTTGTGTAAGATACAAACAGTAATGAAACTAGCACACAGTCAAAAAGTGACTATGACCCTAACAGAACTGCAATACTTGAATGTATGGCATGCTGCGAGTAGAAGTTATAAAATACATTTAACACATTTAAATATTTAGTTATTTAAATCTGTGACTTTCAACCTTTTTTGCTTAAGGCCCCAAGACTCCCCATGGCTACCCTAATATTTTTAAATTGTGATGCATGTATAATTTTTAATAAATATGTTTTAGCAAATCCACTTTTCGTATTCGTTACACACAATGTGCTTACAATGTGAGTTTTAATACACGGTTATAAGCTGACATATGGTACTGATGATGGTGGTTTATAACCATTAATATAACTATTAACAGCGTATTAAAACTTTTTTAAAATTCAATTCGTTATGGTTACTCTATTTATAAATAAGCATTTAATATTATAACAAACTTACTAATAAGTGCTCAATATTACAATAAAAATGTAAATAAGTATTATAATTTGCATCACACGTTGCATTCTTATTTCAAAAACTTGCATGTACCAGAAAATTAGAGAATCAAAATCTTACATTAGTGCAATGGCAGATACACCAGGGGGCAGGATTAATTAAGATTAGATTTTTATTCATAAAAATAGGGTGGAAATTGGTTATAATGAGTGCTGACTATGACTACTAACTGCATATAACGATGAAATTTGTAAAAAAAAAAGGTTGATTTCCTGTTTTTTTAAATTGCTCGTTAAATCCGGGGTCCAAAAAAGGCTTGTTCGCTAAAAGCAGTTAAATTGTATTGCGCTTAATCATTATACCAAGCAAAATCCATATTTTCTTCACTGTATCGGAAACTTGCTAAATGTGGGCTTGTTACAAGCGAGGAGTCCTACTGCATTTTGCATCCCTCTCCCCCAAAAACTCTCCTGCATCCACTCTGTGTTAGGATGAGGAGGGCAGGCATTTGCTTATTTATTTTTCATGGGTATGCAATGTCTAAAAATATGCTTATGTAATATTTAAACAGCTCACTATGCCTGGATAACTCTCCACCCACCTCCTCTCAAACGCAAGAGAAAAGATGAAAAGGAAAACAGCACTCTCGAAATGTATTTCTAAGGGCAAAAATATGTGTGCAACACCCTATTTGTAGACACACAAGCCACCACTGATCCTGATTGACAATGCAATTAAAAGTAAAAAATAAGTCGTGAGAACATGGGACGTATAGTGTTCGTTATTTCTTATAGGAAGTATAATTTCTTTCATTGTAAGGATTACGATTTCTTGTAAGAAAAACAATGCAAGAAAAATTTGAATTCTCTATATAAATAAAAAAACATTTTTAAAATGAAGCAAAGTCATGAAATTAGTTATATCTATGGATATAGAATTACGTAGCAATTTAAGGATGAAACGAACTAATTTTGAACCGACCATTGCTAATCTTGTCAAGAGTCACAATGCCAACCATTCAACCATTCACAACAATTAATGAATAAATGAGTGAACTCAGTAATTAATAACAATTACTGGGAAGGAACCCCCAAGCTCACATGCTGAATCCTACGATTTTTAATTCAGTTATTGATACACACTTTAAGAAACCTAATACGTGAAAATTATCATCCATCTCCTCAGATTAACACTAAAAAGAATCAAAAAATGAGTTTGAGTTGACAAAAGAGACTTTATCGCCATTTGGCACTTTTTAATTTCTTTCATAAATAAATTTTTAAAAGATATGTGTAATAGGCATTTTTAGTGTAAGTACTGTCATGGTTTATCTACAACAGTGATTTGCTGGATTTCTGACAGTACAGATGCTGGAATAAAATATATTGTTAAATATAAATAAGTTTCTTTGTTTACAACCAAATCTGTTGCATTTACTTTCCTATAATTTTGCAAAACTTCGATAATTTAATTTTTGAGATTTATTTCTTCTGTGAAAAAAAATGCCTCAAAAAGCATCCAAGTAACATTATATTTATAGTCCATTCCATGTTATCCTCACACGGATAAATAGAAGAGCGAATATAAAAAATTGTGAAAGAAAAAGCGAAGTTAAAAGGAAATTAAGAATTTATTTAATAGAAAATCAAAAATAAAATGGTCATACTGGCCATAAAGGGAGTTCGAATAATAACTTTTGTTTTACTATGCTTCCTCCATGTACCGAAATGCAATTTAACATTGAAATAAAAAATTGCATTGTATATTCATGTTTGTAAAAATTGCAACACCATGAAGGAGTCACGTGACTGAGCTGAAACTTTCAGGAAATGCAAATTAGGGTATGCTATTCAAATGATTAGAATTTCAGAGTCATCGCGCATGCGTGGGCTGAGCAGCGCCCTCTGAACTGCTGATGGATCCGTATAAATAGAGGGCTGTAGCGGGGCGTGTATGGTTATCTGCTAGTGGTAAACGTTACATGAGACGTCACTATGCCTCTACGACGAAAGAGGGCGACATTTCAGCAAGTTACGGAGTTTGAACGGGGACGAATGATCGGCTTTCGTGAAGGAGGGTTTTCTTATCGTGCAATAGCAGCTCGTATGGGGCGTAACAGCAGCACAGTGATGCGAGTGTGGAAGCAGTGGGTTCAAGAGAACCAGACAACTCGGAAATCCGGGAGTGGACGCCGAAAGGTGACGTCAGCACGGGATGATAGACACCTGGTCCGCATGGCGGTGACGGACCGTTTTGCTTCATCTGGACAGTTGGCAGAACGTTGGTGCACTGCTACAGGTGTATCATTGTGTGCTTCATCAATTCGTCGGCGTCTACTGCACCGTGGACTGCGTGCAAGAGTTCCTTTATACAGGATCCTCCTGACGCAAAACCATCATCGCCTGTGGCTACAATGGGCTCATGGACATAGAGACTGGCGTGCTGATTGGCAACAAGTGGTGTTTTCTGATGAATCCCGCTTTAATTTGGGGTACAGTGATGGCCGCATCCGTGTTAGACGCTATACCGGTGAACGCCACCTTCCGGAGTGCGTTATCCAACGTCATAGTGGACGAACCCCCAGCGTTATAGTCTGGGGTGCGATTGCGTATCATGGACGATCTCAGCTGCTACGAATTGTGGGTAATCTTAACAGCAACCGGTACATCAATGAAGTTCTGGAGCCCGAAGTTGTTCCCTTCCTTCAAGGCATTCCCGGAGCTGTATTTCAACAGGACAATGCCCGCCCACATATTGCCAGGAATGTTCAAGACTTCTTTTCATCACAACAGATACAGCTTCTTCCTTGGCCTGCCTATTCGCCGGATATGTCGCCGATTGAACATGTGTGGGATTTCGTTGGTCGGCGTCTCGCTCGTGATCCTCGTCCCATAGCTACTACAGATGAACTTTGGGGTTGCATACAAGCAATCTGGAATGCTCTTCCTCAGGCACACATTCAACATCTGTTTGATTCCATGCCACGTCGTATAGCATCACTTATTGCAGCGCGTGGTGGCTTCACCAAATACTGATTTTCGACATGTAATATTGTTTTTTTTGCTTTGTAATTTTAATCGTTTATTTGTATCAACACAGGTCGTTTGTACATTAAATTTCATTCAATTCGGACGAGTCCTTCATGGTGTTGCAATTTTTACAAACATGAGTTATTTTGTGACAGAATTTTCTAAATAAAAATAAATGCTTCTCTTATGCACAAACTGAATTGCAACTTGCAATGTGATTATAAAAATTAAAGTAATTTGTTTTCTGCTATAACTTTCAGAAATAAAATAAAAAGAATATAGAACTTCAATTTAACAAATAGAAAAAAAAAAAGAACTTTACAGCTACTTTAAAATCTAATACATTTAAATCCAATAAGTTAACGCAATCTCTGTATTACCAGACGTATTCTAAACTTTAAGAATTCATCCTCACATTTGCTTTTCACCTTTTTCGACTAACTAGCTATCTCTTCATATATTGCCAAAAGGGTTGCAATTGGCGCTATTTTAACTACATTTTAACATTTAATTTCTCGATTTCTAGTGGGAGGGCATAGCTGCTAATTTTCACACATTAAAGATTTTTTATGGTGGGTACATTAAGCTGAATTAAATCGTTAGGTTTGGTGTGTGCGCTTCGGTGGGGCGGGAGGGATCCTTATGAGTTAATAATTACCTTATTTTTTCATATATATATATATATATGAAGATTGTATTATTGTTATCCAAATTAAATTTCATATGTTATTTATTTTATTATAAATATGTAATAACAGAGGGGTTGTTAAAAGGTCAAGAAACTCTTATAGGGGGTCGATGGTCAAATAAGTTTGGCACTCCTGGTCTAGAGGGATAAGTGGCATATTGGATGGTGCAAGCTTGGCTTTCGCACTGAGTAGCCTAATAACACTAATCTGCATTTTTCACTTTTTTCTGTTTTGAAATGAAGTGGTGTATCGGGATTGATTTTCTCTGCAGATTACAAAAATTACCTTGAAAAATCCATACCATGGCAGGTTTTTTCACAACTTACCTTTTTTCATGTTTTCACATTTTTGTAATTTTTTAGTGGCATCGATACATCACAACGTCCCTAACGTATGCAAATGTTCTCTGGTGGGAGAGAGAGAGAGAAAGAGTCCAAAACTTTGAGGGAGAAAGACGTATGACAATCTTGAATTTCTGCTGGAACATGTGCAATACAAGGGGTTCCATCGATTACGTCAGAAAAAATCAAAACTGTCATTTTTATAGGCCCACAAATACGAAATTAATGGCGGACACCATATTTCGAAAAAACTATGAGTAAGTGCAAGCATGAACTGAATTCAGGAATTTTGTGCACAACTTTTTGGGATACACGAAGGCTGTAAATTACATCACTTTAGTAGATGAGGTGTTGGAATCCTACAAACAGCTAGGTTGCAAGGTCAGGTTCGGAGTTCATTTTCTTCATGCTCATCTAAATTACTTTCTTGACAATCTTGGTGATTTTACGGAAGAACTTGAAGAGCGCTTCCACAAGGATATTAAAGTGATTTGAAAAGAGATACCAAGGCAAGTGGCCAACTATTGTTGGATGGTGAAAAGATACTGTGGCAGAACACCGAAGAAATTCAAAAAAAAAAAAGTTTCAAGAGGTAAATGAATGAGAGAAAGAGGTGGTGAATGTTTGGTATGTTTGTATTGAAATATGTATTTGTGTTTCTCTATTCGTTACACACGCTTACTTTTCTGCCAGAGAACATTTTCACACGTTACAAACGTTGTGATATATCAATCTTATTAAAAATTTACCTTTTTTTACATTTTCACATTTTTGAAAAAAGCTGACATGGTACGGATTTTTCAAGGTCATTTTCGTAATCTGGAGAAAAAATCCGTTCTGACAGATGTTGCCATTTCAAAACAACAAAAACCTTGCATATTAGTGTAATGGTACCAATGGCTCATTTGTGTGAGAGTCGCTCTGATAAGCACTGTCTTCTCATTCTGTTGTCTCCCTATGTTGACCTCTTCTCTCTTGACTCTGAAATTCACCGTTCTTTACCCATTCCTGCCACCTTTGTCTAATCGCCACATTGCTCCTAGCCAAAACACAATCAATTCTTTGATTTATCCATCCAGCCTCTTTTAGTCTGATGACATAGCCTGTTTTAAATTGTGACATATGCTCATAAAGATGGAGAATCATTGTTACAGTCAAGATAGTTAGCCACAGTCATAATGTAATGGAAATTTTAGCCTCAAAATGGAGTTTCACTCATTATATAGACCTTCAGGATGCTCTGGAACTCCAGTAATTAATTTACTTGCTACTAAATTTTAATCATTTGCATGTTAGGTTGATTTATTTGCATACGAAATTTCATTACAATCAGATTTTATTTCTGGGTGCATCAATTTTTAGGTCTTAAAGTATATTTAATGTTATTTTTAAAACAGTTTATTGTATGATGTTTTTGATAAATGTTAGCAATTTCTGTTCTGTTGTAATTCAATATGAACTTAAACGTTAAATGGATTTTTAAATATTTAAAATATTTCACAATGTAATTTTTTCAAGTTAAATATATACCCATTCAAACACATGAATAAATTAAAGGAAACAATATGTTTTTATGCATACTAGAGCATTCTAAAAGTTTGCTACATTGCTGTGGTTTGTGTGTTTTATTTAACCTTCAAATTTTATAAGATTGCATTATTTCTAGAGTTATACTTAACTGATGGTTATTGTTGATTAAGTGTTGTTTAATGGTGACTTTATTATTGAAGCATATTTTACTTAATAATTTTCATCACCCACATTTAAGCTCAAGCTATACCTTCCTAGATATAGGGGAAAAAGAGACACCGTCCCAGACCTAGAGTTGAAGCAAGATCCCTCTGTTGAGTCTGGAGTGCATTAACTGCTAGGCCATTTAGGACAGGAACGGTGCTCTGTCTTTCGTCTTTCCATATATGATGCAAAATATTATTACCCTTCACAGGGATAACACAATTGCCAAATAATCATCAACACACACACAGTCATGGTGTGTTTTTGTTATTTTCAATGGGGAATTTATTATACTTAATAATTTTCGACACCCACGTTTAACCTTGAGCTAGAGCTTTTTAGGTATAGGGGAAAGAGACACCGTCCCCGACCTAGTGTTGAACTGGGGTCTTTACATTGATCTTAGAATTCCTTAGCTACTAGGCCATTGAGTCCAGGAACAGAATATTTTAAAACAGGAATATTTTGTTTTAAAAAGTACTCACTCATTAAGCATGAAATTATGGTAAAAAAGTGCACATTCCAGCACAATGTATTTTATTGAGCAGTTTGAAGACAGAAAAATCAAGCTTATTTGTATAATTTTTTTCAGTATCCTATATTTGCAAAAATGAACATCGTTAAATGTCAAATACTTAATAGTAATAGTTTAGAAGGAAAATAAAATAATTTATATACTGCCATTTGCAAAAGATGCTCACTGTTGAGAAATATATACGAGGGTTGGAACTTTAATAGTGGCAACTATTTGTTTACAATTGATACAAAATAGATGCATGTTACCAAGTTTTACTGTCCCTAAATGTAGTCACCTGCATAGTGCACAACCCGTTGCTATCGATGTGGAATTTGTAGGATATCTTTACCAACGCCTGTTGTGTTGATAGTTCGAATGGACCGGTCTACTGTCTGAAGAATCTCTGGAACAGTTCTGAAGCGAATACCACGAAATGGTTCCTTCATCGTAGGAAGCAAGTCAGAGCCACAAGGACTTAAGGCCGGGGAGTATGGCTTGATTCCTAAGCTGAAGGAATCACTAGTGGAATTCAAAACTGTTCAAGATTCTTCGCAGGCGGTCCGTCGAGCTATCAACACAATCAGGCGTTGCTAAAGGCATCCTACAACTTCCACATCGCTGAAGGGCTACAATGCTACATTGAGGGACAGTAAAACTGTAACATGTATATCTTTTTGTATCAATTGTAAATAAATATTGCCATAAAGTTCCACCCTTATTTACTCACACACATGAATTTTTTATAAATGAGATTAAGTATCGTATTTAAAAAAATGCAAATGAAATTTTAAGATTAAGGTTCCCACATTGCACACCTGCCTATAAGAAGCTGTTAGTAAAAGTTATTTCACGTTTAAATTTAATGGAAAATGAAAAAAAGGACATGCAAACCTAAAAGGTTCATAAAAGTGTCATGATTTCACCTAATATGATTTAAAAAATATATATATACCAAAGCACATTTTTTTGTAAAAAAAAATTAAACGCTGCTAGTACATGAGCATTAATAAGAAATTTGGTTACCTTCTGCAGCCATGCAAAACTCACATGGATGCTTCATATTTTCGGTAAGGTTATCAGTGGGCTATGTGGGCAAAGGTCCTAAAGTAAAGTTGTTTTCAGTTCTGAAATAGACCTCAGTGGGGATTGATAAGATGTGATTCACCTCTCTGTGCATTACATCCATACTCAATGGGATTCATTGCATTCTTTGAATCTCTTCACTTTTAAGAAAATGTTTGACAAGCTGAGATTGGTGAAAGTGCACTTATTGGTCATGAATAGGAATTACAGACCCACAATATACCTTACAGTATATTGTACAGTTACAGTATATTGTCCCTGTACTTCTTTCCAGTAACAGAACCTTTGTGAAAGACAGGGATCTCTCTGTGCCTATTCAACATTATGCCGGCCCATACCAATTTCTGTAATGTTAAGGGCATTATAATGTGTTCTTGCCATAGTCTTTTGGTGAGAATCAGTCAGAAAACTGAATCTAGAGTCGTCAATTAAAAGCACATTGTCCCACTGATTCAGATCGCAATTTCAATGATTTTTACTCCATTATAAACAAGCACATGTATGCGCAAGAGTGAGCAAGAGACAAACTGTTGGACATCTGGCATACAGGCTAATTTTTCTGAACCTCACGTAAAGAATTTGTCTGGAAATAGTTGATATTGTGCAGTTAATGGCAGATATTTATCTTGCTGATGGGTTGTAACTCATGGGGTGATCTTGTACTAGTAGTTCTCTCACCTCTTCAGTGTTTCGGGACCACCTCTACAATCTGAAGGTTACTCGTTGTAGCACATTGACTTATTTAGAAACTTCTGTCTGCAACTGTTCTGATTCCCACCTTTTAATAATTCTGCCATTTCAAAAAAATGTGAAATTCTGTTGGTGCTATAATCAGTTCCTGCTTAATAATTACAACACTACTTTTAACAGAAATTGCAAGAAACTAGAGTAAGACATGCATGCTGTGATTCATTATTTTTATGGAATTGCCATTTGCACACATGTCATCAACTGATAAAATTTGCAGGAGCACAGTGTTTGGTGTAGGTCCGTAGATAATTGACATGCAAATTTTTGCTGCTCTATTTAAGCCTTTGCTTTTTATGTCTTACACTGTATGTACAGCTACACCTTATTTAGTGCAGCATGACCCTTTCTGTCCTTGTGCCATAATAATCGTCTTATGAATTTTACTTAACATTTCGAAGTATATCATAAATTATATATACAGTAGAGTCTCCATATAACGAACTTCCATATAACAAAGTTTTCTATTTAATGAAATTTTCGGCGGAACCTTGACTTTGAATGGCACTAACATGTAAATTTGTCTCCATATTACGAAAAACAATTTCTACATAACGAAGTTCTTTTTATAAAGAATTTGATTTTTTTTTTAATTTACCTTTAACAATTTTTCAGCGGGATGGTTGTAGAAGGGGTATAGTTGGATTTTAATCAAGGACGGACGGAGTTGAGGTAGCCTTCTGTATAGTGGACATAGGGTCAGTTGTGATAAATAATTCTATTGTTCTAAACTGGGAACTTTGAATCGGCGGGGATGTATCACTCTGCAGGTGTGGCTAAGCCACGAAATTTGCTTCTCGCATATACGTGTTGCATTGTTGAAGAAAATGTTATAGATGACGTGTTCCGATATTTACAAAAGTGTGAGAATTTCTATGAACAAAACGTTTTTTATAAGAAACCTGTACAAAGCAAAATTAGTGATTATTTCTCTGTTTCAAATATGTTGTATGAGGATCATACAGATATAAAGTAATCCTCAGTCTTTACTTTTGTTATTAATTTGTACGTACTTGTATACGAAAAATATTTAAATTCGTTGAAAAAGAAGAGTCTACTGAATTTAGTCTTTACTGTCCAAATTTAGCTTTTTTCATTTTATCGAAATTAAGTTTCATCATTTATGTTAATTTCTATTTAACGAATTTTCCTTATAACGAAGTTTTTCAGAGGAACGATGGCACTTCGTTAAATAGAGACTCGACTGTTATAATTTTAAGTTGAAGTATAAGTATTGTGTGTGTATAATATATATAATTTGTTTTACTCTAATTGTATTGTTTCTGTATATTGTTTTTATTGCACACAACATGCTTTTTCTCCATTTCTGGTCATGTATTTAATATAAGTAGATATACATCTCTCTGTTATTTATTGTAAATTTAATCTGTTAATTTTTTATGTTATTGTTTTAGGTTTAAATAGCTGCATTGTACCTATTTTCAATCCACTAATTTCACCAAGAAACCACTTGTTATTTTCATTGAAGCATCATTGAATTTTCTTTGTTTTCTCTTATAAAACTCATTTTGTAAACTTGTTCAATTATTGTGTATAACCATTGTTAAAGTTATTTGTTGTATTTCACAAGGACAGTGAAGGTCATACTGTACTAGGATCTACAGTTTTCCCGAGGAATCTGAACTAATTATGGACCAGTGAACCGAGCCCCAGACTACAATGACAGTTTACCGGTGAATGTTCTATTTAGGCATGGTTGGGAGTCGCATTCGCCTAGTGTGCCACTAACCTGAGTTTGTTACCACTTCAGGGTCTGTTATTAATTATTGTTTTATTAACGCTGTCCAGAAAGTGATTTCTCAAAGTACAAACCACAAGGTCTGGCAGAATCCAGTAGGTGGGAACTTTTGATTGTTTTAAATTCTATTCGTTCCAAAATAATTGTATAATAATGAATGTAAAATGGTGCAATGGGTAATGCATTCACCTGGCACACTGTTAACCTGGGTTCTACTTCCAACGGTGTGGGGAAAAAATTGCTTATTGCTTAAGTGTTCAAGGGTTGGTTCCCTAGACCTGAAAAAGTTTGAATTCCTGGGAAAACTGTAGGTCTTGCTGCAGAATGGCCTTGATTGTCCTTGCACCGTATAACACGAACAAACAATGAACGTAATTTTTTTTTTTTAAGTGATAAAAATAAAATAATGTATGTTTTATTTTTGAAAGAATGAAAAAATTTTATTCATTCGAAATCAGCCTTTACTTTTCTTTTGGTAAATACATCTTAGATAATATTAAATGATAAACTGCTCACAAAGAAAAGAATGATTTCATAGTGCCTCGTGGGAAGCAAACCCATGACCTTGGTATTCAACCTGTAATATCATGCTAATAAAGTGCTCAAAGGAAATCATATGAAAATTATTGTAAGGAAAAATAAAATAATGTTTGCCCATAAAACTATCAATCCATATATAAACAATATGCATATTTAAATTGATGGAAAATAAATTGAAATTATGTAGAAGAAATAGAATTTTTAGGTATAATATTATAACAAATAATCTTAACTGGAACTCTCAGATAAACAAAAATTAGCTTATTATAAATAAATATTAAATAAGTAAAGGTATCGTAATATTAACAAAATTTCAAAGTAGCATACAAAATAATTAAAATTGAGTAACATTATTCCTCGATATATAATCATATTGTAATTGTATGTATATAGGGGGAAATTGAGGGCACAAACGAAATTATTAGACAGTATACAAAAAAAATTATACAATTAATCATTGAAAATAATAATAATGGAGTGAAAATACTGCAAATAAATATAATGCACATATTGTCAATAAGCATACAACACAATTGCACACACACATTATTGGTTGATTATAGTTATGATATGATGTATTTTAATAATCATTGTTTCTATTAATCACGTTTAATATTTGCACATACGGGTATTGACGGTAACAGATGACACATATAGCCTAAAAAAATACATATAAGAATAGAAATGATCAAATATTGTTTGAAGCAAATAGGAAGCATATTATTATTATATTATAGACCAGTTTCCTCATAAATAAGTCTAACTTGCATCTTTACAGCAAAAATGGACTTGCGTATCACTGAAGATAGAATATGAAGTTCTTTGCTATAGAATGAAGTATATAGATAGATTAAATATGAAATTCTTTGCTATAGAATCCACGTTCAAAGAATTCTGTCAACCCTTCGGCTTCGTTTTGTCTTTCTAGAGATTCAAATTCTTGCTCTCATCTTGCTAATCACACTTTTTCAGTTCCATTTGAGGTTTTTTGCTTTTTCACTAAATATCCGTCCAGTTCAGATTTCCAACCCTTTTCTCACACTCAATAACAGTCAACAGTGAAAGTGTGAGGTATAGAAAAAATTGTAAAAATGAACTACGTAAATCACAAATATTTGTTGCATTTAGTTCTGCAGTAATTTGTCAAACGGTGGGTTTGTCCACTGGTTCTGAGAACTTTTAGTTCCCGGTCAAATTAATAGTGAAATTTGATTGGCCTAAAAGTCCTAACCATAATACGTTCTTGCTATAGATTAAGACAGTGTCATAAAACTTAATTTGTTTGGCACCGATTTGTCTGGTGTTTATGGTCGTCTTTCACCTT
>QLNU02015360.1:165245449-165258635 GCA_006491805.2 Dysdera silvatica | reverse complement strand
CTCGGCACACAATAAAAACCACGTGATTTGAATTTCCTTTTATACATAGATATACTCTAGTCTAAATATCATGTGAAATGTATCGATATGGTCTATATGTGTTATTAGTTAGTTCCTTGCAAAATACGAATGATCTCTTGCACTTCCTACTTGAAAGACAATCCCGCCAAAAGCATCGATACAGCTCTTTTTCTATTTTCCAACTGAACAGCTTTTAAAGTCTTCCTATGTATGAAGCAAAAAGGAACAATATATTAGTATTGTTAATGAATGACAGTAAAGCCACGTAAACTAAACGTAACGAAAAATCTCGACGCATTATAAAAGCCGTAAATTTTACCAACTAGATCGTATTTTTCTGAAGCTTTTCGCTAACAACTTGAAGAGAAAACCACCATACACAACGTAAATATTTGACTTGAAGTTTATTCTAAAACTAAGAAAAATCCCTTTCTTAATAACGCATCGTATCAAGCTGTCCCTACTAAGAAATTCCAATTCACGCCTCTGTATTTTATATCACCTGCAGAAATGAAAGCATATCTTTATACAACCTACACACCCATAACTATCTCTACTGGACGAATAGTTTATTTCTCTTTCATCTTTTTTTTTTTTGTTTTTAGAAATCAAGACCCTAGCACTGCAACCACCTTTAACCAGATTCGGACAAGGGCTCGATTCCTCGTGGTCCCAAAAACCACCTTCTATTTTTTTTTTCAATAATTATCTTATTCTCAAACCGCAAATTGAATCAACTAGACCGTATATTTCTAAACGTAATGTAAATTTTTAACATTTTTAAGATGAATATTTCACTTTTAGATCAATTTCTAAGGATGGCTAAAATCATGATGTAGGAAATAATTTGCTATTAATAAAAATTAAAGAAAAAACGCCGTCTCCCCTCTCTCAACGAAAAATATAAGGAATTTGTTATAATCCAAAAAAAAATAATATTTCTTATATCACGTAAATATTTAGATTGAATTTCAAACATAAAAGCAGTTATTCAAAAACTAAGAAAAACCCTTTCTTAGTAGAGAAAACGGGACGTTTCATGTCCCGTTTTCTCTACTAAGAAAATCCGCTTCAAAACTCTATATTTTATGTCATGCATAAATTAAACCACATTTTACTAAAGCCTGCACATAATTAAACATTAACGTAGTTCATTTCACATTTTTTTTCGATCCCCTTGCTTGCAAATACTATACCTAAACTAAGAAAAATATTTTTTCTTAATAACCGTTCGAATCCATTGGCCTTTGCTGGAGTTATTCCACTTCAAACCTCTGTCTTTTATGTCACAGGCGTAAATGAAAACATGTATTTCTACAACTTTAGCACCCGTAACTACCTCACCTAAGAGAACAGTTCATTTCTCTGGTTCGTGTTTTTAAAAATCTCTATCATTGTCGCGACCTTTAATACCACTCGGAAAACTTCTAGCGCATGCGGGGATTGTGTTGACGGGGGTTCTAATCCCAATTACGATGAAATTGCGACACATATACATATAAATATATGGAGCTGCATCTCTGTAATCCTCCTATGGAATTTATGCGTAGGCATATGATTTGGAAACATATTATTTCTAAATCATATTTCTTCGAATTTATATTTATATGTAAATATATAATTTCAATTTAAACTATGCCAACAGCGTATGTTTATCGCAATTTGCAAAGATAAAATTATGGAAAACTGAGCTTGGTCATTGGGAATTTCTCGGTTGTTTTAAAAATTTTCTATCGTCAAAAATATTTGTTTAGTAAATATATCGAGTATTCATTTGCTTAATAAAATTTTTTTCTGGTAAATACATTCTGATAAAACCAAAACTTAATAATTATAAATAATGTAGTGTGGCATTACTTCTGCTTCAAAATAAATATTTGGAGATTGTTGCAATTGATCTAGAAGACATTTCAAAGGATATTCGAAATCGACATATGCGTATTATGAAATTACTCTAAGCTAGTCAGCCTTAATTTAAGGTGCTTGGGTTGTGTGACATCTGGGATTATGTTACTTCGGGATCAATGGGTTTTCTGAGAAGCCCAAATTTCTCTTATGAAAATAAGCAAATCTCAAAGTGAGGAGCTAATTAAATCCAATAGAAACATAATACAAATTATATATGAAATTATTTCACAAGAATTACAGTAGAGAATCGATTATGCGAATACCGATCAACCGAAACATCGATTAACCGAAATCGTCCCAGTCGGCAAATTCAAGTTTGCGCCCATGTAGCTCCGCTAGCGGCGGGAATGTGAAAGGAATAATTCAGCAAGTGTACACCGAAATTAACTTAAAGGATGATGTGTAAATGGCAGCAGAGGCTTGGGCTACTGTCATGGACACTTCACTAGAAGAAAGACTTGGAATACGCTCCTTCTATCAGATGAGTCTATCACTGCACCTGAAGAGCCAACAAATAACCAATTTGTATCAGAACTGGCTGGGCTGACTAAAAAACCTTCAGGATTTGAAGAATGCGACCAGGAAAACAGTCAAGACTGTTGATGTCCATGACTCTGACTATCAAGTATTGACGGACAATGAAATCACTGCCAGTGTCATAGACGACCAAGACCCTTGCGAAGACGAGGAAGCGCCTAGCGACGACGATCGGCCTGAAAAAAGACCATCCAGTGAGAAAGCTTTTCGTTGCCTTGAGACGACTATGAATTGGTTAGAACTACAAGAAAAATGTGATGCTGTCTTTAAAAGGTGTGCGACATTTAGCGGCAAAAAAACGTGTCTTGGCTCTGCAGCAAAAATAAATTTGGGATTTCTTTTTCTAAATTGTAAGCCTACATCAATGCACTTCTTTACACATATCAGGTATGTATTTGTAAGACATGTGATTCAAACTATATAAATGTTTCGTGTTTCATATTGCTCCTATGGCAGTGGAATGATTTTTTTTCGTAAATGATTGTTTATACTAAAAATCATTTATCCGAACACCCCCAGTCCCCAATTGTTTCGGATAACCAATGCTCTACTCTATCAAAATTAAGTTTCTAAACATATGCAACTAGATTTATAAGTAGGAGTCGACTTTATAGGCGTTACGGTTATAACACTGGCTTCTGCTAGTAAATTTAAATGTTCGATTAGATTCAGCGCTGTCATCAGTGGTCTTACATAAACAATACATCCGGGTTCGACTCCCAGCAGTGCAAAGAACGCTTACTCAGAGATCTCATAAAGATCGCACTGCTCACTGTAGTCCGGGGTTTGGTTCCCTAGGCCTTAAGAGGTTCGGATTCCTCGGAAAACAGTAGGTCCCGGCGCAGCATGACCACTGTAGTCTTTGAGCCGTAAAACCAAAAAGAAACAAACATAAACAATACGCTTATTTTGGAGGCATTTTACCAATTTCTTGTTGGGTTCTGAACGGTCGGTGTCTACCTCTGAGGAGTTTATTTCTTCTATCAGAAACGTAAAAATCGCTCCCGATGATGCTATGGTGCCTTTTAGTGTTGTTTCACTTTTCACCTGTATTCCAACAAATTTGGCGGTATCAGCAGCGTTGGAGCGACTGAGGCATGATGGAAGCCTGGAAGAAAGAACTAGCCTTAGTCCGGAAGAGATATATTGCCTGTTCGAGTTCTGCTTGAATTCCACGGTTTTCGGCTTCAAGGGTAGATTTTACCGACAGAAGAGGTGTACGGCGATGGGGTCACCTGCTTCGAGTGTGGTGGCAAATTTGTGTATGGAGGCATTTGAAAACAGTGCTTTAGATGAGTGAATTTACTGTGTCAAGGTGTGGAAGCAATACGTCGATGATACGTTTGTTATCCTACCAAGGTCTTCAGTTGCTGATTTTCATCTCTATTTGAACAGCTTGAACCCTCATATTCAATTTACGTTAGAGGAAGAAGATAGAGGTTCATTACCCTTCTTAGATGTTCGGATAAATAGAGATGTGGATGGGCGACTGTTGACTACGGTGTTTAGGAAACCAACACATACTGATAGGTATCTTGACTTTCGTTCTCATCACCCGGCATCACACAAAGCATCTGTCATTAGAGCCTTGCACCGACGAGCCTTTACACATTGTTGTAATGATGACCTTCGCAATGTTGAATTACGACGCAACAAAAGCGTGTTGAAAAAGAACGGTTACCCGACTAAATTTATCGCTCGTAACCAATGTGGTGTTAGTGGTGGAAACAGGAATGTAGAGGATGAGACTAGGAAGACATCAGTGGTTTTGCCATATGTGGCGGGTGTCTCAGAAAAGCTGTCTCGAATTCTCAGTTGTGTGAATGTTAAGACCTACTACAAACCTGTCTACACCCTGCGTGATCTATTACTTAAAGTTAAGGATCGCGTCCCTGAGGAGGAAAAATCTGGTGCTATTTACCAAATACCGTGTGGAGACTGTGACAAGGTGTATGTTGGACAGACGGGAAGATCGATACGTCTACGAGGGAAGGAGCATATGCGTGCGGTAGCTAGGGGAGACGATTCAAACCAGTTGGCTGAACATGTCTTCAGGGAGGGTCACGAACCAGATTGGCATTCGATGAAAATATTACATCAGAATGTGACGAATCTGGGGAGTAGACTTTTTCTGGAATCATGGGAAACCTACGGTTTGAGGAGTCGTGCAATAAACATCGCAAAACCTCTACCAGAACCTTACAGGATTTTTGCAAAACCTCGAGTTGGGGGTGTTCATCTGACATCGTCGGGTGCGGGGGCTTTCCCGGCGAGGGTTTCCCCGATTGGGGTTTCCCCAGCTGGAAATGCTCCGCACCAAATGGCGTCAGATGGGGATTCCCAACATGCGGGTATATAAGCTTAGGACTTTCACGAACTCTTCATTCTGCCTTCACTTGACAAAGGGAGCAGTTGGCTCCCGAAACGTCGTGTTTTTAAACCTTACGCCAGTGTCAAAATAACTGTTTGTTATAAAATAGAAGAACTACATTTTTTCTCGTATTTAAATAATATTTCGGTAACTCTTTTTACTGACTGAAATCTTATTTAATCTATAATACTAACTCATAACTAAACAATGTTTTATTTCCTCTCGTTATAAACAAACTCGCTATAAACGGGTTCGACTGCACTATATCGTAAACAAAACAAACAAAGATACATTCGGGGAGCAAAACCCTTGAAGTTAAATAAAAACTAAAATAATAATTATATATACAGTAGAGTCTCCATATAACGAACTTCCATTTAACAAAGTTTTCTATTTAATGAAATTTTCGGCGGAACCTTGACTTTGAATGGCACTAACATGTAAATTTGTCTCCATATTACGAAAAACAATTTCTATATAACGAAGTTCTTTTTATAAAGAATTTGATTTTTTTTTTAATTTACCTTTTACAATTTTTCAGCGGGATGGTTAGGTAGAAGGGGTAGTTGAGGATTTTAAGCAAAAAGACGGAGTTGAGGTAGCCTTCTGTATTGTGGACATAGGGTCAGTTGTGATAAATAATTCTATTGTTCTAAACTGGGAACTTCGAAGCAGCGGGGATGTATCACTCTGCAGGTGTGGCTAAGCCACGAAATTTGCTTCTCGCATATACGTGTTGCATTGTTGAAGAAAATGTTATAGATGACGTGTTCCGATATTTACAAAAGTGTGAGAATTTCTATGAACAAAACGTTTTTTATAAGAAACCTGTACAAAGCAAAATTAGTGATTATTTCTCTGTTTCAAATATGTTGTATGAGGATCATACAGATATAAAGTAATCCTCAGTCTTTACTTTTGTTATTAATTTGTGCGTACTTGTATACAAAAAATATTTAAATTCGTTGAAAAAGAAGAGTCTACTGAACTTAGTTTTTACTGTCCAAATTTAACCTTTTTCATTTTATCGAAATTAAGTTTCATCATTTATGTTAATTTCTATTTAACGAATTTTCCTTATAACGAAGTTTTTCAGAGGAACGATGGCACTTCGTTAAATAGAGACTCGACTGTATTTACTGTTTTAAGTTGAGTATAAAATTATTGTGTATTAGTATAATATATGTATAATTTGTTTTACTCTAATTGTATTGTTTCTGTATATTGTTTTTATTGCACACAACATGCTTTTTCTCCATTTCTGGTCATGTATTTAATATAAGTAGATATACATCTCTCTGTTATTTATTGTAAATTTAATCTGTTAATTTTTTATGTTATTGTTTTAGGTTTAAATAGCTGCATTGTACCTATTTTCAATCCACTAATTTCACCAAGAAACCACTTGTTATTTTCATTGAAGCATCATTGAATTTTCTTTGTTTTCTCTTATAAAACTCATTTTGTAAACTTGTTCAATTATTGTGTATAACCATTGTTAAAGTTATTTGTTGTATTTCACAAGGACAGTGAAGGTCATACTGTACTAGGATCTACAGTTTTCCCGAGGAATCTGAACTAATTATGGACCAGTGAACCGAGCCCCAGACTACAATGACAGTTTACCGGTGAATGTTCTATTTAGGCATGGTTGGGAGTCGCATTCGCCTAGTGTGCCACTAACCTGAGTTTGTTACCACTTCAGGGTCTGTTATTAATTATTGTTTTATTAACGCTGTCCAGAAAGTGATTTCTCAAAGTACAAACCACAAGGTCTGGCAGAATCCAGTAGGTGGGAACTTTTGATTGTTTTAAATTCTATTCGTTCCAAAATAATTGTATAATAATGAATGTAAAATGGTGCAATGGGTAATGCATTCACCTGGCACACTGTTAACCTGGGTTCTACTTCCAACGGTGTGGGGAAAAAATTGCTTATTGCTTAAGTGTTCAAGGGTTGGTTCCCTAGACCTGAAAAAGTTTGAATTCCTGGGAAAACTGTAGGTCTTGCTGCAGAATGGCCTTGATTGTCCTTGCACCGTATAACACGAACAAACAATGAACGTAATTTTTTTTTTTTAAGTGATAAAAATAAAATAATGTATGTTTTATTTTTGAAAGAATGAAAAAATTTTATTCATTCGAAATCAGCCTTTACTTTTCTTTTGGTAAATACATCTTAGATAATATTAAATGATAAACTGCTCACAAAGAAAAGAATGATTTCATAGTGCCTCGTGGGAAGCAAACCCATGACCTTGGTATTCAACCTGTAATATCATGCTAATAAAGTGCTCAAAGGAAATCATATGAAAATTATTGTAAGGAAAAATAAAATAATGTTTGCCCATAAAACTATCAATCCATATATAAACAATATGCATATTTAAATTGATGGAAAATAAATTGAAATTATGTAGAAGAAATAGAATTTTTAGGTATAATATTATAACAAATAATCTTAACTGGAACTCTCAGATAAACAAAAATTGGTTTATTATTAATAAATAAATATTAAATAAGTAAAGGTATTGTAATAATAACAAAATTTCAAAGTAGCATACAAAATAATTAAAATTGAGTAACATTATTCCTCGATATATAATCATATTGTAATTGTATGTATATAGGGGGAAATTGAGGGCACAAACGAAATTATTAGACAGTATACAAAAAAAATTATACAATTAATCATTGAAAATAATAATAATGGAGTGAAAATACTGCAAATAAATATAATGCACATATTGTCAATAAGCATACAACACAATTGCACACACACATTATTGGTTGATTATAGTTATGATATGATGTATTTTAATAATCATTGTTTCTATTAATCACGTTTAATATTTGCACATACGGGTATTGACGGTAACAGATGACACATATAGCCTAAAAAAATACATATAAGAATAGAAATGATCAAATATTGTTTGAAGCAAATAGGAAGCATATTATTATTATATTATAGACCAGTTTCCTCATAAATAAGTCTAACTTGCATCTTTACAGCAAAAATGGACTTGCGTATCACTGAAGATAGAATATGAAGTTCTTTGCTATAGAATGAAGTATATAGATAGATTAAATATGAAATTCTTTGCTATAGAATCCACGTTCAAAGAATTCTGTCAACCCTTCGGCTTCGTTTTGTCTTTCTAGAGATTCAAATTCTTGCTCTCATCTTGCTAATCACACTTTTTCAGTTCCATTTGAGGTTTTTTGCTTTTTCACTAAATATCCGTCCAGTTCAGATTTCCAACCCTTTTCTCACACTCAATAACAGTCAACAGTGAAAGTGTGAGGTATAGAAAAAATTGTAAAAATGAACTACGTAAATCACAAATATTTGTTGCATTTAGTTCTGCAGTAATTTGTCAAACGGTGGGTTTGTCCACTGGTTCTGAGAACTTTTAGTTCCCGGTCAAATTAATAGTGAAATTTGATTGGCCTAAAAGTCCTAACCATAATACGTTCTTGCTATAGATTAAGACAGTGTCATAAAACTTAATTTGTTTGGCACCGATTTGTCTGGTGTTTATGGTCGTCTTTCACCTTTCCAAACATCAATCATTATCTATGTGGGTTTTTTTTTTGTTTAAGTGTAATGGCAGATTTATGAAATTGCCACCCTTAGGATTCATACAGACAGGCAACAGAACATCATTGCATAACGTCCCGTGTTACGCAATGATGTTATGGGACGAACTTCACTGTGTCCCATCAGTTCATGCCGATATCCAGTTTACACTGACAAAATGCAGTTGTTCATAAACCAGTCTAAATACACAAACATGGGGTGTAACGCTTTGATGCGATGGGAAAAAACCGACGACTGGTGGGGTGTGGAAATGTTATGATGTTCTGTTATGGAGTACAGTTCGGACTTGATATGCGACCATGTTATGATATGGTGTTCTGTTGCATATGTGGATGTGGCCTTAGGCATAAGCTGTATAGCCACCCCTCTCCTTCTTTGCCAAGAAAGGAATACTTTCTTAAAAAAATAATCACCCATATTGTATTAACTTTTTATATGTGATGGTGATTTTTCAAATAGTTATCTAAACTAATATTTTGACTAATTTTATACAATAACTAATAATTTATTTCTAAGATCTCAATTGCCTTAAAACATGCCTGCTTAGAAATCCATGACTGTTTAACGATATCCTTTCATATAGCAAATGCTTTGATTTGACTTTTTAACAGCAAAATATACATATAATAAAGACCTTGATATTATTTAAATTTAATGTCCTTTGCAACATAATTGAATTAATAATGTATATGATTAATAGTATTATAGAAGCACCAAAAGCACTCGTTAAGAACAGAATAATCAGTTCATAATTTATATGTATAATCATCAGATCTGAAAATGTAAAATCAGAACAAGCTTTCCATTTTTTAAACACACACCTACATGGGTTCCCCTACTGATGCCGTTGAACCATTGTAAGTTACGAAATGTGTCCTCCAATTAATTTCCTCTACTTACATTCCCTAAAAAATATTGGCTCTGTTTGACAGAGCAAATCTGTCATTATAGGCTATGCTCTTTTAGTTCCTTTTCGCTGTGACCTCAAATCACCTCCACCCTACCCAAACTTAGAAAAACGTTTTAGTGGTACTCAAACTCCCTCTTTCCTAATATCTCCTTAACACAATATGAGTGCATGCATATACAGTAAAACCTCTGAATAGTATAACTATATTCTTCCCCTCCTCTATCCTAAAGAATTCTTCCGACTGCTACTAGTAGCAACCTAAAGCAGTAGGAATGAATTGTTCAGTATAAATTGGTTTAAGGCCCATACTAAACAGACAGTAATTTCAAGTATTACCATAAGTTTTAAACAAATGCAAATAAATTCTAAAATGTAAATAAATTCTAAAGTTTAAACTGTAAATAATTTCTAAAATATTGGGGCCTCCAACCTCGTATTCCATTCCCGGATCCATTCAAACAATTGGCGATGCACGGCTAAAACTGATGACACCAGCGTTTTTGATGGAGCCAAAGTTTCCAGTTTCTATGCACTATTTGCACTCTGTTAATGTTTATTATGAATAAAAAGAGGCATTTCAAAAACCATGTTTAAAAGAACGTTTTGAGGTTGTTATGCCTTCATGATAATGGCGGGTTGCTTATAAATAATTTGCATCGTAGGATGGTGTGTTGATTGATTGTTCTACTATTGCAACGGATGCTGAAGTGAGCAGCTTTTTAGCAGCCTTTTAAAAGTACATAACTACCTGCTGTATTTTGCGCAAAACTTTCTTATTTTTATTAAAGGTGAAGAATACACTTCAAATTTCATCAAATACCATTTATGCATAAATTGTAAAAATATTTTATGTATAATAGTTTTTAATCAAATTCAGTTATCTGGCTCATATTCAATATTAACAAGTCCTACTAATTAGAGGTGTAAACTTTACGATTTAATTATTTAAGATGTTAGTTGTAATGGGGTTATTTTGAATTAGATGCAAGAGCACATCTACGACTTTGTCTGGGTGGGAGGGGAGAGATGTTGGTGATGTTAAAAAAAATCCGTACGTATTTGCAAATTTAAAATGTATACAAAACGGGGGTTCTTGACCCTTAGCTCCCCCTTGAAGGTGCGCCTCTGTTTAAGTTAGAAGAAATTGAATTAAAAGAGAACGAAGGTTTGTAAGAACGCTGTTAAACAACTATATATGGACTCAGAAATACAGAGTCCACATGTCATATATCATATTCAACCATTATCTATCCACTGCTGGATGAAGGTCTCTCCAAATGCTTTCCACACAAGTCTATCCTGGGCCATTCGTTTCCACGTCACCCCAACCTCTTTTCTTATTTCATCCACCCATCTAGTTTGAGGACGTTTTCTAGGTCTTCGGTGGTCTCTTGGAATCCAGTTCAGAATTTCTGTTGTCCATCGTTGATCAGTTCTTCTTGCAATATGCCCAGCCCATCGCCATTTCAGCCCTTTTACTTTAACAATGATGTCCTCTACTCTAGTTTGCTCTCTCACCCAAGTGTTCCTTTTTCGATCTCTCCTAGTTATTCCAAGCATGCACCTCTCCATGCTCCTTTGCGTTGTCTGTAACTTTCGTATTGCTCCAACTGTTAGACTCCATGTCTCTGATCCATAAGAGAGGACTGGCAATACACACTGGTTGAAGACCTTTCTTTTTAGACACAAAGGCAATTTCCCCTTCAGGATAAAACTGTTTCTTCCAAATGCACTCCAGCCAAGTTTAATACGTCTGTTGAGTTCTTTCATAATGTTGCCATCCATTGAAATCAGCTGGCCAAGGTAAATATATGAATCAGCAATTTCTAGCTCAATGTTGTCAACTTGTATTTTTGTTTCCTCTACGAAATTATTGAACATGATCTTAGTTTTTTGTAGGTTCATCTTGAGTCCAACTTCTTTACTTCTAGTTGAGAGCTCCTGTACCATGTCTTGGAGTTCTGATGGGTTCGTTGAAAAAATAACAATGTCATCAGCAAACCGCAAATGATTTAAATATTCACCATTTATTTTTATTCCCCTGTTATTCCAATTTATCTGCTGAAAAATCATCTGTAAAGCTGAAGTAAAAAGTTTTGGAGAAATGGTATCTCCCTGCCTCACACCTTTACCAATTTTAATAGTTTTGGTATCTTTATGTAACCGAAATTTTGCACTTGCATTTTTATACACACATTTCACCATGTCAATGTACACATCCTCGATGTCTGCTGATCTTAAAGAGTTGATGACTGCTGATGTTTTAATAGAGTCAAAGGCCTTCTCATAGTCAATAAATGCCACACACAATGGAAGTTCATATTCATGTGTTCTTTCAATTAATTCTCTTAATACTTGAATATGGTCCACTGTACTGAATCCACTTCGAAATCCAGCTTGTTCTCTTGGTTGAGCTGCATCTAATTTTTTCTGCAGGCGATGTGTTAGCACTTTTGTGAAGATTTTATAAATAGCAGGTAACAAGCTAATTGGTCGGTAATTTTTTAAATCCTCTTTATCACCTTTTTTATGCAAAAGAATTACTGTTGCAGAATCCCATTGGTTTGGTATGTTACCGCTGTTAAGACATTTGGTAAAGAATTTTGCAAGTATGTCTTCTACATATTCTCCAGCTTCTTTTAGGATATCTAATGTAATACCATCATCACCAGGGGCTCTTCCTTTCTTCATATTTTTTATTGCAAATGAAACTTCTTCTTTTAAGATTTTAGGAGCTGTTCCTTCGACTATTTCGGCGTCTTCGTTTAATCCACTGTTACTTTCATATAGTTTTTTGTAGAATTCTTCAACTCTTCTAAGTATTTCTTCCCTATTTCTTGTTACGGTGCCATCCTCTCCTTTTAATGCAATGATGTGTTTCTTCCCAACAGATAAACTTCCTTTAACAACCCTAAGGCTCTTGTTATTTTCAATGGCTTTCCTTACTAGCTCACAGTTGAATTTTCTTATGTCTTCTTTCATGCTTTTGCGCAGAGTTTTACAAAGTTCTATGTACTCAATCCTGGAACTGGTATTTTGATTGTCCACCTTCATATCTCTTCGCCTTTTCATGAGCTGTTTCGTCTTCTCAGATAATTTGCTATTGTGCTTTTTACAGGTTACACCACCAATTTCCCCAGCAGTTTCAACTATTGTCTTAACAATGTTTTCATTTGCTTCTGAGATATCACTTTCATCAATAAGTCCTTCCAGTGCAGAAAAGCGATTTTTTAATTCCAACTTGAATGCCTCGGTATTTACTTTCAGTTTCATTAGATCCACCCTCTTACTTACTTGTTTCCTAATGAGCTTCTGTCGTTCTAATTTAGTATTTAAGTGCACTTTACATCTCACCATTCGATGATCACTTCCAGTATTAAATCTGTTCAGTACACTGCAATCTTCAATAATTGATTTCTTGTTTGCCAGGATATAGTCAATTTCACTAGTTCCCCCATTTGGGTGTTTCCATGTCCATTTTCTTTGCGGTTTCTTCTTAAAAAATGAATTCATGATGCTAAGATTTTCAGCTTCTGCAAATTCGATGAGTTGATCGCCACGTTCATTCCTTTCCCCATATCCGTATTTACCAACCGATGTCTCTCCTTGTTCCTGTTGTCCAATTCTTGCATTGAAATCCCCCATGATGAGCTTGATATGTTGTTTCCCTTTGGTGTGTAACTCTTTGATTTCTTCATAAAATTCTTCAACCTCTTCGTCGGTATGGCTTGATGTTGGTGCATATACCTGTACTATTTGAAGTTGGTATCGCTGGGTTAGTTGAACAACAAGCCTCGCTGCTCGATCTGATGTACTTTCAACTTCCAGAAGACAG
>QLNU02015360.1:165232859-165245349 GCA_006491805.2 Dysdera silvatica | reverse complement strand
GGCCATTCCAGTGATTCTTAGCACCCCCTGCTTTCATGCCACACTGACCGCTGCCTTGATCAGGAGCACTCCAGCACCTGGAGACTAGGGGCCATGGTTTCTGGTGTGTCAACATAATGGAGGAATTAGCCATAATTTCACCACGCTGGCTAGACGGGTTGGTGAATTAGCCCTCCCCTTCCGCCTTTCTATCCGTGTAGCAAATATTAATTTGCCACATAAATAGAAAGCTCAGCCTGCACCACTTGAAGGCGGGGTAGGACACTAGGTTACTGGCCTGGCCGGTTCCACACATCGTCACATACGTTCAGCGTGTGGGTCTCCTTCCAGTTAGATACCAGCAACCCTTTTGCAGGCCATATATATATATATATATATAAATAGGAAATAGTAGATAATGTAAATATAAATATAAATCAAAATGTAGAAAATCAAGCGAGTAAATGAAGGTTATTAATAGGTGTAAATGTATGTACATCATACCACAATTACAAAATATACATTCCTGTGTAGTGAAAGTATAAATGAATAGACAATTTTACGATTAATAATAACGGGCTAGTGACGAGAGTGAAGATTGAAATTATATGACAGTATATTGAATCTATGCATGCATGTACAATCTTTTTCAAGGGAACGGTTATACACGCATGCCGGACACAATATATAAGATCTGCAAGACAATGTTTCTGTGCCAATAAAACCGTTCTGCAGAGCCCCGAAAAACACTGTCAAACAGCTCAAAGCATTTCTGGGGAGCCTGGAGGAATTCGTCAGTTGAAATAGGTAGAAATCATTTGAGTATTTTCCGCGAAAACTCAGACGGGAGTTTCTAGTCCGATTTCTGGTCCGGAGTGGAACTACCCCATGCTTAGTTGCGTTTCTGACTATACACACTGTATAGAAAAAATTCGTACAAACTAGAGGTTTTTGTGTGTGTGTGTGTGGGCATCGACAGTACTGACTCACATATAAAGACATGTTTTTTTACGAAATCAGAGATACATGCAATATACTCTAGTTTGAGTTGGGTGGTGCGCTACGTTTATTCCAAATCATTTTTTTTTTATGTCCGCGGGCCCCAAAAAATATACGGCGCGTTCTTCTAGAAGGGGGAGAAATCCCCTTTATTTTATTAACGTACTAAAACTTAAAATACGACCGGTCTTTTCCCAACCACATGTGCAAGGGGTTTCCTTTGCGTCTGGAAAATAAAATCCTAGCTCGTACAAGAGTGTATATAACACACGCCGCCGAACAGGGGGCAAGCGGGTGTATTGCGTCGTGTGCGAATTGACAAGTGGTTTGGACACCACACGTTGCCTGTGACAGCATTTTCGATGTACACATGTTTCAAACTTAACTGGTTTTAATTTCCTAAAATAACATTTTGGTCGTGGCTGCTGAAGAAAACGATATCCTAAGACTACATTCGTCGCATCGTCCGCCCCCGGGGGAACATACAAGAGAATGATTGTAACCGGTCAAGTACCTATTCGTATTACCAGACGCTCTAAAAATTTAATTACGGCTAAGATATACCGCAGAGGAGAAATTCCAGTTGACGCCAACCCAGAATACTCGTTTGATACTATCAGTTCCTATCAGATTAGCAATCCGGTTTATTGGTCTATAAATCGGCTTGAGAAACTTTCCAGCGAAGAAGTGCGATTCGTAACTCGTAGCAAAATATAAAATTACTATTCCGATTAACCAAAACAAGTCCGGTGGCCTAAATGAACCAAGAACCGGAGTGTATGCGTTGAAAGCGAAATCTTGAATTGTAACTACTGTGGGATATTTCTAGTTTTATTCAGAATTTCTAGTTCGGTTTCTGGACGGGGTTCAGAGGCGAAACTGACGCTGGGTGGGAAACGTACTGTTTCTATCCGGTGTAGAACTCGAAATAGAAACATGGTTTCCGCCGCGATCTTTGCTATTCCAATTAACCAAAACAAGTCCAGCCTAAACGAACCAGAAACCGGAGTGTATGAGTTGAGAGCGAAATCTTGGATTGTAACTACTGTGGGATATTTTTGCTTTTACTCAGTTTCTAGGGACGGATGTGAAACTAACGCTGGGTGGGAAACCTATTGTTTCTGTCCGGAGTAGAACTCGGAATAGAAACATGGTTTCTGTCGTGGTCCTTGCTTTCAAATAGAAAAAATTGCAACAAAATGTCTTCAACCGTTCCAGAGATAGAACACTTTAAAATTCTGCCGAAAATCACAAATGAGTAATGGCGCCCTTAGGGCCATCTTTGTCGGCATGTATCTCGGGCCAGAAAACATTTTGAACAAAACAAAAAATGCGGGTTTCTTATTTTTCCTCGCTGGGATTGTGACGTATGTTAAATTCAAAAACATCTGTGACTAGGAAGGTAAGATTTTGCTTTGCCTGCCAGAATTGATATGGACTACGACTAACAAGGGAACACCTTTCGCTGTTCACTGCACTTTGAGATCAGACCTATGGGAGATGATAGTGCTTGACTTCCTGATCAATTTTTTTTTTATGAATATTTGAAATCCAAAAATGACACTTTTACGCCAGGTTTGATATTTTTTAATCGCACTGTATGTGAGCAAAAACAGGTTTGAAGTCGGTAAGATTATGAAGGATCATCGTATTTAACGGATAAAAATAAAAAAATATGTCTCAGCTAATTTAAACAGTATAAAAAAATTAATATGAAAAATGAACTTTTAGCATAGATATTTGGCGAATTTGGCGACAATTTTGAAGAGTTGGCGGGACATTTAAGTTTCGCATTCCACTAGCTATATAAACTCGTCCGCAAGTGTAACGTCAATATAGTTGTACGAGTTTCCGATTGTGAGAAAATGAAAAATATAGTGAACATAATTCAATCCGTTTTGAATTTGGTCGTTAATAAATCAGTACCGTCGATCCCCCAAAAAAAACATCTAGTTTGTACGAATTTTTTCTATACAGTGTGTATAGTCAGAAACGCAACTAAGCATGGGGTAGTTCCACTCCGGACAAGAAATCGGACTAGAAACTCCCGTCTAAGTTTTCGGCGAAAACACTCTAAGGATTTCTGCCCACTTTCTAATCCGATGTAAATTTGATTCTTGAATAGGTTCCGGGGTTTCAGTTCAGTTTCTGTCACGGTCCTTTCATTCTACAGACATACACGCAACTAAGCACAGGGTAGTTTCACTTCGGACTAGAAACTCAGGTCTGAGTTTCCAGGTAGAAAACTCTTTCTGTTCTGTTTCTAATCAGACAGAAACTTGATTCTGGAATAGGTTCCGAGGTTTCAGTTCAGTTTCTGTCACGGTCTTTGTTTGAAAGATATTTTTCTGATTAAAATTATATCCTCCCTTTTGAAATATGGTGTCCAAGTTCTCTTGCTGTAGCCTTTAATTTTTTTTTTTTTTTAAATAAAAGCTTTTTTTATTCAAAAATGCCAAACCCAAAAATGTTGTGTTTTTTTACTGTTGATCAGCACCCTAGAATACTACATTCCCTGAAAAGGAGAATTTCCACTTCTAAGTTTAACAGGTTTTATAAATTTATAAACAATTGAAAATTTTGCCATACACTAAATCAGTTTCTGTTACTACATGCTCACATATTGGTGGCATGAAATCAAAATCTAGGCTTATTTGACATGGCATTTTAATTCTTAATAAAGATAAGTAAAGGACACAGCTTTCAAAACATATCGAAGATTCTACAATACATGTGCAAGTTCCAAAACATATTGAAGATTCTAAAATGTATGTGCAAGTTCCAAAATATACTGAAGATTCTAAAATATATGTTCAAGTTCCAGAACATATTACAGGTTCCACAGCATACCATTTCTGTGCATCCTGCTTAGAACTGAATTTAGCAATTTAATGAGCTAAACATTTGTTGAACCGAAACAGTATCTCCCTTTGATATTTGGGGATGCCTTCCTGTTGAACCAATAGGAACTGGGGCACTCATAATCTTTCGCCCTGATACACATATTACTGGCGGGGTACAACATTAGTGGTCATTAGTCATATTTTGCACCTATAAATTTCCAATCAAAGAAAGAATACGTTTGTAGTAGTAGAAAGTGGGCCTGTTTTGTTGAAAGAGGCTAATTTGCATATTTCAACAATTTTAGCTTCCAAAGAGAATAGGGAAAAGGTGTCAACATTACAGAAAATAACTTGATATTTATGAAGTTTTACTTTTTCAATCAAACATTTGAGTTTTGACATTTATCCTGCTCATTCGTTGATTGAATTATTTTTTACCTACTCCAAAACTCTTGTGAAACAAAATTTTCTTGTATAAAATAATAAAATTGTGTTTACTTTCTACAAATCTGATGCAAAATTTTTTTCCCATACAAAACCGATACCAAAAGCCATTTTTCCTGCTCTCTACGAAACTGTTACGAAAGGTAACTTTTTCTGCTAAGTAGGTGATACAAATGGTATTGGCGAGGGTGTGATCACTGCATAAGTACATATACACGGTTGAGTCACATTATTAGGAATACGGGGGGGGGAAGGGAGGAACATGTATTGCTCTGTAAGGATGAGGGTGCTTTACTTATAAACATCTTTTTGTAAGAAATAAAAGAGCGCGGATTTACGCTAAACTATCGAAATTTCTTGACTATTTTTACGGATGACTACTACTTTCTCAAGTTGGCATCCCTGCCTTCACTTTTGCAATGTGTTGTTGTTGCAATTTCTTCAGATATTGGTATGTCACTGCTTTCACTCTCCATCATTTAATATCAAAGGAGATACTGATGCAGTTGAAGACATTTTTAGTTCATTGAATTGCTAATTTCAGTTCTAAGCATAGTGCACGGAGGTGGTATGCTTTGGAATCTGTAATATGTTTTGAAAGCTGTGTCTGTTACTTACCTTTATTATTGAATTAAAGTGCCGTGTCAAATAAGACTAGATTTTGAATTCAGGAGACTAATACATGAGTATGTGGTAACGGAAGCTGGTTTAACGTAGGGCAAAATTTTCAATTTTTTATAAAACTAAAAAATGCAACAATTTTTTACAAAAAAAAACACGAGTAATGAAAAATTAACAATGTGAATTGGCAGAACTTCCAATAAAACGAGCACGACGTAATTACCAGTTGGCGTATAAACACAGGGCGTAAACAGCAATTTATGCCGAATTATGCCAAACGCATAATTTCTCAGGTATATGGTAGCCCTCTAGGAGGACGAGGATTGTGCAAGGGTGATAATACAAATCATGTTATGACTGATAAAAAACAAATTACCGATATTTTAGCCAATTTTCTTGAAAATCAGCTCAAAACACCAAGCCTCATTAATTCTCCGGTCTCATATATTGTGTGCAAATCCATAGACATCTTTAAAAACACCTGTACAGAAACAAAATCTTTCTTGCCTACATCACCAACTGAAATAACGAAAATAATTAAGGAGCTACATACTAAAAAGGCATGTGGACTAGATAATATCACAAACAAACATATTAAAAATTTACCTATGAAAGCAATAGTCCTTCTTACAAATATTTTTAATGCATCAATCAGACTTGGGTATTTTCCAGAAGTGTGGAAAACTGCCAAGATCATTGCTATTCCCAAAAAAGATAACAAGTGCCTTAATCCATCAATGTATAGACCAATTAGTCTTCTCTCATGCCTAAGCAAAATATTTGAAAAAATCATTCTGATAAGGTTGAATGACGAGGTAAACAAGAAACATTTGCTACATCCTTGCCAGTTTGGATTCAGAGAAAAACATTCTACCCAACATCAACTCTGGAGGGTAACGGAGTTTATTCTAGACGGGTTTAATAGAATGGAATGTACTGCCACAATCTTTTTAGATTTGGAAAAGGCGTTCGACAAAGTTTGGATAGATGGTCTCGTATACAAGCTGCTTAGACTTAACATTTCGCATTACCTTGTGAGGGTGATTTCGTCTTATCTCAGAAATAGGGGATTCGTATATGCCAATAATGGTGAATTCAGCAACAGGAGACCATTACTGCAGGAGTACCTCAAGGATCACTTTAGGACCATTATTGTTCAACCTTTTCACTAGTGACTTCCCAGAAGTTAACAGAGGCATCCTTGCACTTTATGCTGACGATACGGCAATTTTATGTAAAAGTCAAGATATCAACACCGCTGTAAATAACCTTCAAGACAACTTAACGACTATAGAAAGATGGCTTATGGCTTGGGGTCTTACCGTGAATCCAGCGAAAAGTCAATTAGTTATTTTCAGAAACGGTGGGAAAATTGGCTCTTACTCAGTCACAGTAAAAGATAAAAAAATCACTAACACAAACGCAGCAAAGTATTTGGGGATGATGCTAGATGAAAGACTTAGTTTCAAAAGGCATTTTGAAGTCACTAAAAACAAAGCTCGTGCTGCCTTCTCCACACTGTTACCAGTTTTAGGACCTAAATCCAAAATGAGCCTTCCAACAAAAATTCTGGTATATAAATCTTCAATTAGGTCAATTCTTCTTTACTGTTGTGCTGTCTTCACCTTTCTCGGTCCAGATAAAATGAGAACACTACAAATAATTCAAAATAAATGTTTACGAACAATGTGTGGAGCTCCTTGTTTCGTTTGAAACTCAAACATACACAAAGATTTAAAAGTCGAACTTCTTCACACAGCAGCACTCGACCAATGCTTCACCTTCTTTGGAGAGCTGGAGGACAATCCAATAGCATCACTCATTGAATATCCAAAAGGGACAGGCCACGTCCGGCTTTGCGTCTAAGTGGGCTCATGGAACACCTGCAGCAAGGTGAACATTGTGCTTTGCGGATTTTTAATAATTAACTCACCTCGTGCTATCGTCGCTCGTGGTGAGAGCACTTGACTGCTCCCACTTACAGATAGTGGTTTCTTATCACAGAAAACCGGACAATGAACCAACACGTTTCAACTTGTTTTTGGACCGCTTCATTCGCGCCAGTTCTGTAGTGGCGCCTAACTTTATCATTAACTTAAAAGTGAATATTAATGCGAAATGTATGGGCGCTGCCTGGGTCATTTGTACAAAAGAATTAAAATCTGTATCTATGCAAGGGTTTCATTGGGAAGGATGGCCGCCCTTGGGATGGTAGCCCTGCAATTTCTTCTCACCAAATCGTTTCAACCAATTAGAATCTAAGAAAATAATAGATTCAAATATTCCGTGCTACTCGGAATTTCGGGACAACTGCTTTTGGGGACGAGTGCTAGGGATCCGTCCACCAAATTCCACAGAAAAGTGATAACCTTATGTGTACGCCAACATTTCACAATTTAACAGCAACCTCTAACCCAAAGCACTATGTCAGAGTGCTTTGTCTATCGCATTCGCGCACCTGGGCAATATTTTTGGTGTTGCCTATGGCCTGACCTACACGTTTAGTGCGGATATAGTTCCAAAAACTTTGGGTCGCATTCTTATCACCTATAGCTCTATTAATTAGAAAATGTAAATTTTAGATTCTTTCCGACTCCAAATGAACGAGTAAGTGTTTGCTTAATTTGTTTTTGGTCATAATTATTAATTGTTCCATTTTCAGCGATAATTCAGGGATCGAGTATAATGGACTCTTATCGTCAAATTTATTTGAAAATCGAACTTGAAACTATATAGTATTAAATTGACTTTTAAATTGCAGGACATCATAGCATCCAAATATAAATATGACGCCATCTTTTTTCAAAAAACAAAAAACAAACAACTTTCAACGTAACTTTCATATTAACACTTTGGCAACATAATCAGGCGTGGTGGTTGGAAGTTTGATTCTCAGATTCGTTGAAGTAATGAAATATTGCTTCTAAAAAGTAAGATTATTCAAATTTATAATATACTTTCAATTTATCTGTACTTAGTTTATGCTAAAATATTGTTAGTTGAAAATCGACTTAAGAATTTTTTTTTAATGCGGATGATTATTTTATCTTAGATTATGATTCCTATTTCCAGTGTTTTCTCCTCAAACTATTCGCCATATTTATTGTTTTGACAATGTAGCCTTCAGATAAATTTTACTTCCTCGTGGCTTCTTGTTCTATGTGAAAATAATTCAAAACAAATATGTATGTGATCCCCTAATCTGTCAATCACTAGAACTTTTTTTTTTAAATATTTTTTTTTGCTTTAGAAGTAAAGACCTTCTTTGTAACATGCCCTCTATCTAGCGTAACATTGGTATGATATTGTGATAGTTAAACAATTAAGATTTATCAAATGCTTTGATGGTACTATGAAATACTTTAACCTTGTTGACTTTTTGAGATTTCCAACATGAGGACTTTTGGTGTCCGTTGGCCATTTTGAAAAATAATAAAATAAGAGGGCCAAACTACATGTATATCCCCTGTGCGATTTGTCGTCAAGACGTGGCAACCCTGTCGCGGCAACCTCCTTCCCGGATTACGTCATCGTGCGCTCGCTTCCCGGCCGCCATGTTTTTTTAAGGAGTAATTACCTGTTATACTGAGTTTACTACCTATTATACTCTTTTCAGATTTTTTTAACAAAAAAAAAAAACTTCTGTCTTTAAGCGTCTGATTTTTTATGGCTTTTGGAATCATTTCCTCCACTTCCTCTTTGTGACGCCGTCTCCACATATACTCTGCGTAGTATGAGTCAAACAGCTTTTCAGCGCCGACATTCCGATTCTCCATTATCCCCTCATACCTTCTGCGAAGTATGAGTCTAACAGCTTTTCATCGCTAATTTGCGAAGTACGAGTCCAACAGCTTTTCATCGCCGACATTGCGATACTCCACATTCCACTCATCTCCTCCATACCTCCTCTCCCCTTTTTCCTTCCATACCTCTTCCAGCATACCTCCTCTAACCTCTTTCTCCTATACCCCCTCTCCATCCCAAACATGCTATTAATTCCAATCCGTCACAAAAATAATAACATTTAAACGTTCGCTCATCTTATCACTACAACTCATAAACCACAAACGGATGCTATGATACTACAATACGACTGCAACGTGCATGCATGCATTTTTAACGCCCCACAAAACTTTCTCTCCGTTTTAAGAATACAACATTGGTTTTGGCGACTAAACAGGGGATATATCTGTAGTTTTACCAACAAGAGATATTGAATTGTTAAAAACCAAGTAAAAGTAACAAAACTTGCATAAAATTTCAGTGTTTACAAAACAAAGGCCCCAGTATTTTCTCGGAATCAGTGGATACTTAGTGGGAAGGTGGGGGGACCCTTATACTCCCCTTCTTTCTGAATTCTCCAATTGAACTTATGCCCCTCACCCTTCTGAATCAGTAATTCTTGCAAAGTATGGAATAGAAACATATGCACAGTCGCCTCATGAATTCTTATTAGGCCTAACTCCATGTTTCCAAGTTGTCTCAAAGTTGAAAACACTGTTCGGAAAATTCAGCATGGCAGTAACTAGGAAGAAGGTGAATTTACTTAGTTTCAAAAATCAAATGGAGGCTGTGAAAAGATCGGTACTATACTTATAGTTTACGATATGGGCTACTGCACGATATGCAACCCATTTGATTCTAGTTTGTGTTTCCAAAACTGGCAATCGGTACTGGCAAAACTGATAATTGGCATAGTTAGCTGCCATGTTGTTTACGCCATTCTCATCTGTCTTCTTTCTCCTTCTCCTCCCCTCCTCCCAATTATAAAACAAATAGTACTTATTAAATCTAAAAAAAAATGAGTACTTATTCCATTCGATCGGATGTTTTTGGCATCGGCAAAGTCACTAGCCGCCATGTTGTTTACGGTGTTTTTGGTAATACTTCTCCTTCCCTTGCATACTTTACATCAATCCTCCTCTCCTCGCTTAATTTTCATGATTCTTCTTCCTCCCCTCTCACAATTTCCCTGAATCCTCCTCCCTCCTTACTTTTCGTCAATTTTCTTTCTCCCCATCTCATATTCTTTTCGTAACATCTTGTTCCTCCTCTCCCCCTTATTATTCCTCCTCCTCCCCCTCCAAACCTGAAAAAAACCCTACCACGTTTCCTGCAACACCACTGAAAAACATCTACACAACGTCTCACATGCAGAATCACCATTTTCTTCCCCTTCGGATACTCATACTCACGTGCAATTAAACCCTTTTTCATGGCCCACTCAATCCATAAAAAAAAATGTCATCCATAAAAAATGAAAACATTCAGATGCTCACTAGGAGCGTGAAGAAAAAATAAAATGGCGTCTCACACTAGTTCTCACCGCATCATACAGATGTATGTCATGTCACAGTGCGATTAGTGCAATTTTTTACGATTTCAAGAGGGTAGACAAAGAAGTGAGTTGCGTGTTCTGCAGTTCCACCCGATATGGTAACTACTTGCATTTTGGCAATTGTTTCCTTGCATATATTTTTACTAACTTCGATCCTTATTTTCTACTACTTTTTATAAAATATTTTTTTGGCCAAACTTCAGATGTATCCAGGTTGTCAAAGGTGCATGCTAACTTCCTTCTCTGGTGGTCATTCTTGGATGAAGTCATCATGGATTGATATTTTGTGCTTTACGGTTTTGGGGAAACTGTTTATTACGCCCATATAAATAGCTCTTTAATGAAACCACATTTAAACCAATTGTTTTTAATTTATGGCAAATTGTCTGCTTAATGGCTCATTACCTCTTCGGAATTTATAGTTTTCATAAAAAATTTTTAGTAAAATATGCACTTTTGTCTATATCTTTTGTTTTCATATTAAAACTACAATTTTAAAAATACATGGTATAATCAATAAATATGAAAATTTTTTCATTTTAGAGTATGCTCAAGCCGAATAAGCATTATAATATATTTTCAGTGTATTAGATATTAGCTTATAGAAGTTTTATTAAGGCAACAAGTCTCCTGTCTTTTCTATTATATATTGTATAAGTATCTGATTAAAAAATTAAAAGAAAAATTAGTAAGCTACATATTATAGTTTATAGGTTAATGAAAATGATTATCTAATCATTGAAATTTCAACACTTTAAAGGTCCTATCCACCCTAATTTGTTAGTTTACATCAGTCATTTATGATTTTTAGAAGTTTATATGATTATTTTTTTATCTGGCTTCTAATGATGGCTGAACCATTCAACTGAGTCATGAATTGTTAAAATATGCAGGGTAGGTGGACAGCATTACAACTAATAAATTAATGGAAGTCTGAAAAAATGATACTTTTTGAATTAATTTGATTTTCATTTATTGTAGTTCAGCAATTTTATTTGATTAAAAAAAGTGTTTTGTGTATCAAAGCTTGTGAAAACAGTACACCTGGAATTTTTTTGTTACGGTCTAGAAAACCTGGAAAAGTCAGGTTTGAGGTAAAATTTGTGTAGTTACCCTGGAAAAAAAACATGCAGATCTATTTTATAAATCAGCAACTACTGTTATGTTTTATGAAGAAAAGTAGGTTGCTCCAAATTTCTGCATTTCTAATTCAACTAGCTGTAGTTTAATTTATTGTGAATTATGTGTTTTATTTTCCTCTTTCTATTTTTCAGAAGATCGGGGAGATGGATGATCATTCTATTTTAAGTGCTTTTGTGGTTTCAGCCAGGCAATTTGAGTCAAGTGAAGCTGAGCTCAACCTTCTAAATGTTCAAAGACACTTAGATGTAAGTTTTTTATTTGCTATTTTAATATAATATTTTTATATATTTGCTATTTATATAATTAACGATTCATATAATTATATTGTATTAACTATTTATATTAAATATATTATGTATACATTTGCTATTTTAAATGTAATTTAAATTGATATTTGTGCAGATTTAAGAAGCTGTGATTCTTTTGCTTAATTGTAGGATTTTTCAGAAAATCATTTGAAGTAATTTTTACATATTTTTATTTTAAAGAAAGAAATTGTTCATCACCTTTCTTTTTTAAATTTTAACTGACAGAAGATAATTAAAAAGTAATAAATGAATAATTTTTTTAAAATTATGTTTTACTTATGCTTTATTTTTATGAACACAATATGGGAATTTTGAGGTACTTACGTATTAACGGAGCGTCAGCAACAGCTTCCCAAATATAAAAGGTGGAAAAAATTTACGATAGCAGTTTTCATCGTAATTGTTCGTAAAAAATCGTACGTCTTTGGATGCTTTGTCGTCTTTGAAAGTGTGAATTTGTGGCATTGATTTTCCGGTTTGGACTTTTAAGTGAGAAATGAACGTGTAAATTGCTGTTACAATGCGTTTGTTTGAACTTCCGAGCAACAAATGGGAATCTATTGCCTTCTTTCAGGAACAAGGCAGGAAGGCCATAAGTTTTCGTAAATTCCGGGAATTTCAACCCACCTTGGTACTTACGTATTATAGTTATATTACGTTTTAGCGGCCCCTGATCTTATTTGGCGATCTTAGAATTATGCCAAGCTTTTGAAGCATGAATATAAAAATAAAAAATACAAATTCAACATAATATTGATTCAACATTTTACTGATTCAGGCAGCGCACATTGAATGTGATCTGACTGGACATGATT
>QLNU02015360.1:165215960-165232759 GCA_006491805.2 Dysdera silvatica | reverse complement strand
TTTTTAATTCTATTTTTATGAAAAGATTATCTTATTTGCCTGCCTTATGGTGTCATCCAGGTAACACATTTATCTAGCCTGCCATTAACCCTTTCGACCCGACTTTTGTGTGATTAAAATTTAACTATGAAAAGTAGTTTAATTTAATGTTGACATATATATACTAAGAGAAATATACTATGAGCTTAAAGTTTTTTACTTTTCCCGATTCCTGGAAACCTCCTAGGAGAATGTCCTAATTGTCTAGGACAGCATTTCTTTAATTTTCCTAGACCGCATACCCCCACTTCAGAGACCACTCGCTCTCACAGACCCTAAAGAATTAACTCAAAGTTTAAAGCCTGGACTTTGCATCGTACATATTTATTTCTAGTGTTTCATCACTGATTTTCACCATTTAAGGAAGAAATTTTTAGCATTAAATAGCAAATGCTCTTGCCTTAGTATTTTGTTGAAACTTTGTGGAATACTGGGAAGGTCTGGGACCACTCCCAATTGAAGAATCCCTCGTTGAAGAATCGCTGGTCTAGGATATTGTAATAACCATGTATTGCATGTGGATAAATAATAAAATTGAATGAAAAGCACTGAATTATTTATTATTACGGTATAACTTAAGTATGATATGGTGTAAAGCAGTCTTTACAAAGTGCAACCTGACAAATTTGACATATAGTAAATGTTCTTGTTTCTATCTTTTTTGATGAACAGTGGCAAAATTGTTTCCTCCGAACTTGTTCAACAGGAAGATCGTCTCCCACATTCAGCAAAGCTTTTGCTTTTTTTGATGGACGACCATACTTCCATGTTCTTTTTGTGTTTGCTTTCTCCCGTCCAACATTTATTAGCTGCTCAGCCAAGGGGGCCATGAATGATAATAGTGGTACTATTTTATGTTCCACATCACACTTTGTAATCCATCCACAACAGAAATCGTAACTAATTTCCCAAAAATCTTTTTCCACCACATGTCTGATTTTCTGCTATGACCTTAAAGAGTAGCCATTTGATCACACCAGCCAACTCCATTCATGTATATATTGTAGTGGGAAATTACTTCTGGGCAACTGTCTAATTTTGTACCATCTTTTTGTTTCCGAACCAGTCACTAATTTATCAGCATTATAGTTTGACAAAAGCATATCATCTTTGGTGTCCTTCCACTAAACCCACAATGTACCATTTTCATTAACTCTAAAAACAGATTGTCATTTTTGCAACCTTTTTTTTTAAATCCAATTTCGTTATGTTCTTTCTGGTTTTGATACATAAAAACCCATGTAAAATTGGGATTTATTTACCCAATAGGGAGTGAAGTCTAATCTCTGGGATGTATATGCCTATTAGAGCTGAAAGGGTTAATCGAAATATTATAACAAAGGTGCCATAAAGTACGAGGTATGTTCAAAAAGAAACCAAACCTTTGCTATAACATCTTTATTGCTCATTGTACAACATTTTAAGCACTGTCCCCCTCGAAGTAGTCCCCTCTACTGGCAATACACCGTTCCCAATGTTTCTTCCATTTTTGGAAAGTCTCCTGGAACGCACTTTCTGGGATGGCATGCAGGTCTCTTGTCACATTGTCCTGAATCTCCACTATGGTTTGGAAATGATGTGCTTTCAACGTGGTTTTAAGTTTGGAAAACAGGAAATAGTCTGCTGGGGCTAGGTCCAGAGAATATGGTGGATAGGGCACAACGGGATTGTGATGTTTTGCTAGATAGCTGCAGATAAGGAGAGATGCATGAGCCGGCGCATTGTCATGATGCAACATCCAAGTCTGGTTTTCCCACAATTTAGGTATCTTCCTGCTTACAGCATCCCTCAAACGCGGTAGATTTCCTTGTTTACCATCTGACCATGTGGCACAAATTTCTGATGGACAATGCCTTTGCAGTAAAAAAAACAAAACACAAAGAACATCACTTTGATCTTTGACCGACTCATGCATGCTCTTTTTGGACAAGTCATAAAAGATCGCACTGCTCACTGTAGTCCGGGGTTTGGTTCCCCAGGCCTTAAGAGGTTCGGATTCCTCGGAAAACTGTAGGTCCCGGCGCAGCATGACCACTGTAGTCTTTGAGCCGTAAAACCAAAAAACAAACAATCTTTTTGGACAAGAAGACCCTTAGCCCACCCACTGTGACGATTGCACCTTCGTTTCAATATCATAGCCATAAATCCACATCTCATTGCCTGTTACGATGTTCTTAAGGAAGTTTTCATTGGCAGTGGCAAGTAGTTCCTGGCTGATTTCAACATGGATTTGTTTCTGATCATCAGTCAACAAACATGGCACGAATTTTGCACTGACACGATGCGTCTCAAGTCTGTCACTCAAAATTTGATGGCATGATCCTACGCTGATGCCCACTTCGTCAGCAACTTCTTGAACAGTTAAACGACGATTTCCACGAATGACAGCATGAACTCTCTCGACATGGTCATCTGTTGATCTGGAACGTCGTCCAGACTTGGGATCGTCACCGACCGACATTCTGTCATATTCAAAATGCTTAAACCACTAATAGCACTGCATGCGAAACATACCGTCTTCACCGTATGCTTTTCTAAGCAATTGAAATGTCTCTGTAAAAGTTTTGCCAAGTTTGTAGCAAAATGTCACACGTTCTTCAAGCTCTTTCATTGTCACTTTGTCACTAATCCGATGAACAGCTTGTGCACATGCTTACTTCAGCGGCTGTATCTTGCCAACTAATGGTCAGAGTGAAACGCGGCAAATGGCAGTTTGTTGTCTAAACCTGCCGCTATGTGTGCTCAGTAGCCACAGCGTGCTCCCTTTACTAGTTGGCGTGTTATTTCAAAAGTTAGATTTCTTTTTGAACAAACCTCAACGTGCTATTTCTCTGCTTATTTCAGTCCAGGATTTGATCTTCCAAGCGACAGAGATTCAGATACCTCAAAAAACTGCCGGCCCCAACTCATCATGACCCTGGCTGTCATTGCCCCATAAAATACAAACTACAGTTATTTTCTTTAAAAAATACCTCAAATTTTATAATGTATTAATCCTGTATGTATCAAAGAGTAAACTCTGTGACAGACAGGTAAATATAAAACTACATAAAACTGAGCAAATGAGAATTGTTTTTTGGTCAAAAAAAAAAAGGGCATGGGCCTTAGTCCCATGGAACAATTTGTTCGTAAAAAACATTCAAAAAGTCATAAGAATTTTATATTCTTTAAACTAATAAAACTGATGTACACTATCTGATCACCTGGAGTGAAACGTCGATGCGGAGCATGTATCAAAGACTCAGGTGAGGTCACATCCCATATTAATACTAGTTTGGTTTGTTTGTATAGTATATAAAACTTTTTTTTTCAAATATACTAAGTGTCAAGTAAGAACTTGAAGGCTGAAAATATATCAAAATATATCTTATTTCATTTGTAATTATAATCATGAATATAAATAACTTTATTGACTACATACATTCTTGTGAAACTTTAAGTTAATCCAAGTAGAACTTTTTAATTTACATTAAATTTACTGCTACATGTTTAACTTTTGGAAGGCAGTGTAAATGTTTATACATTAAAAATAGAAATAAATATGAAGCATTAAGTTGGCTATATATATTGCACAATTAATAATATAGTCTAAGAATAGACAAATATGAATCGATCATAATCAAAGGCTGCAATTAAGGCTTCTTGGTTGCTTTATTCAAACTTGGAACATGGAACCATATTAAGCTAGTTAACTGTTAACTTTTGTAGTTTCTTCCTTTGGATTCAAAGCTTCTTTTGATACAATCAACCAGCAACTTATTCTATAAGTCACAGTGTAATAATGGAGTACCATGATATTATATCGCTCTGCCTCCTCCTCCAGAGTTATAAGATATATTGCAAGCCTCCTCCCGGCTCCGAGTTCAGTGCGGATTAAGCGGCTGGCGGACCTGGCGGCCGCCAGGGGGCTCCAATCCCCAAGGGACCCCGAGTTTGAGAGATTCCTAGTTAAAAACTGCTACAATACAAAAAGCGAAAGATGCAATACTTGATATTATTCACGTATTTTATATATAAGTACAGAACATACTTTTATTAAATTCAAACTAATTAAAAATCATATTAGGTAAAAAATAAGTGCAGAAAGATTAAATTCTACTGTCATAACGAGAGCCCAGATTATGTGCAATTGCAGATGTGCATATGCAATTGCATATTTTAGCTGTTTTTAGTGTTTGTGCATATAAATGCATAAAAACGATGAATTTCCAGAATAAATGCATATTTTAAGGGTTTTAGTAATTTTAAGAATTTTATTATTCCCTCATCCGAAAAAGTTAAACTTACTTCTTATCTGAGCGGAAAGGCAATGGAATTTGTAAATGTACACGTTTAATTATGTCCTAGGACGCCAAAATGTTGTCGTAGCTGAATTATAGCCACCATCCATGTTAGAAAAACCAAAGATGAGTTTTACTGTGCTTGGCTGGCAATTGATTGAAAGTCAAATTAAAACAAACACTTATTCTAAATTTCCACACCATTTTCCTTCAGTGATAGACATCGTTCTATCATCGATAAACTATTCGTAATAGACAGCCCGCAAAAATTTATAAATGCTGTTCAATATCTTTTATAGTTCTGAAAAGGACACTTTTGGCCATAAAAATTCTATTACATGACATAAGATAAAGCTTAAGTGTTTAGAACAACGAAAGACACATTGTGATATATAGTCATAGAATTTGCGATGTATAAAACGTATGATTTAATGTATATCGAATTTTTCTACTTGGCGGTTAATAATATATCCACACGTTTTAAAATACTGGACATTAAATTTTCAAGCATTAAAAAATTTTATGTACATATTTATTCATTTTAAATGCATATATATTTCCAGGTTTTTAGTGCATATTTTGCTGGTTTCTTAGTGCATATAATCCGGGCTCTAGTTATAACTGTAGTTTCACCATGTATAATTAAATAAGCGAAATTAGAATTAAATGAAATTAAATTATAATGGCGGAAATCCTGTTCTCAACAACGCCATTTTTCTTATAAAAAACTGAGGAGAGGAACGACTTTTATTTGACCTTTAGGCATGTTCCTTAATGCTCATCCTGTGTGTGTATATATATAGTCTACACACACACGTACTTGAGCGCTAGAATGCTGAAAGGTTATTGGACGTCATTGGATCGTTGTTTAAAAAATATTTCCGATCAAAAATCAGAGCTTCTTGATAAATCTTCGAAGACAAGAAGACACTCATGTCCTGCTCCGACTGCTTTAATTTTTCTAAAATTCCCCTTGAACTATCATCATCGTCATCGTTTTAAAGAAATAATTCTTGTTATAGAATAAATAAAATTAAAAAAAAAGAAAGTGTTTGCGTATTATGGGGTGCATAATCAATGGGATTATTGCTACACCATTATTATTGAAGTATTTATCGCTTGGATGTACATACCAGGACATAAAGTGTTTAAAAGTACTGTTTATTCTATTTTTGTAGAATTTATGAAAAATAATAATTATATAGATGAATGATGGTAAAAATGTTTAAAAGGTGTTTGGAAGCCTGATATAACACAAGAACATTTGTAAAAAACATTAATATATCTCTTTAAAAAATGAGAAATAATAAGAGTGTAAGAAGCTGATAATCAGAAGTGTTGATAAATAAATAGCCAGAAGTGCTATTGAATAATAGTTCGAAGTGTATAAGGCATGCCCCTATCCAGAGGGTATCTTAGGGACCGGTCCCCCTCTCAAAACTAAATTTTTAATGGGACTTGGCTATGGACTTGCATGCTGTGATTGTATCGATACATGCTGTAAAAATTTTTGAACCCCCCCTTGAAATTAAATCCTGGCTACGGTCTTGATATAAAGGGAGTGGAACTTTTCCTAATGTAGAGATTATTTCGAAAATATTTTTAACAATGCCAATATCAAATGCAACAGGTGAAAGATCTTTTTCAGTTTTAAAACTATTTAAGGAGTACGATAGGAGAAGACAGATTGAACAACATGGTCATATTATACCTAGAACAAAAAATTTTGGATGAAATAGGTACTACAAAAACAATTGATGAATCTGCTAAAGAGAAACCAAGACACAAATTTATATACAAAACATTTTTAAGCACTAAGGTAATTTATTACTATTAAATTTTTGAATAAATATCTGATTTTTCTTGAAACGTTGAGTTTATTATTAGTTACATATTGCCGGTTTAAGGAACTCACTAAAAATCTAATACTGAAATCTTTCCGAAAAAGTCCTCAGTTCCTTACACAATTTTTTTTGTTTTGTTTTAGGGCTTGGGTCTCAAAGCCTCGAAATTTTTACGGCCAGGGGCCCCCAATAGGCTTAATCTGCCTGTGCCTGAGTTATCAGAAATATTACAAGCCAACACACATATATATATACACATGTGTGTGTGGGTGGCCTGGCTACTACCGCAGATGGTTTAATACTCTTTTATCTCACTTGACTGGGATTGATTTTTCAAAAGTTTAGTTGCATTTAAACTTACCTGGGTTTAAACTGGCTCAAAAAATGCTGTTGCAAAATGCTAAAATGGGAAAAAAGTTGTAGCAAAATGCTAAAAAAGATTAGTTGCTTTCGTTGCTCGAAAAATCGTATCAATAAAATTATTTACATCAACAATGCTTTGAATTACTGTAAGAAACACACTTTAAGGTTTAAAAACAATAACAATGAAACCTAAATCAAAGGGTACTTATATATTAGAACCTTTGACCAAAAAATTGGCGAAGATTTTGAAGAATTTGCACCAAAGTTCATTTACATAAATATTATAAATATATATAAATATAATATATATGTTATGAATGTGTATAAATATAATATAGGGTGTCTACTACGTCATGCAAGTCAAGGAAAAGTCAAGAAATGAGGAAAAGGTCACAGAAGTCAAGGAAAGGTCATTAAATCGATGTAATAGGTCACGATTAAGGCTGTTTTTTCAATTTTATGTATGCATTGAATTTCAATTTTTGGACGATATTTTAACGATTGTTTACTGGTTTAGTTGTTTTCAGTTATTTTTGTCATAACATGGCAAGTTTTAGTGATTTTCAGCTATTTTCCGTCATACTTTGACAACATTTAACGATTTCAGCTATCTTTTACAGAGCTATTTTACAGGCCTGCACAAAAGTTTAGACACAGAGGCAAATTATAAATAAAAGCGAGAATTTGCATTGAACTTCGCCGATATTGTATCTAAATAATCCTAGAACCAATAATAAATTGTGCAACTTAAAAGATTACCAAAAGTACTGAAACAAAATATCCCAACACCGTAATATTGGAATCTGCATGCCACAAATGTTTAGGCACATATGTCAGATTTATGCAAATTAACGGCGCGAAGTTCCCAAGTGATCGAAGGGGCGTTTCCCAGAGTTGTTATATAAGGCCTGAAATAATTTAGAATGCTTAGAACGATGCCGAAGTCAAAGCAATTTACGAATGACGAGATTTTGAAGATTTGGAGGCTGAAAACTAAAGGTAAATCTGTTACTCAAATTTCTGTTGCATTGAACCGTTCAAAGCGAGGCATTTATCGAGTGTTATCCCGGGGTGATCAGTATCAACCAAAATCACGATCTGGGAGGCCTCGAGTGACCAGCATTCGGGATGATAGACAAATACGAAGATTGGCTTCAAATGAAAGCCTGTCTGCAAATCAAATAAAAAACACGTTAGCAATGCGAGTGTCAAGAGAAACCATACGTAGAAGGATTGTAGAATGCAGGCATTTGAGATATGCAAAAATGCGCCGCAAGCCCTGCTTGCAATTACATCATAAACAAGCACGACTACAATGGGCAAGGCAGCACATATCATACAGTGACGAATGGCTGCAGGTGTTATTTAGTGATGAAAAAAAGTGGAACTTAGATGGTCCCGATGGCCTTTCGCACTACTGGCACGATCTTCGAAAACGCCCCTTAAGTCGGTTCAGCAGACGTCAAGGAGGAGGTTCAGTCATGGTTTGGGGAGCCTTTAGCTTCAATGGACAGACTTCTTTGGCGTTTTTGAATGGAAAACAAGATTCCAAGGCATACCAGGCAACTCTTGAAAGTCACCTATTACCTTTTGGCGAACTTTTATGTGGACGAAACTGGGTTTTCCAACAAGATAATGCGTCCATCCACACATCCAGGTCAACAAAAGAATGGATGAGCGCTAAAAATATTACAGTTCTCGATTGGCCTGCTCTTAGTCCTGACTGTAATCCCATCGAAAATGTATGGGGCATACTAACGAATGTTGTGTATGCCAATGGAAAGCAATATCCGTCCGTTTTAGAACTTAAAAAGGCTATAGAAGAAGCGTGGTTTAATTTTGAACCAGAAACCTTTCAAAATCTTGTGCTTTCAATGAACGACCGCGTATTTAATCTAATACGAAGTAATGGTGGCTACATTGATTATTAAAATTGTTCATTTCCTTATGCAAGTGCTAAAATTTATGTTTGTGCCTAAACTTTTGTGCCACATATTTTACTTATTTTAAGTTATATATTGCAGCAAGTTCGCTACTGATGTGATTTCTGTTCTCAAATTTTTAATTTGCATATTACATGTGTTCATACTTCGTAATATTAAAGTTCCTACTTCTTCAGTTTTAATAGTATTTTGTTATACTCAAATTTGTGTTGTGTCTAAACTTTTGTGCAGGCCTGTATCAATCGTAAAAAAAAGCCAGAAAACTTTTTTAGATTAAGAAATGTACAAAAATAGTCAAGAAGAAGTCTTATTTTTAGTAGAATAACATTTTACTAGATACCCTTTAATATATATTATAAAGGTATATAAATATAATATATATTATATATATTATAAATATAATATATATTATAAATGTCATGAATATAATATATATTATAAATGTTTATATAATACATATTATAAATGTTTATATAATACATATTATAAATGTTTATATAATACATATATAAATGTTTATATAATACATATTATAATGTTTTATATAATACATATGAATGTTTATAATACATATTATAAATGTTTATATAATACATATTATAAATGTTTATATACATATTATAAATGTTTATATATAGTATAAATGTTTATATAATACATATTATAAATGTTTATATAATATATATTATAAATGTGTATATAATACATATAAATATATGCAGGGATGTTAATTCTATGCCGAACTGTCCCAAACGCCTATGCCTGCTCCAATCTGCTCCCAGATATACGTTTTTGCTGAAATTGTGCCGATCCTGTGCCTATCGCTGGTTTTTTTTATTCATTCGTATCCAACCAACAAAAATTTTTTGCAAATTCAGTAGATTTGGATAATTTTTCAGGAAATTTCAGTATATTTGGTAATTTTCCCACAAAATTCAGTAGATTCTAAAAAAAATCAAATTTTTAGTAGGTTAAGCAATTTTTTCGAAAAAATTTAGTAGCTTCAGTTATTTTGCAAAAATTTTAGTAGATTTGGCGCTTTTTCGTACGGGAGGCATTTCTTTGTTGCATCACATGTTCAGTTTTCGTTTGAATTCTACAACAGCACCTCGATCTTCATTGTAGGTTCACTTCTTGTTGCTTGTGAGTAGATGATAGGTTAGAAAACCAGTACTACGTCGATTTTGGGATTACTCTATGGTTTCAGGCACAAGAAAATAAAGTGGCTTTATCAAGAGTGATTTAGTAGTTTTTCGAAAGTTACACGCTTTTCAACTATTATCAGGGTTAAGCACAGGGTGTCTACCGGGTCATGGAAGTCAAGGAAAGGTCAAGAAATAAGAAAAAGGTCACAGAAGTCAAGAAAAGGTCTTTAAATCGATCTTGTAGGTCACGATTGCACCCATTTTTTAAATTTTATGCAATCATTGAATTGTAATTTTCATACAGTATTTTAACAATTTTTGACTAGTTTAGTTATTTTCAGCTATTTTTGTTATGCCTTGGCAATTTTTAGTGGTCTTCAGCTATTTTCCTTCATAGTTTGGAAATATTTAGGGATTTTCAGCTATTTTTATGAGCTATTTTGCAATAAAAAAAAGACAGACCTTTTTTTTAAAGGTCAAGGAATGTACAAAAATAGTCAAGGAAAAGTCGAGGAATTGGGTTTCTTATTTTCAGTAGACACCCTGTAAGCAACAATTTTTATCAACCTTTTTTTGGCGTAGTGATACCAGCGCTGATGTTATGGCGTGGTTAGATGGTGAAACATTCACAAAGAAATGTTTCACCATCTAACCATGCCATAACATCGGCATTGTATTACTGCATCAAAAAAAGGTTGATAAAACTTGTTGCTTAATTTAATCTGCACAGTGCTCGACTTATATAAATAAATATCATCATGGTGTCTAGCTATCAGGAAATGTACTTGAATTGTTAGCGCTTCGGTGGAAAGTCTGGAAATGTGCTTAAAATTCATGTTTACTATTTAATAATACGGTCTGCTTTCGGAAAATTTTCTCTTTGTTTGGTTGGCCACACTGTGAAATATTCATTATGGATAAAAAAAGAAGCAAACAACAAATAATATTTTTCAAATTGAATTAAATAAAAACATTTTAAATAATATATCACAATTCAAATTTAAGATTTGATAAATATAATGAAGATGCCGATCATTAAATGTTTTCAGCTCCCATTACGCCATTATTGACAATCTCATTTTAAAATTATGGAAAACGTTCAAAATGTCGCAAATTGTGAATATTTTTGTATTTTAGTTTGTGAATGACCCCCTGCTATTTCATGGGCATTTGGTGGCAATTTGTGTTTATAAACATAACTGAAACAATCCTTACTCAACTGTTTATTCCTTGGGAACAGAGAAATTTGGAATGACTGAACAGAAGGGCTGGGTTTTTATTTGCAGGATGGCCAGCAACCCCCCCCCTCACCGAAAAAGGGTTATCATGGAAATTTAAGTTGCCCAAAAAAAAAACATCATGATTTTCGAACACCTGCAAACATCCATTCACGTGATGTGGTCAGAGATACGAGACAGTGGTGTAGAATTTCCCCCCGCTAGATTTAACGGATTTAGCAAGGAAAAACATCCAAAACTAACTGAAATCCACTAAATTTGCCATTTTGATTTTACCGCGATTTGATGTGATTCGTTTTGATATGATCACGGCTCACCATTTTTTTTAATCGTTTTTGGAAAAAATACCGACAAGAAAGCAGATCTTGGTTATTTGATTTAGTGAATATAATTAGTTTTTTGTGCAGTTGGGATCATATATATATTTTTAAAAGATTTTTTAGCAACTTCAGTTGTGCTTTCCGATCGCTTTACCTTTACCTTCAATACATTTATAAATTTCATATGCAGAACTAGAGGCAGCTTGGGTACATCCCCCCGCCCCGACCCAGACCAAAAGAAATATTTCGCGCTCATTGCTCACAGTAATCCTAAAAATATACTTTTTGACACTATACGTCATGTTTTTGGTTCGTACTAGTCAGTTGTTTTCTAGGTTTCTTTGTACTTTTCAAAATGAACAGAAACTTGTTCATATTTCGTATGATGAACTGTGTGAATATCTAAGGAAGGAAAAAATTTTCTGAAACCAGATATCATGAGAGTCCCCTTTTAATTTGTCGGCAATGAATTTTGCCAGTGAAAGTACGTTGCCTTTGCACAAAATTGAAATTCAAACAGTAGCAAAACGAACTTTGGCCTTGTCTCAAATGTCTGACAAGAATAAACTTCAGCATAATTTAGTAGTCTTGCGTTTTTATAAGAAAGTAACAGCTGCCAATTACAAATGGGATCTTGAAAAACCTACAATGTCTTCATCATTTGATATGCACTGAGGATGAAAGCTATAACTACTTTAAATGACTAGTCTAGCCTCATGTAACTTCGAGCAAAATATTATGTAAGAGAAACTTTACTTGTTGACATTACTAATGTTCTAGTCTTTTCCTTAAAATCGTCCTACTTTTTTTTAATTGAATTGGTGGAAGCCCTGGTCATATTCTAAAATATACTCTATTACTTTCATGCTTGGAAGGCTGGTAGTATCTGAATCTCGAGGGAGGGGTTAGAAAAATGGTAATTGTTTTTGAGAAGAGGATGCTTAAAATTTTCTTCAAATCCTTGTGCTTGAAATTTTGTCAGCAATTCTGCTGGACATTCTGATTATTTTCCGACTTAATTTGTTTTATCTTGAATGCTGCTTTGGAGTGGACTCTGAGAAAATAAGTACAGAATGTCAGGAATTTACAACAGTGACATGAGTTCTGTAGAAAGTGAGCAAGTTTTATTAAAAGAGGGAAAAAATAGAATAAAAGAAACATGAAGGCATTAAAAGAAAACAGAAAACATCAACTTGAATTCAATGAAATAAAAAATGCTAAGTGATTTTGTCTCCTTTTAAGGCATTCCAAAGTGTTATTTATAACTGGAATTTTGGAAAGTTTGCGCAAATGGGGTTAATATTTATGTATTTTACTTATATTAATAAGAAAAAATTTATTTCACTACCTTATTTAAGCTGTTATAAAGGTCTAGGGCCTTATCCTCTTTAAAAGTATTTAGTTGTCTCTGTTTATGAAAATACTATAAATGATTGTTTTTTTCTGAAAGCATATTAAGTTATAATATGCTCTATAATGAAAAAACTCAATGCACCAAGAAGGAGTTGTCCGATTGTAATGAAATTTTGTATGAAAAGATAGTTTGACCGAACATGCAAATGATTAAAATTTGGTGTCCAATGAATGAATAGCGGGAACTCCAGCGCATCGGAACTGCGCATTCAGCAGGTGTATATAAGGAGCGATTCTCAATATGTGGTCAAAATTTCTGTTGCATTTTGACTGCGGATATCTTACGTCGACTGTAACAATGCCTCGCCGAAAGATTCGTGCTCATTACGAGCATATGTCAGAGTTTGAAAGAGGTTGTGCTATCGGATTGAAAGAGGCTGGTTGGACGAATCGAAGAATCGCTGGACATGTGGGTCGAAGCGATGCGGCGATTGGACGGTGCTGGCAAGAGTGGGTCAACAACGGCAGATGTCAGCGTCGGGACGGCAGCGGTCGACCTAGGGCCACAACAGAACGGGAAGACAGAGCAATTGTCAGAGCAGCTGTCACAGCACCGGATTCGTCGTTATCAACTATCCAACGTGTGGCCCGCACACATGTGTCCAACATGACCCTCTGCAGACGACTGAGAGAGCGGAATTTACGCTCGCGCCGACCGTTACGCCGCTTACCTCTCACGCCTTTACACCGTCAAGTCCGATTACAGTGGTGCCGGGCTCGATCAACTTGGAACTGCGCTGACTGGGGACGTATAGTCTTTAGTGACGAGTCCCGTTTCCAACTGTGTCCTGACGACAACCGCGAGAAAAACACCCCTTTGATATTAATTTTGGGCTTCCCCCTGGGAATGAAAATTGACATGTTTTTGCTCAAAATCGTGCCTACCTTAGAACCAAAGATGAGGCTTTTTAAATGAACACCCTGTGTACAAGATTTAACATAAATCTTTTAAGAATTTATGCTTTCACTTTCAATGTTGAAAAAGCTGATTAAGGAAATTGAAAACTAGGTAAGAAAACAAATTGTTTAGTTGTGTGTATGTGTGCATAATTTAAATGAATAATTTTTTATATTTGAAAACCTTTTTTCAACAATGTGTATTTACTTCCAGGTTATCTTAGATCGTATATCTTCATTACCTGTAGACAGTGATGTTCTTGATCCTCGACATTTGGTAGTGACTGAAACTTATTCTTGCTTGGTTAATATCATTCTCAATAATCCTGAGAAGCCTGCAGTTGTTCTAAAAGCTGTACAAATTTTCCAAATTTTAGGTATTTTATTTTAAATTATTGGTCACCAGTGATCTGTGCAATTTATTAAATTTGCTTTTTAATTTCACTTCTACAGTTGGCTTATCAGGAAATAATCATTATAGTTTATTACATATTATGCTAAACATTAACTCTGATTTTAAATTACATGTTAAAACACATGCACAGGGTATTCATAATCTAATTTTAAACAAAACAAGTTACTATTTAGTATGTGTATGCATGTAATGTTAATAGCTTTTTTTAGTTTGTTTGGTCACCTGGAGTGGTTTATATGTTCTTCAGGGTTTATAATGTTTATTACCATAGGAGAAAAATAAGCGTCATATTTGTTATTTTGTATAATTGTTAACTAAGCTGAAAACATAACCATTTTCTATTTGTGTTTTGTATGTTCTTTAAGTAGCAATCAACTTTTTAAAAGTGTTTGCATGGTCTCTAAAAGTCCTTATTTCCATCCAAAATTTGCAAAAAGTCCTTAATTCTTTCTATTGCTCATCATCTCTTTGCAGTATGTTTTAGTTTCAATTTTTGTTACTGACATTCTTCACACAGTGTGAATCAACATAAAGAACGAGCATGGAATTCACACTATGTAGATTGTAATATGCCTTTTATGAATAATGGGAACATGCATATAAGAGAACGCCTTCTGAAAATAGCTATAGATGAGAACTCCCCTTGGAAACTTGTTAAATCATTTCTTTAGAGTAAGAATGGCCAGTGCACCATCCCTCTCTCAGAACTGGGTTTAAAGTGTGAGGTGTCTTGGAAACAGCAATCTTTTAGCACCCCCCCCCCTTCTACTATGTATTTTGTAATTAGGAATCCTTTAAGAGAAGTTTTATGTACTCTCATTCTGTGTGTATGTGTGCAGGGTTCATCTTACAAGGAGAGTACACGTAGTAAGAATTGAACATGTGCTTCTGTTTAGTTTTATAATAAAGTATAAACGTTTCAGTAAGAAACTAAAAAAAATATTTACCTAAATAACCCATTGGGGAGGGGGGGGGAGTTATAGCCCCATCAAATTTGGCGAGAAAAGGTTATTTTCAGCAAATTTGGCTTGATGTGTTTTTTATTAACAGTAGGAATGGCGAGATATTTTTGAAGTGATGTCACCAAACTAGAATTAATAAACAATCCTTCATTCATGATAAAAATATTATTGATTTCATAAGAATTTATGCATGTATTTGCAAAAATATTTAGAACTTTATTATTAGTTGATAGATGTCTCGTTTTAGTTATATCATCATCATCATCATCATATTCAACCATTATCTATCCACTGCTGGATGAAGGTCTCTCCAAATGCTTTCCACACAAGTCTATCCTGAGCAATTCGCTTCCACGTCACCCCAACCTGTTTTCTTATTTCATCCACCCATCTAGTTTGAGGACGTTTTCTAGGTCTTCGGTGGTCTCTTGGAATCCAGTTCAGAATTTCTGTTGTCCATCGTTGATCAGTTCTTCTTGCAATATGCCCAGCCCATCGCCATTTCAGCCCTTTTACTTTAACAATGATGTCCTCTACTCTAGTTTGCTCTCTCACCCAAGTGTTTCTTTTTCGATCTCTCCTAGTTATTCCAAGCATGCACCTCTCCATGCTCCTTTGCGTTGTCTGTAACTTTCGTATTGCTCCAACTGTTAGACTCCATGTCTCTGATCCATAAGAGAGGACTGGCAATACACACTGGTTGAAGACCTTTCTTTTTAGACACAAAGGCAATTTCCCCTTCAGGATAAAACTGTTTCTTCCAAATGCACTCCAGCCAAGTTTAATACGTCTGTTGAGTTCTTTCATAATGTTGCCATCCATTGAAATCAGCTGGCCAAGGTAAATATATGAATCAGCAATTTCTAGCTCAATGTTGTCAACTTGTATTTTTGTTTCCTCTACAAAATTATTGAACATGATCTTAGTTTTTTGTAGGTTCATCTTGAGTCCAACTTCTTTACTTCTAGTTGAGAGCTCCTGTACCATGTCTTGGAGTTCTGATGGGTTCGTTGAAAAAATAACAATGTCATCAGCAAACCGCAGATGATTTAAATATTCACCATTTATTTTTATTCCCTTGTTATTCCAATTTATCTGCTGAAAAATCATCTGTAAAGCTGAAGTAAAAAGTTTTGGAGAAATGGTATCTCCCTGCCTCACACCTTTGCCAAGTTTGATAGTTTTGGTATCTTTATGTAACCGAAATTTTGCACTTGCATTTTTATACACACGTTTCACCATGTCAATGTACACATCCTCAATGTCTGTTGATCTTAAAGAGTTGATGACTGCTGATGTTTTAATAGAGTCAAAGGCCTTCTCATAGTCAATAAATGCAACACACAATGGAAGTTCATATTCATGTGTTCTTTCAATTAATTCTCTTAATACTTGAATATGGTCCACTGTACTGAATCCACTTCGAAATCCAGCTTGTTCTCTTGGTTGAGCTGCATCTAATTTTTTCTGCAGGCGATGTGTTAGCACTTTTGTGAAGATTTTATAAATAGCAGGTAACAAGCTAATTGGTCGGTAATTTTTCAAATCCTCTTTATCACCTTTTTTATGCAAAAGAATTACTGTTGCAGAATCCCATTGGTTTGGTATGTTACCACTGTTGAGGCATTTGGTAAAGAATTTTGCGAGTATGTCTTCTACATGTTCTCCAGCTTCTTTTAAGATATCTAATGTAATGCCATCATCGCCAGGGGATCTTCCTTTCTTCATACTTTTTATTGCAAATGCTACTTCTTCTTTTAAGATTTTAGGAGCTGTTCCTTCGACTATCTCAGAGTCTTCGTTTAATCCACTGTTTCCCTCATACAGCTTTCTGTAGAATTCTTCAACTCTTCTAAGTATTTCTTCCCTATTTCTTGTTACAGTGCCATCCTCTCCTTTTAATGCAATGATGTGTTTCTTCCCAACAGACAAACTTCCTT
>QLNU02015360.1:165148508-165194850 GCA_006491805.2 Dysdera silvatica | reverse complement strand
TCGAACAAGTTTATGTTTGTTTTGTGGTTTTACGGCTCAAAGACTACAATGGTCATGCTGCGCCGGGACCTACTGTTTTCCGAGGAATCCGAACCTCTTAAGGCCTAGGGAACCAAACCCCGGACTACAGTGAGCAGTGCGATCTTTATGAGATCTCTGAGTAAGCGTTCTTTTTGCACTGCTGGGAGTCGAACCCGGATTAGCGGCGCACTAGGAGAACGCGTTACCACACTGCGCCACCGCAGGGCCAAATCAAAAACTGCAGTGCCGCAGGGCCATTTCAAATTTTTACTTTTAACAATGATGTCCTCTACTCTAGTTTGCTCTCTCACCCAAGTGTTTCTTTTTCGATCTCTCCTAGTTATTCCAAGCATGCACCTCTCCATGCTCCTTTGCGTTGTCTGTAACTTTCGTATTGCTCCAACTGTTAGACTCCATGTCTCTGATCCATAAGAGAGGACTGGCAATACACACTGGTTGAAGACCTTTCTTTTTAGACACAAAGGCAATTTCCCCTTCAGGATAAAACTGTTTCTTCCAAATGCACTCCAGCCAAGTTTAATACGTCTGTTGAGTTCTTTCATAATGTTGCCATCCATTGAAATCAGCTGGCCAAGGTAAATATATGAATCAGCAATTTCTAGCTCAGTGTTGTCAACTTGTATTTTTGTTTCCTCTACAAAATTATTGAACATGATCTTAGTTTTTTGTAGGTTCATCTTGAGTCCAACTTCTTCACTTCTAGTTGAGAGCTCTTGTACCATGTCTTGGAGTTCTAATGGGTCCGTTGAAAAAATAACAATGTCATCAGCAAACCGCAGATGATTTAAATATTCACCATTTATTTTTATTCCCTTGTTATTCCAATTTATCAGCTGAAAAATCATCTGTAAAGCAGAAGTAAAAAGTTTTGGAGAAATGGTATCTCCCTGCCTCACCCCTTTGCCAAGTTTGATAGTTTTGGTATCTTTATGTAACCGAAATTTTGCACTTGCATTTTTATACACACGTTTCACCATGTCAATGTACACATCCTCAATGTCTGTTGATCTTAAAGAGTTGATGACTGCTGATGTTTTTATAGAGTCAAAGGCCTTCTCATAGTCAATAAATGCAACACACAATGGAAGTTCATATTCATGTGTTCTTTCAATTAATTCTCTTAATACTTGAATATGGTCCACTGTACTGAATCCACTTCGAAATCCAGCTTGTTCTCTTGGTTGAGCTGCATCTAATTTTTTCTGCAGGCGATGTGTTAGAACTTTTGTGAAGATTTTATAAATAGCAGGTAACAAGCTAATTGGTCGGTAATTTTTCAAATCCTCTTTATCACCTTTTTTATGCAAAAGAAGTATTTATATATATATATATATATATATATATACATAAAATTATAAGGTAAAACAGCGATATTTTTCTAAATACATTTTATTTAATGATTTTTTTCCATGGTTGTGGGTTGGAGGTTGTCTGTTTACGGAAGTTTTAAGAATTTCCATAACATAGAAATTCTGATAGGATGCGCAACCATTCTAAATGCGTTCTCTTTATGTGTATATGTATATCAATTATAAAAAACTTTAAATTTAGAGAAAATAGTGTGAGAACAAGAAGGACTTGAACCTGCGACCTGACAATTATTTGTTGGTTTCTTTACCAACTGAGCTATGGCCTACGCTCTACTTCTTCCTCTTCATGTTTGTATATACACTCATTAAGAAGAGGAATTCTTTTCATACTTTTGATGATCATTGAACCGTGAACACACACTATTTTACATTTGTAATTTATAGGTGTAAATTATATTCCACATAAAATGCTGTATAAAATGTCGGTAAATGTCGGGCGTCTGCGACGCAGAATTTGAAAAACCTTTATAAATGCCACCAGTGGCTTTATAATAATTATTATCATTGAATCATGGATGAATTGCTCCTGAAACAGTTGAATTTGTTTTTTTGTTAAATAGATATTTACTTGCTATGTAGAAAAGATTTTTAGACGTAACAGGTAGCAATATCCAAACAGCACATTGAAGAAAAATCCTATAAACATTATACATAACCTTTCAGTTCAGGAATATTTTGATAGAGGACCAAACATTCTCTATTCATAACTGTTTCCCGATTGTACGGCAACTTGTTGATGATTTTCTTTACGATGATTTCCATCTTCTTCCCATTCACATTATACTTTAAAATATAATAAAATAATTTAATGAACTTGAAACTTACTATATAACGTATATAAAATATTTTTTTTATATTGGCTCGATACAGTAATTTTTTAATTTTTAATTTATATATAGATTCGTAGAGCACTTGAACTAATTCGTTTATTACGTGATGCGCTAATTGCTTTTTATATCACAACTCCTTATTTATTAAAGAATCATGTTTTCAAGGTTGAAAAGTAAATATCTATTTACAAGTTTTACTTAGCTTGAACGAAATGTTTACTGAAGTAGGGAGATTTAATGATTATATAGTATATGGTATGGACTATTTCACACCTAATTTTCAATCTGGTGGTTCTGAAATCTGGGGGGACTCGCCAAACGCACCGTTCGCCTATAGGGTAATATCTCCCTAAGCGCCCCCTCTCCGGATTTTTCATATTATTTCTTGGCAATAATATTTAATACTGATATTAGTCAATTTCAAAATGAAAACTTATTAATTGCCACCAATGAGTTCAATCTAATGTAAAACATAACATTTCCATAGCGTGGTACACTTCCTTTTATGAAATAAAATAGATTTATAGTTTTATATTTTGCTTCGGAACTTTTAGATTATCATGCATAACAAATTAATTACTATGAAAATTCAAAGTCGAGTAATTAGATTCTATTGTACCTTAAACATTATATAATATGGATAAATAATACGTTACTAGTAAATACTGTTTCCAATAACCTATTCATTCTCTTAATAAAAGCAAGCCAAATAGCAAAACATTCTTCAAAATGACGCCTCTATATATCATGTATAATAATTATACATGATTCATAGAGGCGTCAGAATCGGTCATTTTGAAAAGGGGTTATGTCTTATTGTTTTAATATTCAGTCGACCCCTTTTCAAAATGACCGATTCAATTGTAGTGGAAATTTTTGTATAAAGTATTCGGACAGCGGGAATAAATCATTTACGATGCGAACAGAAGGAAAAACCGACACATCAAATATATTGATAAGCTCTTAACTGTGAAATGAGTGAATTCCGCCTTCTTTACACTCTTTCCTTATAATTATATGCAACACAATATCGAACCATGAAGGTCTTTAAACACTAGAAGAATAGGGATAATTTTGCTAGAAAGGAAGGTAAGTCTTTCGTTTACATGGCCAATGACATGTTCAACCCCACATGATGCGGAGACGCTCCAAGAGCAGTCGTTAACATTGGAGACACTGGGTCTACCCTTTATATGATTTAAGTCGGCTAGCCGCTTACGATAATGTAGAACTCCGAATTCTACACTCGCTTTTGGCAATTGCCAAAATCAAGTTCTTAGATTGGAGTCCTACCCTGCTGTAAGCGACTAGCCGGTTTGTGATGTCACCTCCTGTTATTTATAACTGTACCATCAGACTTCTTTCCATGAACAGACAGTACCTGGCTTCAGATTCCTTAAACAATATTTCAGAATCTCGTTGCATCGCTTCCACGGCGATTGGCAGCTATTCGCTCTGCAAAAGAAAGTCCTTCTGGTTATTAGGTAGGTGGTTCCAATAATGTGCCTCCACTGTGTAGGTAGCCGGCTTGGTTAGCGTTGCAAAAAAGTGGGTTCTTATGATCGCTCCTAGCGTATAGATCATAGGCAGTGACTTCAACGTGTTGTCTTGACATTTAGATGCATTGAAGAGTTTCGTATTTGGATTTGTTAAGTCGAAGCCTTTGCACAGGATTAAGGACCGTGACGATACCTTCAAATAAACCTTTCCACAACAGTTATTTTTTAAAGTGTTAGGTATTGAGTCTCCACTCCAAAGGGTACAAACAAGGCATTTCGTCCTAAAAATACACGTTTTCTCTGCTGAAAAATTCGACACTAAAATCAGGACTCAACCTCCAGATGGAATATAACATACGTCGTGCCTCTTTTCCTGCCTTTTGCCTTCTTACTTGTTTGGAGAAGAGGAAGGTAAATTTTTACACTATTTAATTTTTCAAACTATATTTGATGTATAATGATTTTTTAAACTGCTAGATACAGGCTAAAAATTGTTTGTCGTTTTATTTTAGGGACCCCACAATAGACAACCGATGCCACTCCGCAATACCCTTACAATTAACAAAGCTTATTTGTGATTTTAACCAATACCTAGTGAATCTGCAAATGGCAGGCAGAACCACCGAAGTGCTCCAAATTAAGTTTCAACTGCTCCCTTAACTTAAAGATTTTTCCGTTTCAGCACTTGCAACGAAGTCTGTTAAGCCGTTTGAATACATTGCCTAAACTCATTGAGTGGGGGATTAATTACGCCAAATTATGCTTACAAGAAATAATTAAAACACTGATTATATAGGAGAAGATGCATTTCATTGTATTTTGAGCAAAAGGTTAAGATTTATTTAAAATATTACTCAAGGTAGGGAATAAGGACTTTTACTCACCGGAATGTCCCCGATTTCCAAGATAACTTCCGGAACATGACCCTCTGAAAGCTCACTTTTTATCGCTTTCTGTATATGCAATACCAGATCGTGTGTAAAGAGATGACCGTGACATATTTTTAGGAAAAGAACTACTCTCTCGTCTCCGGCTCCATTATATTGTGAGACGCACAGGCTGTCACGAATTTCAGGGAAAGCGTTTACTGTGAAAGATAAATTTGATTAAAACAGCTATTTATCGCTTTTAATATATTTTGACAACTGATATTTTGAAGCGTAATTAGTAAAACGCCGACCTTATATAAACATGGAGAAATGGCAAAGTGAAAGAAGAAGAACTACACATACTATAATAATTGTAAATATGTTTACACTGATATATTACTTTATTTTATTATATTTAATTACATAAAACGAAACGTCATAATTTTTCGCTTATCGGAGTTTTAAAATGTTGAATAAAGCCTAAATTATCGGAATGTGTAATAAGCGTTTTAGATCCCAAATTACGTAAGGTTTAGAGAAGTAACATCGGAAATAATTGAAGATGATATGGCTTTTAAAAAACGTTTAATTTATTCGTTCACTGTAAGATATGCGCATTAGACACAGACAAAATATAGAGTAAAATAATCAAAAGGTAAGAATAAATAAATAATAAGAAAATATAATTAATTAAATCTGAATATAAGCCAATGGCAACATACAAAATTAACCTATGGAATGTATTGAAATTTTTTATAAAGAAAATGTAAGAAATTAATTTTCACTTACGAAGACCAATTTTAATTATTTGGTTGTTGAAGGATAGGTAATTAAATTGATTTTCACCACTAGGAACAACTTCATATTTTTCTGCTGTACATTTAAATTAATCTCATTTTATTTACTGCATGAACTAAAAGTGTGGTATTTCATAAACTATCCTTTTAAAATGGGTGAGGAAAGTGTTCAATGCTTCGTTCTTTCACAAAATTAAGATTTATTATTTCTGTCGCAAACACCGGATTCCTTGACTGACACGGTCCAAACTGATCTTCAAATTATATGCCTCTAACAACGGGTTATTCGTCATCTATTGCTGGCTTTCTTTCTTCTATGTATATTATTTTATAATATAGTACAGAAATTAATTTGTAAAACGCAACCTTTATTTTGTTGCCATTCTATCGATGTCAGGTATCGTTAAAAATTCAGCATAGTTGTTAAATTTTAATTGCAGACCGTACCGCAAGTAATTAACATAAGTACATGCTAAGGTTATTAAATTATTTACTTACCAATGTTGTAAATCTCTACGCTTCCAAATGTTATTCCTTTTGGGTTAAGTGTTTCGTCACTAAACGAAGAGAGAAATAAACTGTGAGGAAACTAGTAACGGTAAAATGTATTTTTCTAAAACCAGACGTATTTTAATGTTGCCTGCACCTCCTGCGCGAAATACCGAGTTCTAAATCTGTTTGTTTTATTAGTAGAAAAGATTTCTTGTTATATTAGGTAAGAATACAGATTTCTAAATTTTATTAAAAAAATTTAAAATTCGATTTATTGAGGCATGACCTGCGATGAAGGATTTTAAAAAGTTTTGGAAGGCGGCTTATCACATATTATCGATTTTTGTTAACTTCACTTACATCAATAAATATTAATCGTCATAATTATTTAATTCTATTTATTAACTTCGCTCATATAAATATATATAATATATTTTATAAAATTTTATTGTATTACAATATATGTAAAATTTCAGTTTTTCTAATTATTTTGTTGGGTGCCTTGGCCTACAGAGGTCCATGTAACCCTATGCCTATGCGCGTGGCATATTTTCTATCATGATAACGACTAACGACGCTATATAAAATATTCCCTGTTATCTGGACGCCTTTTTAAAAAGAATTGTTTATTTTGTACTTTTCTGATAATTTGCTATTAATAATTAAGACACTTTTATGCTTCCAAATCGTAGATGGAACACAAAATTGACTACAATTTCAGTAAAATGGAAAACATTTAAGAGCATGATCGTTATAAATGTCTTAGTTGTTAACTTCCGATTTGTGATTATCATAAGCAAACGATCACATGCATGTGGGGCGACCAAAACATTGTAGATCAATTATTACGTTTGTAATTTTTATTTTATAATAATCAACGTTCTCAGAAATAGCGTAGATAGTATTGAAGTAATATGTAACGAAAAAAATTGCAAAAGAAAATAATCGAAATTAAATTACTACAGTTTTATGGAAATATAAACGATTTCGGCTTGTTTTTCATTAATTGCTTCTTATTTGAAATGTTTAGGCAACTTCATGCTATTTTATTCACTTACATGCTTTGCCAAAATACTTCTATGTAGAAGCATTTTGAAGAGAGACCTAATTTGGATTACAAAATCGTACCCTTACGACGAAAGTGTTACAACTCAAAATTCGGTGAAAATGACTTAATGTTACAACCACATCTAGAAAACAGCGCTGCGTGCAAAACGTTAGGCCATAAGTTATTCCGCTTGTTGTCACATGTTATTTGATGAACACAGCATCCCTCAATTCAGCAAGAAATGATTTTTTGCGTTTCCTGAAAATTGGGATTTTTTGAGTTGTAACACTTTCGTCGCAAGGGTGCGATATATTGATACGTTTGTGTTTTGTGGCGAAAAGGCGGATAAGGTCAAACTACGCTGACTACAATTTTCTTGTGGAATCCGAACACCGGTCACCTAGTGATACGAAACTTAAATTGCTGATCATCGGGAAAGCGACAAGCAGTTGCTACCGTACCGATATTTTAAAGCGTGAAACAAAAATTATGGACGATGTTCTTGAGGGAAAGGGAGAAATTCCAAATGAAATCGTGTAAACAACGATTGTGTTTTAAAACAGTGTAAGGGCCGAGGCTTTGCTGGGCAATGACGGTGAGTCGGACTCAATATTTCACATTATTGTCGGGCTTGAGCGGCCCCGGGCTCACAAGACGGATGCAACTGAAGCTGAAAACTTACTTTTCTATATTAAAGTTTCGGCGAGAAGCTCGGGTGGGATCTTACTGAAATTTCCACCAAGTATCTCGGACTTGTGCAGGCTGAAATTGCAAGTTTTTTGGCCCGAGCGGGATGGGGCTAAAATTTCCACAAAGTACTTCGGACTCGGGCAGGCCGAAATTGCAAGTCTTCGGACTTGGACGGGATCGGGCTTCAAAAACTGAGCCTGAACTCATCTCTACTCCGCAACGGGTTGAACAGTTCAATAGAAATTACAAAACGCAGATAAGGGGTGTGATTGGAGCGATATCAATGCATAAATCTAAATAAGGCTCACACCTCCGGCCGTACAAGATTATGCCTTTCGTCACAGGGTTGACTAAGCACATATCTCCATGAGCAAATACTCCTAGAAAAAAGGGCAAAGAAAAATGTGTCTGTTAGAACATTTTGCATTTCTTTTTCTATGCTGCTACTAAACTACTATTTAGCACAAAATAAACAATCGGACATTAATATTGATTGACCTGAAAATGTACTGAAATATGTTTTCCGGTAAATGAATCCATCCTCATCGTTCAGCATTGAAAGCGGAAGCGAGGGTATCGGCTTCAAGAATACAAGTTCTCCCCTTTCTCCTTCAACTGATTGTCCTGTTAATTGATATTATTAATGAAATAAGAGCTTTTAAAAAGTTTCACTTAGTTTCGTTGAATTCGAGAGAAATCTTTAAACTAATGTGTATATATATATGTTACCTTTAGAATTAAAGCACCGTACATCTATTCCTAACATTGGAGCAGTAATTTCTCCTTTATAAATTGGCAAAGTTGGGTTAAACAAAAGGCCAGCACACATTAATTCGGTTGTTCCTAGATGAAATGAAGTTAAAGGTAGAGACATTGTAATACAGTCGAAACAGCATAAGTGCACATCGACTATCTAAAGAAGTTTCGTACAGTTTAGTGGTTTGCGTACTTAAGTAGTCTTCTTTTAAATGCAAAAAATAAACTATTTATCCACTAAAATTTTGTAGCGCTATATTTATATTATAGAATTATATATTCTTATTTCAAAGTTTTCAAATTATATGTGCATTATTTATTTTAATAATTTCACAGCATTTTATTCATAAAGAAAAGGGGTACTGTATATCATAAGATTATTAATGCTCCCAAAAATAGGAATGATTTTTCTGCCTCTGGTTAAAGGCGAATCCCTATCTTCCCAATTTGCGATAAAGAGTTACCCTTTAAGCTACAGAAGAATATCTCTTCCCCCCTGCGAGTATATATATAAGGCAGCGTCCAGACATGCAACAAAATATCGTAACGTAATGCCATCGCGTATCCATTCGGGATCCCCACTCCGTAACGTAACAGCATAACATTTCAGCGTCCCATTAGTTGTTGGTCTTTCACCGCCCCATAAAAAAATGTTACGCGCCCACGTTGCCCACCTTTGTCTATTCGGACCGGTTTGCGAACAATAGCGTTTAGACTGGATATGATGGAACAAACAGATGTTGCAACCTGGTGATACACGGCGAAGATCTGTTGCACCTCAAAACATACCCCGTAACACCAACGCGTAACATGGAATGATACACGGCGATGGTCTGTTACGATGTTCTGTTGCATGTCTGTAAGCACCCTGAGGCTTCCAATACGGACAAGTTCGCAAAGAATGGCGATATGCCTTGACTGCTTTTTCAACGAAGGCGAAAAGTTGAAGAAGCCAAACGTCCGAAAAGCGAGTAGAGTTTTAGTATTTAATTATAGTAATTCTCTCATCATAACCGATGACCTGGTTTTATTAGATGGCTAAATACTCGCAAAGAAAAAAAATGACTGTTTTTCCACCAAACGCAGAAAATCCATTTTTACTTTTGCAAGCATTAACTCATTTAATACAACCAAATCACCAGTTACTTTTTGAGGCCGGCTATTTATTTCATAAGCCCCCGCCTCCAAAAAAAAGTAAGCATTTAGATTAAAATTCTAAATACTTTGTGGGTGATAATTTTTAGGCAGTTAAAGGAAATTTCAGCCGTTTGCTTTAAGCGGGAAATCTCATTGTAATATGCAATGTGTGTGGGAGAGCGAGTTGATGACATGTCCTCCTAAGTATCTTACGCCAACCCCCTGTTACCAACGGAATACCATTTTGGAACCGCAGACCCAGAGGTTTCCTATTGCTCTTTTTCTTTTGATTTCTTAATTTTACCTCCCTGACGTTCGCACAAATAGTTTAATCAATTCTTAAAGTTTCAAATAATAAGATGTAAACTGGATTTTTAAAATGTATGCAGAAATTGGTTGGCCTTTAAGCTGCCGAGATTCAAAAAGAAAGTTTAAAGATTTTCCTGGGCAAAATGTTTGAATCTACGTATTCCATCCGCTTTCATAAACAGACGTGAAAATTTCTGCATTTCCTGCTTAGCTTTTGAAACTCATTGACATTAATATGTTGAATAAAAAAACATAGTTCACCAAGTCTACTTACCATATGCCGCACCGAACATAACATCTGATTTTATTTTCGTGTACACGAAATCGTAGTTTTGTAACTTAACGACACTGGCTCCGCTCATTATGATATCCAAAGAGGATAAGTGATTTTTCTCCGCTAAGAAAATAACAAAACCCAGTTAACGTGTTTAATGCTGTTCGTCATATGTGAGACATACTCTCAATGAAACGTTTGATTTTTTTCAACAAATTTTTAATACTAGGATGATCAAAAGTCATTGTCGTTTTGTAAAGTTGTGTTTTGTCAAGCAGTTAATAGGTGTGTCTATTACATTGATAAGAACAGCGCATGTAAGCCAAAATACACTCTGTTGCAATAAAACATATGCACCCAAAAAAATTGACCCACAACTTCGAAACTCGGCAGGCAAATGTGGTTCGGTGAGTTATGCAAATGATCAAACATACAGCACTAATGAGCATTGTGGAGGCATGCAACGCGTGTATGAACTGCGACGCGAGTAAAATTTAAAAGGGCCGGTGCGCTCAGTGATGGGCATTTACAACTGGATTAGCAGCTCAGATACACGATATTGACACGAAAGATGCTTTACAGACGTTCCCTACGGCATTACAAACATTTGTCCGACTTTGAGAGGGGGCGGATTATAAGCCTCAGAGAGACCAGCCTGGTTATTACGGTTTCGACAATATCATGGATTTTGATTTATTGCAATTTGATACCAAATAATTCATGCTATTTGAAGGTGCCAACAACAACAAATGGAAAAAATAAATTATCAGATATATTTTGTACTTTTTAATTTTTAAATTAAAATCTTTTAATTACATATATATATATATACAGGTGCATGTATGTTTATGCATATGCGCATATATATGTCTTTATTTTGATTGCACACTTCTGGGTCTATTATGAGTGCAAAGAAACAATTTGTTTATTTTGAATATATAAGTTTATTTAAACTTAAACTTATATATTTTTACTAGTTAATAATTAAGTGCTTATCTTGAGTGTGACATATTCATGTAAAACTTTTTACAATTTTTGGTATAATTAATGAATTTTCTCACCCCATCATCTTCTCTATTCATGTTAATTGAACCTTTACACTTTAATCACTTTCAATACCTCCATCTACTTGTTGTAAGTTTGCTTTTGGGCCACTTACAACAATTGAGATTGTTCTCAGTATTAATAAAGAGACCCTTCTAAATTACTAAAATATTGTTAAACTAATTATATTCTGGGTTTATACTATTTTTAACTAAGTTTTGGTCAATGCTGGTTTATTCAGTATTGATCACAAATCTCAATTATTGTAGTCAGAAAAAGCAAACCAATAACAGGGATTTTGTGCGGTCCCTGATGAAGAACAAAATTCTTGGTATTGTTTAATCTTTTACTCCTCTTCACCTTTTACTACTACAATTGCATTTTTTATTCTAAGCTGTTTCTACTACTTAAATTTACTTGGTTTGACTACCTTGTGTGATATTACTTTACAACTTTAACTTTGTCTAAATTAATATACATTTAAGTGTAGTGTATTTATGTATATTACATTAGAAGGTACTACATGTCACAATCATACTACAATTTTGCTATATATATATGTGTGTGTGTATGCAGGGTGGTTATAATTAAACTTTGCCTATTTAGAGCACCCTGAAGCTTGAACCGTTTAGTAGATTTGCACCAAAATTGGTTTATGGACTATCCAGAGGATGTGGAAAAGGAATCTGAAATAAAAATTTTACTTCAAATACGTCCATAAGGGGGTGCATTTTAGTGCAATATTGCAAAAAAAAACCCCTATGAAATGACATTTTTAACATTTAGTAACACTTATTGCATCGAAACATTTTAAATGAACGTTGTGCGAGCAATAACTGTATGCTGGCACTGCAGGCGTACAATGAAAAATAGAAAATGAATTTGAACATGCAAACAGCGCGTAAAGAAATGTGACCATCAAGCAGATTTTAATCGTGTACAGGATGATGTAATGGATGTTCGTCAATGTGGACGTCATTTACTTGTAACAATTCAAGCTGATGCATAGTGTGTTCAACAGCGCATCGCAACTAATCCTCTGTGATGCTTCGCACATGCAGCGTGGTGGAATTCTTGGATTCTGCTAACATAGCAACACTTCCACAATAAACCAAATTCTTTAAATGATCCCACAACTAGAAGCTCTGTGGGATCAGGAGGTCGACCTCTGGATCCCACCGGATCCCCCCGCCTTCGCGCTGCCTCCGTGGCAGTGCTAAACACCTTCCTTTCCTGGCTTGGCCGGTTCCTGTAGGTTACTCGGCTGGCCCATGGGGGTGTCTCCGGTCCTGCTGCCTGGGCCGTGGCCGTTCCCCGTGACGGTTCCAACGGCTGCTGGTTTCGGTGTGCGTTGAATGACGACTTTACGTGAACGTGCATCTATGAATGCCGTGTTGATCGGCAATCCATCTCCCCCTCAGCCGCCTCGGCGGCTGATTACGCTGTTCAAGCGTCCTGTCTGGGATTACAGCGCCGCCACCTTCGGCGGCCACCATTCCCTACCTGCAAAAGAACACACACATATATATTGATAAAGTAATTACTTGTTAAAGAATTCCAAGTTTTCAGAAGAGATTTAAAATATGACAGGCTATCTGCATGTTATTCTATTTAGTTTAAGCATAAGTGCTGGAAATATAGAATGTGATAAAATTTTTAGTAAAGTAAAAAATCAGTATTTAGCTTTTTCATAGTTCAGTGTCTTAATGTAATGTATAGAAATTAAAATGCCTTTTTTGAACTCACTGAATTTTTTGATTCCCAGTAAGTTTGGTATATGTAAGCATATGGTTTGGAGGTCACATTAAGCCACACTTTCTAAATAATTTATGAGCTCTGAAGACATTAAAATATATATAATTGAAAAATGTTCAAAATGGAAACTTATAAACCAAAGGACAATAAAATATGTTGAATAATTGAATATGCAACATAATATTCACGAAAGCTTAGGTAATTAAGTTCTTAATGAGTAGTTGTTGATATGTTATCTTAGTGTATTTTTGTAATAAGAGAAATGTTTGGTTCTTCCAGTGTCTGAAATTCCTTTGGGCTTTTACGAAGTCAGATGATTGTAAACCAAAAGTATATGCCATTCTTTGTTCATTAAAAGAAACTTCTGACAGCAATCAAGGTGATGAAATCAAGAGTGGTGGCAGTGAATCAGCAAGTGAATGTTCCAAGGGGCTTCATAAAATTCTTACGAGGGCAAACTTTGAACATGCTTTCAAGCATTCAGAGGATTCTTTATTTTATAGTCTAAAGTTAATAAAAAGTATGCTAGAGGTAAGTAAAAAGTCTTTTGTTGGAATGTTTTCATGTATATTATGACAGGGTTTATATGCTTCTGTAAAACTGGGAATTGTCAGGAAAAATGAGATTCGGTATGAATGTCAAAAAGAAATCAGGAAAAATCTCGTTTTTTTCCCCAAATCTGGAATTGTCAGGAAACTGGAGGACCAGAAGGGGGATGGAAAAAGTTGAAAGGAATAAAAGAAACAAGGTGGATTAAAAACAATAGAGTGTGGTTAGCAGATGATAGTGTGGTCACGTAAACTGTCCAGATCGGAAAAATGCCAGATATATTATAGTAGAAACCTATATATATATATATGTGTGTGTTGAATATCGATGCTAAATATGATATTAATTACTTCTTTTTTTTTAATGTTTTTTTGTGTTAAATCAAGTTTTCTCTGCGACTTTGTTGTTTGTTTTTTGTCACTCACATCCTATCGTTTTCAATTCCCCTCATTTCTTTTCTTCCTTTCATTTTCCACCCTCTTCTTCTAGTTTCCACTTTCTTCTTTTACTGTATTCAGTAAAAGTCAAGGAAATGGATTTCTTACTTTTAGTGCACACTCTGTTATAAGTTATTTAAAAAAAATTGCGAATGTTTTTTTATGAGTCTTTACAAGTCATGAAAATTTACTTTTGGGTGATGAAAAAGTCATGAAATTTACTTTACTAAAAGTAGTCGACACCCTGAAGTAGCTTTTTATGTATAATTTTATTGCTTTATTATTATTTAATTATGTATAATAATTAAAATATAAAAAATGTACTAAAATAAAAATGACGATTAAAATTTTAACGTGTATATAATCAGTGGTGTAGCATTAGTCCAATACCTGGGCTATCTCCCCTCGCCCACCCCTCCTCCCACATGCTATATTTAAAAAAATTTAAAAGTTTATTTTCCAACTATAAAAAATAGAAGGTAGCTTTTTTTATATATAACATTATTTAATTATATAGTTAAGGGTTTCTAGGGAAGGCCAAACGTGGCCAATAACTTTTGAACCAAGACAGATATTGCAAAGAAAGTTAGGTATTGGTATAGTAAAATGACTATGCACTATCATACGAGATGAACAGCAGCGCCCCTGGTGGCGAATTGAGGAAGTTAAAAATTTTGTTTCGAAAAATAATGAAGATGAGGAAATATTTTCAATTAGGAAGTTGTAGAAATCTCCCATTTAGCAAAGAAAAGACATACAGTTCACATGCAGTATTTACATGTACTGCCACAATCTGAGGTGTTCCAAAGTTTCAATGCATCGCTTTCTGTTAATGCTTTCTGATGTTTTAAAAGTTGAATTGAAGTTCCTATAGGAGAGAGAGTATCGTTTCATTTCTTTAAGAACTTCAACTGAACTCTTAAAACACCAGAAAAAATTAACTGAAAGTATTGCCTTGAAACTTCTGGAACACCTCACTTTGTGGCAGTATGTGTACATATTGTATGTGAGCCATATGTCTTTTCTTGCTAAATGAAGGATGCTCTACAACTTTCTAATTGAAAATATTTCACTATCTTATTTTAAATAAACTGTATCTTCTTAGAATTCACTAGGTTTACTGCTGTTCATCTCATCTAATAATACATAGTTCCACTGACTCTGGCTACTATATCTCTTGATTCAAAGACCAACCAACTGCATTCAGACTTCCCTAAGAACCCTGTATAATAATTAAAGCATAAAATATAGTTAAAATATAAAAAATATACTAAAACAAAAATGACAATAAGAATATTAACACTTCATCTTTAAATACTTCATTTGTACATAAACTTCATTCTTTTCTTTTGTATGAATTTAAGCATCACATTTTTATAAAAAGTTTCTTCAGAGTACTTTTCCATATTTAAAACAACGTTTTTTCTGTTGACGAGACAGCCAATTGCTCATACCTACATCTCAATATCGAAAAAATGGCTTTTTCAATGGGCATTATTGATGTCATTCATTTTCACTAACTCACACAATGCATATAATATTTAGTTTAATTCACTACCACTACACACATCATACTATTTTAAGAGTTATCCAAACAGAGGAATGCGTACCCATCCTCCCACTTAACACCTAACTGCTCACCATAGTCTGGGGATTGGTTTCCTAGGCCTTAAGAGTTGAGGATTCCTCGGAAGTTCCTGGTGCAGCATGACCCTTGCTGTCCATGCACCATAAAACTCAAATATTAGTTTTGAAAAATTTATGAATATTAATAAACATTGATGAATTTGCAGTGTCACAATTTTTGGTTTGATGTAGTATGGGTAAAAATTTTCAGGAAAGCTTTGTTTATATTGTTTGTACAGATACTTACATTTTCATTTTAGGTATATGACTCTGAAGATTGTCAGTCCATTGAATCAAGTTTGAAGGATTTTGTGAAAGAAATTTTCTGTAACATGAATGATGATTTCAACTACAATTCATATTCTTTGAAGCAGCAGTTGGAACTATTCACCGCTGCTTTTGATTTATTTTATCGTAAGTTTGAATTTGTATTTAAATTAGGGGCCCTGTGGTGGTACCATAGCAATGTTTTTGCTTATCATGTGGTTATCTCAGGCTCAACTCTCAACTGTGCCAAAAAAGCTTACTGACTAACTGCTCGCTGTTGTCCAGTGGTTGGTTCCTTAAGCCTTAAGAGGTTCAGAGTCGTTGGAAAACTGTAGGTCCTGTGCAGCATAACCCTTGCTGTCCTTGCATTATGAAACTCTAACAATATTTAAATTAGGTTGCTGGCATCATTCGTACATCAAAGTTGTTCGGTTGTTTTATCGTTTTTTATTCTAGTAAATATGAAGTTTTGGTTTATTGGGTAGGAAACAATTTATATCGTACATAAAACAGGAGGTTCGCACAGTATAGCCTAGATGCTTTTGCCCCATAAAAAAAAAATCCAGACAAACAAACATAAAACAGGAAATTTTGTGTTAGCGACATGAGAAATAAATCATAACTATTATACTTCATGGGTTTGATGGTTATGTTCTATGTAAACCAGCCACTAAAATGGAAATCTTTAGTAATATGTTGGGCCTCCTTTCATGGCCAAGTTATAGAATGTACATGATTTGACATAGAGTCAATAAAGTGTTGGAGAGTAAATAAGTTGTCAATAAGTGTTTTAGATCATACCAGGTGCTTACCAAACAGTCCTTTAGCTGGCTTAGGTTGCACGGAAAGGGTTTTGTTGATGAATCTTTCTTTATATATATATATATAAAACAAGCTTTGTGCATTCTTTATTGCATTCAGATATGGGCATTGTGATGGTTAGGGAAGATGATGAAAGTAGTTATGTTCACTTAACTACTGCTTAATATATGTAGCAAGATCAATAGTAGCATTGTCATTAATGAATTATAGTCAGCAGCAATATTCAAATAATCCGTCAAAGGCATTTAAACTTTCAACAATATCAGAAGATTTGTTTTATGTCAACAGAGCATGCCCTAAATCATAGTACCTGCTGAACCTCTAGTTGTGTTCACAAGATAAACTGGGTTCATTACTTCATAGCGATCTTACAAAACTCTACCTATTGTCTGTACATGTGTTGCATAACTCATTGGACAACATGACTGATTTTCTTTCAGTATTTAGTTATGGTGTTCCTAATACTACTGTAAGGTGAACTTTTCCATTTTTAGCAGAATCGAGTTACTTTTGTACAAATAGTGACTGTCAAATGCTGCCCTCTTCAATTCCGCTGCATATAAATCAGTAAAACATGGGGTAGGAGTAGCTCTGGGTGCTTCGATTTTTTTTTTTCTAAAATGTGTATGTATGATTAATAATTTTGTTCAGTAGAAATGATCCTAACATTATAAGTTTTAGTTTTTTTTTTCTTTTTTTTTTTAGGAGTAAAACTTAAATTTCGTTTAATTTCTAACAATGCCACTGATACTGTATTGGTTTGCTTGTGTTCTATGACATAAGCAGAACTAAGATTATGCTGTGCCAGGACATTCAGTTTTTTGAGGGATCTGAACTTATGCTGCTTCATAATCAAACCCTGGAATGTGACTTGTCATAAAAAAATTGCAAATACTTTTAACAAGCACAATTCAAACTTTTGTTTTCTGTATGATAGGCATTACCCCTTTCACTGTAAAAGATTTTGTACTGGTAATATCTAAAACCATTCATATATTATTGAAGTATTTTAGGATTGTAGTATTTTTGTGATTCTGATTTCATTTCTCAAAAACATTTCTGGACAAAAATATTTTTGTCATTCACTGAGTAGGTTGAATCAATATCTGTTGAACTGCACACAATGCATTGAATTTAAGAAAAATGAAAAGACAAGGCCAATTTCAATGATTTAGTTTTTACTGGCTATGGGCTGGGTTCAATTCCCAGAAAGTATGGTTGTAGGTAAATACGATATGTTGCTACTAAATAAATAGACTGATTTTTTTGTTTTACTTCCCTTTCAACTTATCAAGAGCAAACGATGTGCTGTATTGTTCAGTGTTATCTCTTACATCACATATAAAAGTTTCAAGGTCAAGCAGCCAATAGTCCAGCCCCAGTGTTTGCTAGAAGAGGAGCATATATAGTTACTCTATCGGAATCTGGCTGTTTCTAAACATGGAACAATAAATCAATTTGTTCTACGTTATTAAACTCGGTACAACTGCCACAGAAACATACGGAATATTACAGAAAGTTTATGGCGACCAGCGTCTATCTCGTCCTAGAGTTTTTGAGTGGTTTGAAAGGTTTAAAGAAGGTAGGGAAGAGGTCAAGAACGATCCGCACCCCAGTTATCCCAGGACATCAGAAATGGATGACAGCATTTCAAAAGTCGGCCAAATCATCCATAAAAATCGCTGCTTGAGTATCCGCGCTGTTACTGAGTTACTCAACATTGACAAAGAGTATTGTTGTTTGTTTAATAAATAAATAAATATTGACAAAGAGGTTTTTCGACAAATTCTTCACGAGAATTTTAGCATGAGAAAAGTGTATTTGAAAATGTTCCAAATTGTTCCCAAACCAAAGGAAATTTGAATGACCATTTGTGCTGATGTTCTTCAAAACATTGAAAATGATCCAGACTTTCTATAAAATGCAACAACATGTGACGAATCTTAATTTTTATGTACGATCCAGAAACCAAACGCCAATCAATACATTGGAAGGGTCATTTCGATTTTCTCAATGTTGTCATTCGTTTTTGATGTCCTGGGACAACCAAGGTGTGGATCGTCCTTTACCTGTTTCCTACTTTCTTTAGACCTTTTAAACCACTCAAAAACTCTAGGATGAGATAAACACTGATCATCATAAACTTTTTGTAGCATTTCGTTCATTTCCTTAGCAGATTTACTAAGTTTAACCTAGAACTTCAAATTGATTTGTTGCTTCATGTATAGAAACAGATTCTAACAGAGTGACTAAGTATGCTCCTCTTCTAGCAAATGCTGGGGCCAGACTGTTGGCTGCCTGACCTTGAAACTTTTATGTGACGTAAGAGATAACAGGGAACAATTCAGCACACTGTTCACTTTTGATAAGTTGAAAGGGAAGTAAAGCAAAAATCAGTCTCGATATTTAATAGCCACTTCGTATATGTCAGAATGTATTATGCGTAAATATAATGCAGAAGTTGCTTTAAACTGTCAATCCAAGTCTTGCGGTGGCATGGAGGTAACACGTTTGTCTACCATTAATCTTGGTTCAATTCCATTTGGTACTGTAGAATGCATGCCTCTTTTTTTTGCCCATTGTAGTCTGGGGTTTGGTTCCCTAGTCGACAGTTCCTCAGATTCCTCACAAAAAGCTGTAAATCTTAATGTAACATCCTTAACTGTCAGTGCACCATGAAGTAAAAATAAACTTTTAGCCTAACTTTGTAATATGTATGCAATATTGCCTTTACATTATGTTTGTAAATAGCTATCAGAAAGAAAATTCTTCTTTCAAATTAATACATTATAAATAATTAAGTATAAAATCATTTGAAAGAAAATAGCTTTTGTAGTTTGCAAAAGTTGCAATTCGGTAAATATTTTTTTCTCTTTTAATTACAGTAGAACGATGAGTTTTTGTTAATTTTTTTCCACATCTTTGGAATAAACTAGATGAAACTAAGTATTAAATAAACTAGAGTTATTTGAATTTCATAAACTTACAAAATTTTGAAGTGTGTGCATAATATTTTCGTAAAATATTAACCAGTGTTAAAAATTTTTATAAAATGATATACCGATTCAGAATTTCACTAGATTTCATTGCTTTTATTTTTTGACAAAATATCAATTTGTAATTATATTCAAAGATTAGTGTGCACTTTTTTTTAATAGCAGTGTGTTTTTTGTTAATTTCGTTTTTTTTTTCATTACCTTTTTTTATTTGTTAGAAATGATTCGGAAAATGCAGTTGGAAGATTTTATTTTTAACAACATGGATGAAAATATTTGTGAAAAGATAATAATATCCCAACTTGAGAACAATTCTCTGTCATTTAAGAAAGAGAAATGGAGGTATGCTTACATATGTTACGTAAAGAATTTTTAATTAGTAAAAATTACCATATACAGTAGAACCTCCATATAACGAACTTCTGTATAACGAAATTTTCTATATAGCGAAGTTTTGGTAAATCCCCATGGTCATTATACACGAAAGTGTTTTCATATAACGAATTTTTTAACGACTAAAACAGAAAATCGAGTGGTCACGTCAGTGACATCGGGTTCTCTAATACTGCAGGAATACAATTCGATTTTGAGGTAAGTGGCAAACGAAGAGAATGAGGCACGCCTAAGGGAATTTAAACTCCCTAATAAAGAGTCTTCCCAAGCCCGCACACCTGTGTCTGGTTGCTCTGTACAGTGCGAAGCTGCTATTCTAGGAACAGGCCCCAACTGTCCTTGAATACACTATACTGTTTGAATACTCGTACCTGTTGTGCTTTTTTGCTCGGTTGATTACCAGAAATCCAGACCTTGCAAATTTCCCACAGGGGTGCTAACACTTTTATGATGAATCAACACCGCCATTTGTTGTGCAGCAGGATGTTAGAAATTTTTCTACAAAAGCATGAATGTGTATGAAAGAAGCATTAAATACGTTTTCATTTTAAGGTAAGAATTTTTTTTTTTTATATGTATATTTCACATTTAAAAACGTCTATTTTTAAATGGTTGAATGTTATTTATGAGAAACAGTCGTTAACTGAAAAATAGGATTTTAATTGCGGTATCATATTGCCCTGTCCTAGTTCATGAATACATCTTTTCTATATAAAGAATTTTTTTCATGGAACCGTCCATTTCGTTATATGGAGGTTCTACTGTATACAGTCGAACTTGTTTATATTGTACAAGAACATATTGAAGTTTCACATATATTGGAAGTTTTCCTGAATCCCTTGAACTTCATAAAATTCATCAGCTAGTATGGATTCACATATGTTCAAAGCTCACATACGCAAAGAATATTTTTGTGGCTCCCTCCAGATTTTTTATAAGCATGTCTGACTGTATATATACAGCATGTCCTCTGATGTTTTTATACGCCCATGTAACTCTGGAATGAACTTAGCTTCAGTTATGGAAGTTAATGCATTTACTGTACCTAGACCTATCATATGGCATTGACATCGGTGTCCTTGGTGGCGAAATTTGGGATTTCCGAAGTCTAACTCAAGAACTATGAGAGGTTGTGGGAAAAAGTTAATTAGAAAGTTTTAGAGTATCAATTAGTAGAAAATTACATTTTGCACAAATACTGTCATAAAAATTTACATCAGAAATAGACAGTTTCCACGTCAATAGACACATGGGGAATAGTACACATTTTACTATGTATGCTCAATATGTGCTCCCTCAGCGACAATGTACATATCTTTACTATCAACAGGGTGTCTACTCATCTGGAAAAGTCAGGGAAGTTTTTTCTGACTAGAAAAGCCAGGGAAATTTGAAATATAAAGGCTGAAGTCAGGGAAATTCGACATTCATTGTTATGATAAATAGTTTGCTAAAGTATTTTTCTGAACTGTAATTTTAGTATCACATTGCATTCTGAAAATTTGAAAAAATTATTGACTAAACTTCTTCCAGAAATTACCCTTTTGCATCAAAACTAATATAATTTATATAAATTAACCCATATATTTTTCAGAAGAAAATGTTTGTTAAATATATAACTTAACATTTAAAAAATGTATTTGTTTTACTTATCTAACCTGTAAGGGATTTTGATTGTACCAACCTCCTTTCCTTTATGTAAAGCTATACATACTTTAAATGGAATAGATGAAGTATAAACTTTGCGATTATATACAGTTAAACTCTTTTATAATGAACTCAAAAAGGGCCAAATGAAAATGTTGTTGTAAATATTTAATTAATGCAAGTTTTTAGTGTAAAGAAATACATTTTTAATAGATTTTTTGTGTTTGTAAATTCACTGTAATTGAGTTACAAATGTTTTTGGGGTTTACATTAGTGGATTTTATGGTCTTAGAAACTTATTTTTATTACGCAAATTTTAATGCGTTGTGTGTTGTTTACTGTAATTAGCGACTTGAAATCGATTAAGACTTGGTCTGGTAACCTAGAAAAGGCAGGGAAGTTTGAAACGGAATTTGGGCAGACACACTGTATCAAGCGTATGCGACACAATCAATGAATGTTCAAGATTTACAATGTTGAATCATTTATGTCTGCAAAAGCTTAATACCTGTGATGTTAGTTAACACACAAGAAGTGTTTTTGTGTGTTCAAATGTGTACTGTGGCAGATGGTAGGCATATTGAACATGTTTGTTAACTTACATTGTATTGATTTGTTGTTTGCGTGTATAAGTATAATTTATGTGCTTATGTTCCATGCACCCCTGGTGTATCCACAAGTGTGTATATACATATTAAATCCTGTGTTTTTAAGTGTATGTATCTTTTCTTACGTCATACATAGTATGAATTGCACCATTGGAAGCTTGACTGATTTCTGATTCTAATAAATGAGTACAGACTTCTATTTACCCCATCAGTGTACACACAAAAAGATTAGTGGAGTGCTCTGTGATAGGAAAGTAAGTAGTAGGATGAAAGGAAAATTGCAAAAAACGGTGGTGAGACCTGCAATGTTATACGGGGCGGAGACTTGGCCAATTACAAGAGCGCATGAAAGGAAGATGGAAGTGGCTGAGATGAGAATGTTGAGGTGGATGAATGGTGTTACAAGGAGGGATAAAATAAGGAATAACCTAATTAGAGGTACGGTCAAGGTTGGACCCATAGGAAGAAAAATACAAGAACATAGGTTAAGATGGCTTGGGCATATGGAGCGGAGAAATGAGGAATATGTGGGAAAGGTATTGGATAAGCTGGTGGTAATGGGTAAGAGGAAGAGGGGAAGACCACGGCTGAGATGGAAGGATAAAGTGACGGAAGATCTGGAAGAGTATGGATGGAGTAGAGAAGAGGCATTGGATAGAAGATTGTGGAAGAGAAGATTAAAGGACCATAACGCCGACCCCATATAACATGGGAAATGGCAAAGCGAAAGAAGAAGTGTACACACTGTATTATTTGCTACTAATTAGTTGATGCTGAATAACATTGTAATTTAAATTTTTTGCGTTTCTCTTTTAGTTCCCAAGTTAGTTGAAATACCTTTAAGGATATGATGAGAAGGGATTTGATAAAGTTGAGGTGTTATCCTTAGGATTTTGTGAAGATTGGTTGATGATAACCGTGCATCCCAGACTACAAACAGGATTACGAGGATGACGATTGACTCTTGTCGGCAAAACAGCATTGAATAAATGGATACGTTAATAAATAATTTATTTTAAAATGAACATAATCGATGGCTATGGTTGTTGCATAATAAGACAGAGTACAGTGTGATAAATACTAGGCGGTTGGTGGCTCAATCAATACTAGGAGGCCGGTTGGTCATCCCAGCGAACTAACGCAAAACGGGTCTGTCAGCAAGTGTGTGAATACAAGGAGAGAGAGAGCTGTCTGGCGCGAAGTCAGGGAAACCTGTTTCTTCCGGGTGTTTCCAGAGAATTTATTTGCAGGATATTAACCTGTTTGGCTAGAGTGTAGCTAAAGCGCATGTGAATTTAGTTATTTAATAATTTATGAATGGGAGAACAGCCCCATATACTCCCCTTTTTAAAAAAAAAATTGAAGATTTTTTTAGGATGCCACAAAATTGAATGAAGACTTCTGGCGCGAGCAGGCATAGACAATGAGTTTACATTGACACTTTACATGAAGGTAAAGGTTTCTTTATGATTTATGAGATTTGTAAATGCTGACGGTATAGCGAACGGCAAAGGAGTGCGTTTTGCGAAAACGAGTTTGCGTGTGTAGTTTGTTTTGTCTGATGTACCAAAAGGCTGTATAAAGTACTTGAAACAGGTTGTAGCGATACAAGTTTAAGAGTGAGTGTGTGTGTCTAGTTGACGGCTTAAATGTACCATGTTGGCGGCGTTGATGCACCATGTTAGTGGCTTTTTTGCAGCTTTGATTGCATCTTGTTTACGGCTTGTGTGTGTTTAATTGCTAAATTGGTTTTGGAAATTGTACATAGCTTTTGGCTTTAATCAGAATAAAAACAAAACTATGTAATTGCTAAACGATTGACTAAGTTAGAAGGGCCCATATTGCATAGATGCACATTAAAAGAAATGAAGTTTATGTGAGCGCTTTGGAATGTGTGCAATGCCCTATTTGAGTACTAGTTGCACATGTTTGCATATGCTTTAGGCATATATGCAGTTGTGAAAAAAATATGCGCCAAGCTGTTTGGATGCGTTTGGCGAGCAAAGGTTAGCAGTTGCCAAAAGGAAAGGTAAATTGAGTCGATACAGTGCGAAAATATGCACTTAATACATTTGAGAAATTGCCATGTGTGAAGCGATTGTGCAGAATTTAAAATTCGATTGAAGATTGAACGTGATTTTTGGTGTGATTACGCTGCTTTTAGCACTAAACTGATCAAAATTTGGCAATTAGGCAAAATTTGGAAATTGATTGAGCTAAATTTGAAAATTTAGATAAATTTGGAAATTGATTGAGCTGCCCAGTGCCATTTACAAGAACATATTGCTACATAAAATGATTTTCATTGATTTGCCGTCGTTTTTGGCTACATAATGAGTACAATTGAAAAATTCATTCAGTTATTTTAACTGTTGAACAGAAGTATATTAAAATTTTACTATTTGAACATTCATAATTGATAATGTGCGGAAACGTAATAATCGATGAACATCATTTATATAAACTAGCAAATAGGAAATATATGCATGCTTTTAATTTAAAAAAATAAATAAATAATGAAACCCTGCATTTGATTTTAAATTTGCGCTATGTCGTACTCGAAAGTCACATGATGGATTAACAAAAATTAGCTTACCGCTTGCTACTGAAAGTTGATGAGTTCGGGTGAGAGTTCCTAGAATTTACATGTCGGATTGTCCGAAGAAGAAAAAAAATATGCGAATGTAAAATTTCATTGAAATTCGAACAGTATAAACGATCGTTGAACCAAAAATTAGCTTATCGGCTAGTGATGAATACCCGATGCGATTGTTTGATGCAGAGAATTTGCACATGATTTATACACTAGATTCTTGAAACACATACTCGCACAAAAAAAAAAAACAACCTGCCCATGGATTACTGAATCAGATTGGATGGTGAGAATCCATTTTGTAAAATTCGGCGATGACACTATCACAATACACAAAACACTGAATTGGATGGACTTATGGTAGATCACTATAAAGGAATGTTTTCCGCGAACTGGCTTATTTGTTCGGCGACGGAATCCATGTAGTCGGCAACGATATAGACTGGCTGAATTATTTGTTGATTATTTGCAAAGATGTGGTCATCTTAGATCAATGTTGTATTTTTGCTAAAGACGATAAGTACAGAAAGATTAAGCGATTTATTGAAGCTTTGTCCTTTGTGACTGACGATGACGGACATGTTAACGTGTCTATTGCCATAGCATCCAGAAGAACCATTTTCCATTCCAAGATTTCCAATGAATTTGATATGCAGATTGGGTGATCAGCTCCGTTGATTAATATCCTCCAGATGAAGATTAAGGTGGCAGATTGAAGATTCAGGTGAATGGCGAGCGAGGTGCACCATCTTTTCTTTGTGTCGGCAGCAAGAAAGTGGCGATAACAGCTTCACCATGTAAGATAAGAACCATAAAGTTAATTTCAAAGTCCAGTCACCTATAAGGATGTAATAAAAGGAGATTTGTTAAGATTGAAGCGTTATCCCTAGGATTTTGTGAAGATTGGTTGATAATAACCTTGCATCCTGAACTCCAAACAGGATTACAAAGACAATGATTGATGGTTGTTGGCAAAATAGCATTAAAGAATAAACGGATACGTTAATGAATAATTTATTTTAAGATGAACGTAATCGATGGCCATGGTTGTTGCATAATGAAACAGATTACATTGTGAATAATACTAGGCAGTTAGCGGATTAATCAATACCGGGAGGCCCGTTGGCCATCCCGGTGAACTAACGTAAAACATGTCTGTCAGCAAGCATGTGAATATAAGGAGAGAGAGAGTATGAAATCAGGGAAATCTGTTTCTTCCCGGCGGTTTGCAGATAAATTATTTGCAGGAGATTAACCTGTTTGGCTAGAGTGTAGCTAAAACGCTATGTGAATTTAGCTATTTAATAATTTGTGAATGGGGGAACAACCCAACTTCTAAATTTTGCCACAAAGGGCGCTGCCATTGAGCCCATCCGATCAGGCATTGCCACTTTACTATTACCTAACTTACAGCTGTACGAGCCTTCATTCAAAAATTATTTAGGAGGATATGACTTTTAGGAAGAACCCTGTTTGTGTACACACACCCACACTGATTTCATAATAATATGGCCACTTACTTTTTTTTAACCTAACAGGTTTAATTTATCTTAAGCAATATTAATTTTAAATACATTGCGACGTTAAAAACAAGGCGCTTGTTTATACGTGTCTCAAGGGACCACTGCTAAAAGAAGTAGAACCAGAAATTAAGTCCAACAAGCTAATATGTACAAGATGGCTACCTTATATTCTAATATACATTATAAAAAAAAACAACAAAATAGCCTAATGATTCGAAGTGCAAACAAGGCTAAATCAACTGATCATCAAAGCACTTATTCTTAAATAAGTTTTAATAAATGAAATAGATAATTGAAAATAATTAATATTTAGTGGGCGATTGGGGGGATTTTGAGCTGGTACTAGGTGCTATCAGGCCTTACCCGGTGGGGGGCATGGAAGGCCCACATCAGGGTAACGGGCGGAAGGGTGTAAAATTGGCTGAAATAATTTACAGGGTAGAATAGGTCCTTGGCGAGGGGGTGCAATTTGGACAGTTCTGCTAGGGGCATCAGCAGAAATCATCTAGCTACTGTGTGTGCTTAGGAAAACTCTTTATTAGGGAGTTTAAAGTCCCTTAGGTGCGCCTTATTCTGTTTGTTTCCTATTTATCTTAAAATCGTATTATATTCTCACAGTATTAGGGAACCCCATATCTCTGACGTGACCACTTGATTTTTTTGTTTTGGTGGTTGAAAATTTCATTATGTAGAAATCTATTTTCTTACATAGAAGCACTTTCATGTGTAATGACTGTGGGAATTTACTAAAACTTTACTATATAGAGAATTTTGCTATACGGAGGTTCTACTTCATTAACTTTTCAAATATTTTATCAAATATGGATACAATCACTATCAATCTATAATTATATTTGGACTATTTTACCTATTTTCATTTCTAAAGGTATTTCTTCTTGTTTTTTTATTTTATTACATATTATTAGTAATGGTATAACCAAATATTCGACACATTCTTTCACAATTCTAGGATGTATTCCATCTCCATTTTCACTATCTAATTTATTTAACTCTGCCAATAGTTCCTAATATTCAATTAACTCTACAAACATCGTTTTATTAATGCTTTATCCCATATATTCCCTATATGTAAAATTTTCATTATTATCCCTTTCTATTAATTTTTCAGCCATTTCAACAAAAAGTTTATTAAATTTATCAGCAATATTTTTATTTCATGTCACATTTTTATTATAATCTATTATCCAATTTATTTCATTTTTCTGTTTTTTTATTTATTCAATATTTTAGTCAAGAACTTCCATTTATTTTACTGTTTACGTTATTTAATTTTTTCCATATACCTTTTTGTATTACTCTATAGATTTAGTAATATTATTTCTTAATTTTTTAAATCTAATAATTACATTTCACTAATTTTATTATTAACACATCTTAAGCAGGAAACGACTAAACTCGTTTTATACATATTCTTATTAAAGCGCGGGAGACGACAAAACTCATTTTCTATGAAAAGGTATATGGTGATGCTATATACGAAATATATATAAAAAGGTATATATATATGTACGAAAAAAGTAAAAAGAAAAGAAAAAAAGTAAATTAAAAAAGGTAATTTATATATGAAAAGGTATATGTATGGCACCCGTTATATGGTAAGAATTTGGCGAGAAAACACCCACTTAAGGTGTGTTAATACTTTGAGCATTTAAAAGCGTAATTTTTAAAATGTTCCTTTCATTATTTCTTAGATTCTTACATCTATTTTAGTTCTTCTATTTACAAATAAACCTCTTCATTCATTTAGTATGCTAATGTAGTTATCCATTACATGATTATTATCTATAGGTAAATTATTGTCAAAATATAAGTCATTTCATCACAATCAATCATATTTGCAATTTTATTACTATTTTCAAAATTTGTAATTCCTAATGATCCATTGTACTCTGTATTACAGCTTTAGTAATATTCAATCCATTAACAGAGAGTATATCAATAATAATCATTTTTTCAATCCAAACATTATTTACTTTCTCTGTCTATGGGTTGGGGGGTCCATTTCAAAAAAAGGTGAGAGAGGAAAAGGTATAGAGAGGTTTTACTGAATATATTATAACTATGTGTACTCGTAAATGCCTGAGTCATCAATCCAATTTGTTCGACTTTAAATAGTAACCACAATGGTTATTTTTTTTAAGGCAATTTAAAGAAACATTTATATTAGATTACGTTTATTAGTTTTAACGTTAATGTAGAATGTACAGCTATCAAAAACCAGTTAAAGAGATGTAAATTTATTGCTTCTGGATGAATAATTGTAGGTGTTTTTTTTACACGTCTATATATATATATTATGAATATACGCACCATATATTACAAAATATTTACATTCTTTATAGTGAAATAGGTAGGGATCTGTTATTAGCGGTTTTTGTTGTTGTTATTTGCTTGAGTGAGTGGCATCCTTCTGCCAAGGAAATTCGTGATAAGTATATTCAGGTAATTATACTTTTAGCATATATTTATATATGTATATAAGAACATCAATGAAAACGTGCATTCATTAAACCAACATTCATCTAGTACTATTCTTGTTTTGGGGTCCTTGCTGTGATATGTTTTACTCCAATTTGTACAGGATCCTCGACTGTTACCATTTCTTGCATCTGCAGTTGACTCAACTAACCATGAAAGCGTGTTTAGATGTTTGTTTATTATAACCAAGACCAGTAGTGATTTTATTGTAGAACCGTAAGTATCTTGCTGGAATGTGAATATATTTTCTAAATATGTGTAAAAACTTAACTGAAATTTAGAAAAGGGTCTGTTCAAGTATTACGTAAGCATCTTTGGGGGAGGGGGAGAGATTTGCTTATTTTTGGTGACAACGGGGAAGGGGAGGAATCTGAACCATGCTTACGTAAGACACAGAAAATAATAAAATCAGCATATAATGAGGCAGTAATGGCCTTCCTGACAGAACTACAATACTGGCATGTACAACACACTACGTGTGAAAAATATAAAATACACATAATCACAGTTAAATATTTAATTATTTAAACCAGACTAGCCGTCAGCCTTTTTTTTTTGCTAAAAGGCCACCTTCTAGACTCCCTGTGACCCCTCTGTTATTTTTAAATTATAGATAATGAATGTGTTATTTTTGATAAAAGCATTTTTATCAAATCCACTTCTTATTTATCCAACAACTTACGACATATGAAATATTAATATGTAATAAAAATACTTTATAATAAAATATCATTATTGTTACTTATAGTTTAATAATATGCATACTATAGCCTAATAATATATACTATATACAGGGTGTCTACCGATCTGGAATACCTGGAAAAGTCAGGGAAGTTTTTTCTGACTGTAAAAGTCAGGGAAATTTGAAATTCATTGTTATAATAAATAACTTATTAAAATAATTTTCCTGAACTGTGCTTTTCATACCACATTACCTACTGAAAAATTTGAAAAACTTGTACTTTTGACTAAACTTCTTCCAAAAGTTACCATTTTGCACCAAAACTAATATAATTTATATAAAATTATTAAGCCTATATATTTCTCAGGAGAAAATGTTTGCCAAATATATAACTAAAACTTGGAAAAAAAAAGTTTTTAGCTAAATTATTTAATCTGTAAGGAATTTTTATCATACCAATCTCCTTTGCCTTATATATAGTCATACACCTTTTAAATGAAATAGAAGATGAAGCATCAGCTTTGCGATTATATAGTTAAACTCTTTTATAATGAACTCAAAAAGGGCCGAATGGAAATGTTGCTGTAAATATTTAATTAGTGCAAGTTTTTAGTGTAAAGAAATACACTTTTTAATACAGCTTTTGAATTTGTAAATTCACTATAATTGAGTTATAAATGGCTTTGGGGTTTGCGTTAATCGATTTCATGGCCTTGAAACTTGCTTTGATTGGGCAAATTTTCGCGGGCGCATTGTGTGTTGTTTACTGTAATTAGCGACTGGAAATCGATTAAGATTTGGTCTGGAAACCTGGAAAAGTCAGGGAAGTTTGAAACAATTTGGATAGGCAACCTGTATGTATAGTTTAATAAAATATAATACATATTGTTTATTATATATGTAAATATGTATGTACTTAGTTTAATAATATATAATATGTGTAGTTTTATAATAAAAGTAACAAAAAAGAACCAAAATCTTACGTACGCCTGAAGGGGGTTGGTCAGGCATTTGCTTATTTTTTCTTACAAGGGGGAGTATAAAATAGCCAGAAATGTGCTTACGTAATACTTGAACGGCCCCAAAGTATTTTTGTTATTGAAGTTTTTATATACTGAGGTCGATAATGACATACCTGCCAACACATGATTTGGCCATTCAATGTACAGATTTTGAGTAAATTGTAAAATTATAATGATAATTTGTAAGATTGTATGGTTTTGTACAAAATTCACGAATTTATACATGCGTCCACTGTGTTCTTCTGCCTTTATACTGGTTGTCTGCTTAGCAGCAGTGGTGGAATATACAAATTACATCATTCACAGGCATGTGTAACTATTGATAAATAGTATATTTGTACAGCAGTGGCATAGCATGACTTCAGACTGTGGGTAATCTACATAAATAATGCTTGTTAAATCTGGTGTCCAAAAAATACTTGTTTGCACTCATACATGCTCACTTTGGGGATAATGATTTAAATATTTTGGATGTGAGGGTGTGGAATATGATAACAAGTGAAATCAAACATATTCATTCCTTGGCCTCATTTGAGCGCTGTTTCCATGCCTTCATGTTGTCCTCTGTTTCTTTGTCTTATTAGTTCTGTTTTGACTGTTGCTTTTTTTAATTGTGTATTTGGATGAGTTGATGGATTGTAATTGGGAGTATTGTTGGGCACTGTATGGGTTTCTTTTTATATCAGGGTAGGGTTTGCTTTCTGCCTGCAGAATTAGTCTTTGCCATGCCAGTGGCAGAAACTGGTTATAACCGATTTTAACTGGCAGAAAGTGGAAGAAATTGACAGAAACCAATAAAAGTATTTGAAGCAGTATTGTATAATTTAGTAAATGAAAGATTAGCCTGCAAAAAGGTTGCTGGTATCTAACTGGAAGGAGACCCACACGCTGAACGTATGTGACTATGTGTGGAACCGGCTGGGCCACTTACCTAGTGTCCTACCCAGCCTTCAAGTGGTGCGGGCCATGCTTTCTATCGATGAAGCAAATTAATATTTGCTGCACGGATAGAAAGGCGGAAGGGGAGGGCTAATTCACCAACCCGTCTAGCCAGCGTGGTGAAATGATGGCTAATTCCTCCAATATGCTAATACACCAAAAACCATGGCCCCTAGTCTCCAGGTGCTGGAGTGCTCCTGATCAAGGCAGCGGTCAGCGTGGCATGAAAGCAGGGGGTGCTAAGAATCACTGGAATGGCCCAGGCTGCCGTTTGTTATTGACCTTGGCAACGTATAATGGACGATCCCTTGCTTCTGAAGCAAAACTTCAGGAATTGGAAGAGGAACTAGACAAGATCAAATGGGACATTGTAGGACTCAGTGAAGTTAGAAGAAAAGGTGAAGAGTTGGTGGAACTTAAAAGTGGACATTTGTTTTATTATAGAGGAACGGAAACTGGAAGAACAAGTGGTGTTGGCTTCTTAATCAACAAAAGAATTAAAGACTACCTTCTTGAAGTCGAAAGTAAGTCTCCAAATCTTCAGCATATCATAAACATTTTCAGGTTATTTCCTGTTTCCAATGCGAAGGTGGAAAGAGCAGTTTCTACAATGAAAAGGGTTAAATCTGATTTCAGAAACAGATTGAGGACTACTTGGCTTAATCATTTGCTTTGGATATTGTTAGAAGGGGGGAAACTTTAAGCGAGTTCAGCCCACAGTGCAACAGAGTAGTTGTTCTAAAAAAAAAATCGCCATCCTGAAATCAAACCATTTGACTATCAGCCATACAAAAAGCTAAAAGTTTCAAATTCCTCAAAAACTCAGTTTACTGATCCATCATTATTACCTTCTGATTCAGATTAAGAGACAATTTTTTACTTGTTTATTTCTATTCTACTTGTATATGTACAGCTACAGGTATGCTGCACTTTTTTGTTTATTGATAAACATGTTTTTTTTAATAAGTATAACGTTGAACTGTGTAATTGTATAATAAGTGAAGTTTCTATACACTTCTACGGAATTGCTACACAAATAATAATTGTGGGGCAACTGGCTATACAGATGAAGAAAAGCAATAAAAACACTGTCTGGCTGCCATCTTGTTTCATGAATTTTGTTTTAGCAAGTTAATTTTTCATTGACTTTCATAACCACTCTTTTAATAATCCCAGACTCTTTTCAATCCTAGACACAACTCTGGATGTAATTGCAAATCCTTAGTAAGGCTGGAAACAGAACTTTTGGGCGCCCTAGAAAGTTTAGCTAATTGTCTTCCCTCCTCACCAAATATGTTCAATAACAAATTATATATATTTATACACTGGTGTGCAAAAATTAAGGATAAGATGGAAAAAGTAACATAACAGCGGAACGAACAGGCAGAACTGACCGAAAGACCAATCAGGAGACTGCCTAGGGTCCTACACGGTAGGGCATTTGCGTATACGCATCATGATGTAATGTGGGCGTATAAAGCCTGAGGGCAGTATACGTGCAGAATTTCAGTGGAAACTATTACTCAGTGTACATCGGTTTGAACAACGGCGAGTTGCTGTAGCAGTGCGAGATGTCTAACGTATAGTCCTATAGACAACATCTGGATGAATTTACTCGAGGTCGAATCATTGGAAAGTTAGAAGAAGGTTGAAGTGTGGCCGAGGAGTTCTTAATTACACACATCATGTCACAAGTGTGGATGGTATTTCAAATGACAGGAATATCTGTCTGAAGATTTAGTGGTCGTCATCCACTAGCAACCACAGCAAGGAGGACTGGTATCTTGTTCTACAGACGGTGAGAGATCGACGGCTGACAGCGGGTGAAATCGCAAGCCACATGAAATACACTACTGGACAGCTGCTATTGCATTTTACCGTGGCTAGGAGACTGCACACAGGTGGCTTATTTGCTTGGCAACCAGTAACGGTGTGTGCCAGTTATGCCTACCTATCAGGGACAGCATTTTCTGTGGTGCCAGAAATACAACGAATGGGGAAATCAGCAATGAGGTTGAGTGCTCTTTACAGATGGGAAACGATTTAGTCTCACTAACGATTTTGGTCTTGATATCTGGAGAGAGTCGGGAACACGCAATCACCCCTCCAACATGGTCGAAAGGGACCGATTTGGACCATTGGGAGGTGGCAGAATTCTCGTTTGGGTAAGCATAATAGTTGGTGGCTGTATGGAGCTCCACATCTTCCAAGGAGGTTCAGTCACTGGCGATCGCTATTGTACCATAGTTCTCCTTCTTCATGTCTGTCTTTTCCAGGGTGTTGTGGGTCCAGAATTCCTCTTCATGGATGACAATGCTACATTTCATCATACAGTGGCTATTGCTGAGCTGTCAGAGAGTGAAGATATTCATCGTATGGAATGGCCCGCACGGTCTCCGGACCTGAATCTAATAGAACACGTGTGGGATGGATTTAAGAAGAACGTTTTAGGTGTAGGAGAAAAAATTTTAGCACGTTATTCAATGTACGTTTTGGACGGATAATGGCTGTCTCTCGTCAGGAATTTGAGTTATCTAAAACTATGCCTAAAACACCTTTTCTCCTACGCCTAAAACATTGTTCTTCTTAAAACCATTTATACTGCATAGTGTTACATCACCAATCAATCTTATGTGTGGGATGTTCTCTGGAAACTCCTGGCAGCACATTGCCATGCACCAGCAGCGATTCTGCAGCTGCGATTAGCGCTACAAGAGGAATGGGCTATGATGCCTCAAGAGCTTGTCAACAACCTCTTACTGAACATGAACAGATGGTGCACATCCTGCATCGCAATCAGGGGTGATCATATCTCCTACTAAAAACTATGTTTTTCTTGCCTGCCGTTTGTCACATGGACGTTTCTGTCTTCTGTCCTCCTGTGCTGAAAGCCCACTTTTGAATAAAAGTCCTTTGTATCCTTTGGATTCCTTTCTTGGTCAGTTCGTTCACCGTTTCCATAATCTTACATCTTGGAAATATTATGGTATGCTTTGTACCCATTTGAAACACTTGGTAGTGACGTTACATGTGAAAAACTGTCCCATCCTTAATTTTTGAATACCAGTGCATCACAAATTATGCACGTCATGTCCAATAAGATCCTGGGCATTTACCTCTGCTGACCCTAGCCCTGAACCTTTGATAATGCACTATTAGAATATAGTCTAATGTTAGTATGTTGAATTTTATTTTTGGTTATGCATCCTTTCATTTATAAGTGTTTAAAGCTGGGTTGACATGATCACACCCAGACCAAATACATTCTGAAGATGCATGAGCATTCACTGTAAAGTTACTCCTTTTGTGTTTAAATGCGGTTACACTCGTCCTGATCAGATAGTGCAGCCCAACCAGAATGAATGGGTGATAAAATTGAGTGGATGTTTTCGACTGTACAGGTGGCCAGAGCAAGATTGGAAAAGTATTCAATTATTTGATTTAAAACAATTTGCTATTTTGTTCCACATTGTATTTTAAACACTTTAACTCATAATTATTTGGTTTATTTATTAAATGAAGCGCATGGCTTCCTTTTGAAAACGATGTCATATATCATGGGTGGGGTACCTTTTCATGTTGGAAGGTCGCATTAAGTTAATTATAATTGAAGGCCACACTCAAATTTTAATTAGATACAGGGGCGTCACAATTAAAATATTATGGGGCGACTTGAGTAGTTTTTTAACAGATCATGTGATTTGGCGTTAAACAGAACAGTGTATTTTGCTACCAAGTGTGAGGAGGGCTTGTCACCTGAGATCCCCCTTTCCTTAACCATTGATTAAATATATAGCAGAACTCAGGTTATTCTAACTCCATTTAATTGAAATGGCCAACTGTACTTATTGTTATTATTTTAGTAGATACTTATTCAATGCTTTCAGTAAAAAGGCATATTTTTGTGTGCACAAAGTCTTTTGTCTGCATTATCCGATGAGCCATGCAGATAAAACAAAACCTTTAATATTAAATGTGCATATGCATCATATGGGGAAAAAAGAAAATGTTCACACTAACGATAAGTCCATCTTAAGCAAAATTGCATTAATGAGATTTCATTGTATATATACACATATTCTTTATTATATCTGAAATTGTGGACAATATTTTAATAGTAGTTTTTGAAATTTTATTTCAATAAAGGCTAATTACATGATTTTAATTTGTTGGATTTTTTTCCCCTTCATGTAGGAATTTATTTTAACTTAACACAGATTTATCTTTCAGACTTGGAAAATGCATTACAGTAGCAAATGCTTCTCGCCACAAAAAACCTTCTTCTATTAAATGTGTTAATTCCCCAGTTCCAATTGCCGTTGAAATATCAGAACCAAGTAAACGTCATCTTCGACATGATTCTATGGAAAGGAATGTGAACACGATAATACAGCGTGTCAAATCTGGCGCAGAAGTAAGTTTCAAAATTAAGATATTTGTCATAAAATTGCATTTTAAATTATTACTTTGAGTTCCATTTTTTTTTCTTACAAATTTGATACATCAATCACCATTTACTGATCAAAATAATTCTAATTTGGTTTATAATTAAATTCAATCTATATTTTGATTTGTAATTTACTAATAGCTAGATTTGCCAGCCATTAATAAACATTAAATTTTTTACATATAACCAACCACTTTATAGTTTTCACTGAAATTATTATCTTCGATAGACATTTGATTAAAATAGTTTTTCACTAGAAAATCTGGATCTTTTTAAAGATAATTTAGCTCTTACAAATGGGGGGGGGTCCTTAATTGGGTTGAAAGTCCAGTTGAACTGGTTTATAAGGAGAATAAAGGGAGTGGTACTTTTTGTTTATTGTGTTTGAGTATGTGAAAAGTTACCATTAAATTAGAGTTAAAAAAATAACTTGTTTTCATTTCTATACATCCTTGCATGAAAAATATTTTTTTTACAAACTCTTTTATCTTTCATTGCCTATCTATCATTTAATGGTACTCATAGTACAGATACAGAACACATCATGACTGCTACTTATTGTTTAAAAGAATTTTGCAATTTTTCAGTGCATTCTTATGTCATGTAAGTTGCTGTATGTCAATGAGTAAGTCATCAGTATCATTATCCAATTCAGAATTGTTTGCAGCTCATATCTCCAACAATATCTTCGGAATATGGATGTTGGATATTTTAACTTTAGAATTGATAGTTATAAAAATTTTGAATTCAAATGGGTGGGGCATTCATTTCCAACATTTCTGGTAATGGAAGTAAGTTGGAATTTTTATCAGTGGATTGTTTCATTTGAGAAATTTTAAGCCTAGCCTTATGGGAATATTTTTTTTTTCATTTTACTGTAACAATTTCCCTAGTAACAGCCATTAAAGAGATCACTTCAATCATGTTAACATTGATGTTTGATGTTCTTCTCATATTTTTATCTAATGGCATCAGAAGATTAGTTTTTTTGGGGGGGCAGTAATTATCGTAGGGGAAAATGGCAGAATTTACAGATTTTCTTGGAATTGTCGGCGATGTTTTGCAAATTTCTTGAGGAACCTCCTGAGGGTCATCACAGAACTCTGAGATTCCACAGAACACACTTTGAGAATGTTTTAATGCCTCCCAATTCATGGATCTTGCATGGATCTATGGATCCATCCTGTTAGCAAGGTGTGGAGCAAGCTAGTTGCGGTGCAATCTTGTCATGGAGTATGCAGGGACCTCACAGCTCCTTTTTTTCCTATTATTTCCTGTATTGCTACTTCTTCTCCCCTCCATTTCAGATCCTCAATGGCAATCACTTTTCTTCCCAAATATTTTCCACTTTTACTCACATTACCGTTGAATGTCATGTTCTTACAGCATTCTTTGCTTTCAAAGCTGTGTTGTGCCGACAAAGAATAATGGGCCAAGCATTATCTATTTATGCAATGAGCAATTGGGTTGTCAACATTACTTTTACATTCATGCAGGGATCACACTCCTGTGCCAGTTGTGCCACACTGTGCCAATTGAAAATGTCTCCTCTAACCTGCTCCAAAATCATTAAACTGCACCAAATTCCAGTTTTCAGCCCTGCAGGATGGCAAAGTGTGGTAACAAGTCCGACTAATGTGCCGTTAATTTAGGTTTGACTTCCATGCAAAGAACGTTTACTCAGAGATCTCATAAAGAATCATACTGCTCACTGTAGTCGGGTTTAGTTGCCTAGGCTTTAAGACAGGGGTCTTCAACTCACGGCCCGCTGGCTCATGAAAAAATACAAATTGTTTCACACAAAAATACACTCCTTACTCCCTGTGTATCTTAAGGCTATGCACTTTTATTCTGTTCACATTTTGTAATAAATATCTTAAAATGCTAGAGAACTAAAGTAATACGCGGTCCTCCCTCAATCATGTTTCACTTTAATCAGTGGCAGACCCAGAATATTCCCAAAGGACCAATCGTGCAAGGAATTTTTGGTGGAAAAAATGGCCAGACGCCATATCAATTACGTTTGCCATTTTGTATACATTTATCATTATTAAATTACTACTAATTCTACAGTGCAAGATACTTAAATGATTAAAAATGGTGGATTTTGTTTATACAATTTTACAATGGCCAGCTTTTGTTTTCCACAAAAGATCACTGTTTTAGTAATAGGTTGAAAAATAAGCCTATTGTGCAAAACTTGCTTTTGCTTGCCCTCTGTCCACTACTTGATCTACAGAAGCCTTTTTTCCTTTTGCGACCTTTAAAAACTCATCGGCTTTGTGAACTGAATCCTTATGATAGAGAAAAGTTCTATGTTGGCTGAACTTCTTCAATGGCATTTTCTTCCAATTATTAAATTCTTTTGAAACAAGTTGACCTGTGGCTTGTGTCGATCTTAAACCGACTTCATGGGGTGAAAAGAGAACACACAAAATTTTCTGTAGGCACTGGCTTCTACCTTTGGGTATGCTAGATAGTTATGCTTACTCAGTTCAGATGGGCAGAACTTCAGACTGTGGTGAGATTTTCCTTGACTTTATACAGCACTTGTGACGGTCGTGGGAAAATTGCAATTTGCATATGGTTACCAAAGACTTTTTAGCACTGTTATCCTATCTTCATCAGTGAGGTTAGATTTCTTGACATAATTAAAAATATCTGCAGTCAGAATTTCCATTCCAACAGTTTTGTCTACCTTTACATATTGGAAAGCGTTTGAAGACAGCCCCTAGCCACTGCTGTTGCCTTACTCAACAGCAATCTCATCAATGTCACAAGAGTTTAGAGAAATGGCATTGGGATCATCACTAATTTCAATTTCACTAATTTAAAAAAATAATTTCAATGTCGTTTGTTGTAATAAATTTTTTGCTTTATTAGCCCAAGTGGGGAGGTGGGTCCCTTGGCCCCATTCATGGATTCTATAGCTACTCTTAATTTTTCTTATGATAATGGATATTAAAAAGTAATTTCATTGGATTTTTATAGTGCAAATAGTGATTTTAAATAGCACCCACTTTTCGACTCATTGAATTCTATTCTAAATATATCGATAAGAACATCTTCCCAACCATCGGACTGCATGCTCTAAAAACGATATCGTTATTCAGGAGCACTTATGTCTACGAACATAAATTCCAAAAATCAAAGTATGTAAAATTAAAAATTAGGACTAGAATAACCGACGTCCACATTAAAAACACTCAGGGTTGCAACGTTAAAAATAAGACCTGACAGGCTTGTTAAAAATAAACAGTGCTAAAATCTCACTAAAAGGTTTGATTTCGCTTTATATATTAATACAGTGAATTCATGGTATGTCGAATTCCTGGGGACCGATTAAAACGTCGAGTTATCGGAAGTTCAACTTAACATTTGTCGTTGATTGGACTTGTATAAAACGTAAATTACTTATCCTAAGTTAGACATCGTTTTATACAGTAACTTCGTTTCCAAAACGCAGAGTATTACATTAAGAATTAGAAGTTATTCATTTTATGTACTGTATTATTTATTGCTCAATGCAACTTTTGCATTACCTAGCCATATTTTGAACACAGGAAACGGTACTTACATTAATTATATTTTCTCAAAAAATCGGATTATTTTTGAAGAAATTCTAATTTTATGAAATTATTTACCTTTTGTAAAAATACGAACAAAATTTCGTATACGTTATCTCTACTTTTCAAGATACCGTAGCGCTATAGATACCGTAGCGCGATAGATACTGCGTCGCGAAATTTTGCCTTTTCGCTCTTCCCAGTCTTAACTGGACACATCTTTTCCTTCAAAGTCCCGAACACAATGTTGTGCCTTGTCTTGAATTTCTCAAGCCATCCAGGACTTGCGTTGAAGCCCTCCACTTTCAACAGACTTTCAAAGTCCATAACTCTTACATGTAGCATCGTACCACTAAGAGGAATCTTACCATTCTGGCTCCTGTACGATTCAAAACACTTCAAAAAGTGGATTCAACATCAGGAAAAGCATGGGCGTTTAGTCTCTTATATTTCGGATCAACATTGCACTAGCGTCTTTTCATTATTTCCTCTTCACTCATCAAAATATTTAACAGCAGGTTGGGTGGAATGACATATTTCTCTGCTGGATCCTTTTGACCCAAGTTTGGATTTTTCTCAAAATCTTTCATTAAATTCACTTTTTGTTTCAAATTGAAAATTTCGTTTACACATCTTAAAACATAATAAATACGTTGTGCTAGATTCTTTCTCTCCTTGAGACACATTCTTTCATCAAATATTGCTACAGATACACATTAGTCTTCTAAATACCATCAATGATTAGCACATTTTGTAATTGCTATTTCTGCAACTGATCTATCATCCTCTTTGTAAGCTATCAGTTTGTTTTAAAGAAATGAATATTGTTCATAGGTGTCTTGCTTGCGTTTGTAGCTGAAATCTATACTTTTGTATAACGTTTTATTATGAAACAACAAATACGTTTCACAACGTTTTCTTCCCTTCTAGCTAAATTGCTCCCTAAATAAATAAATTTTCAGGCAATAGATTGCTTTGGTCATCCATTTTGTTAAATGGTATGCTCCAGGTTGACGAAAACATACTCCAAGGCGGCATCACCCCAAGAAACATTACAATCAATTCTAATCATTCTCTATAGTCCTCACGGGGCACACCATCTTCAAATTTTGTTTATTTATTTTGCATATGATAAAATCTCACATATATAATCCTTCAGTGTTTTTCTAGTTTCTGCCTTTGACTGCCATGTTAAAAATTTTGTCTGATTAATGACCTTCCACAGTCGTTTGAATCTTTTAAATAAGGTATATCCGGTCCTTCCACAGTCTTTTGAATCTTTTAATTAAGGTATATCTGGTCCACTACTTTGTGAAACTTGCACTTCGCTAAAAACCCTTGTAGTACGATCTCAAAAATGTGATAACGACAAGCCAAGTATAAAACATCATGATTCAGTTTTTGTTCTAAAAAATGGCATGTAGCGTTCAAACGACCTATATAGGTGGCCATTGTATTAAATACGTTGGCATATGCAAGGCAGGTGTTGATGGGGATTGTAACCCCCATTGCGATAAAATTCTGTATGTATGACATTTGAATATATGGAGTTATAGTAGTTCTGTAGCCCCCTCCGATTGAGACTATAACCCCTCTTTTTGAATTTTCTGTGTATGCCTATGATTAAATACTATAGCTTGAACAGCATCCAATAAGGATCAATCACTTAAGAAGTCATATACAGTTGAAGCAATTTCGTGTCCGGTTCCTGGAGGAAGTTCAGAAATCAGGCTATTCAAAGCTCGTAGCTGTAATTATTACAAGAAGTCTGTATTCGTTTTTTCAGTAATATCTGGGAAGGCTGGAGTCTCCAGTGACAGAAGTAATGTACATAGACCTCCGTGCAGACCATTACACATTTTTATGAACAACATTTTCTCCAGTAGTAGTTTGTACCAACAGGATAATGCAGTCTCTGTCTCCATTATGCACAGATAACACAGAGCTGGATCAATAAATGCTGAACTAAGTTCATCGCATTCTCTTGATTACTCTGCTCTCCAGTTTAAAACCTGTAGAGTACGTACAGGACACTACATACCTTTCAGTGATATCCAACAAGTAAAGCTGATTTATGGACAATCACAGAAGTGCAAGGCTTGATGCACTTTTGCAATGACTTGGACATTCCATTGACTCGATACAACATCGAGAAGGCACATTTACTCAGGTGAAGGGAGGAGTTCCACATTGTTAGGTCTGCCCGTTGTTTTGGCACTTTGGTGTATAACATTATTTTAAAATATCTTCGTTTGATTTTTACTGTGCTGACATAATTTTTTTTATGGGAGTTTCAGCTTAAAGTTTGAAAACTTATCCAAGGCAGTGCTTTCAACATTTGTATAAATTAAGAAGAGTTCATTAAATAAAATTTAATTTTTAAATATTAAAGCTAAAAGATTTGATCTGCAAGACGAAAAATTGATCTTATGTAAGATTGACAATCTATGTATGTATATTTGTCATACACCAGTTTGTCTTTTGCAATAAATCTATTCCTGCAGATAAAAAAGTGTAGTATATTAAAATTCACCATTAATTTTATAACAATTTTTATTTTGATATATATTTTCCATACTCTGAAACTTTTCCAAAGTCTCTGTGGTGGTGCAGTGGTAACACGGTCGCCAAGTGTGTCGTTACCCTAAGTTTGATTCCCAATGGTGGAAAAAAAAAAAAAGCGTACTGACTAGGTACTCACTGTAGTTGAGGGGGTTGGTTCCCTATGACATAGGAGGCGCAGATTAATTGGAAAACTGTATGCCCCAATGCAGCATGACTCTTGCTGTCCTTGCATATAGTACAAATTGTACAAATTCTTCTATATATAAAAATGAGTATGACTGTATAAATTACGTTTTATTTTTAGGTACAGAATTTGCGGGCATCAGAAATTTTAGATGTCTATGATTATAAAATTGCAACATTAACTGTGAGTTATGACTTTTTACTCTATGATAATCATATTAAAAATGTAAAGTTGCATTTTTAAGTATCTATTATTATTCAATTAACTGTTCTAACGCATATTAGTTTTGCCATTTAAATATTTGTGATGCATGTTTTTTAACTAAAATTTTATGCATATTTTAATTGTATTTCTGTGCTTAGCATACTTTATAAGATATTATTACCCCTTTGCTAGGATAACATAATTGCCAAAGATAGATCAACATATAAATTAACATACTTTGTTGTCTTTGATGTTGGGAAAATTTGAAAAAATATTTTTCATGTTTTTACCATGAAAACAAAATCTTTTGGGTATTGTGATTAATTTTTTTTGTTGCATTTTTATTGTATAAAAAAACAATCTATGCGCATGCATGCATGTGCATACACATAGAGGGTGTTCAGCAACCCTCAGATAATAACTACACAGTCATGTCCCTGAGACAATTTTGTGGTATAAAGGTGGTCTTCATTTTGGTAACAAGTCAAGACTTTTTGTGATCCAGTTTGATTCAAGACCATAGCTAGACATTTTTTACAGAGGGGTGGGCTTGGAATTTGTTAATGTTTCAATGTATTAACATATTTAATAATACTAGCTATTTAGGCAAACTAAAAATTTAGCATTAATGAATAAATTTTTTATATTTTGCATTGAGTTAATGATGGGCCCTGCGGTGATCCAGTGGTAGCACGTTCGCCTAGTACACCATTATTCCGGGTTTGACTTCTGACAGTACATCCCTCCCTCCTCTAAAGTAAAGTAAAAAAAAACAAAAAAAACCCTGTCTAATTGGTTCTCTAGGCTTTACAAAAGATTGGAATCCTCAGAAAATTAGATCCTGGTGCAGCATGACCCTTGCTACCTTTTTACTATAAAACTCACAAACAAGCATGAGTCTACGATCAATATGGTGGTTTGCTAGAGAAAAAAGAAATAAATAAAAAAACAATTTTTATGGTGTAGTTATTTAGAATCGTTAAAACGATAACATCGCTGATAGCTATTTCGATAGCGTTAAACAGCTATCGTCGTCAGAGCAAATGGCGGCTTCTGTTTATGTCCATACTGTTGGTCGGTGTTGCCATCACGTCGGTTGGAAACTTGATTGGGTGGAGGAGTAAAGCGTATTTGTGGAAACGTCTTCAGCCGTGAGACCCAAAAGATTTTTCCACGTGGATGATATAGAGTTACAAAGGAGTTGATCATTAAATGCAACGTTGATGTTTGATAGAATGTGAAATGCCTCAGAGAAACTGAGATCAAGTGTTGAGTTGACTTTTTTATTAATACGTGCATTGGAGAATAGAAACTGATGTCCGAATTCCCATGAATGTTTTGCCAGAGCAGATTTATGAAATTCTTGCTTTCTGACGTAAGCCTCATGTATTTTAATCTATGACTCAGTGCTCTTCGTGTTTGGACAATATAAATTTGGCCACATTGGCACGGAATGGAATATATGTCCCAGCTGTCGGAATCCGGGATGGTATCCTTAAATTGGGAAAAGCCAATTTTGTTGATTGGAGTGAAGGTAACGCGAAAGTTGAATTTGTGTAAGACGGCAGCAATTTTGGTAGAAATTTTTGGAACATAAGGAATGCAGACAATGTCCCTAGGAGTTGAAGAATCACTGGAGAGAGAAGAGGCCGGTTTAGGTTTAGTTAGTTTCCTAAAAATATGATCAATGGCGGTTGGATTGTAGCCGCGGTATAAGTCAATTTTTCTAATGTAGCTGATTTCCTTAGTCAATGCGTCACTTGTAGAAGAGAATTTGATGGCACGAGACACCAACCAATAAAACGAGCTCATTTTCTGGCTTTGCGGATGAGCCGATAGAGCGTGAGGAAGAAGACTAACTGGTCAAAAAGAATTTCTTCGTCATTGCATTGTAGAAACATTATCCTCGAATAATAATCAGCCTTTGCTTAATATTTCTTCTGTTGATGCTCGGGAAGTGAAAAATCTACTCACGAGCGAAGACCTCATTATAACTAGGGCTGATAAAGGTGGGCAAGTCGTCGTAATAGATAAGAAGCAATATTCGGATGGGGTGAACCAACGTATCCAGGATGGCCCATATGCAATGGTAAAGAAAAACCCTTCCACTGCTCACCTTTCCAATGTCAAGAAAACGGTTCAGGACTGTTTCTTCATAGATGAGAAGATTAAAAAGTTAATTGTACCGTCAGTTGCTAATGTTGCCCGACTTTATGCCCTGCCAAAGGTCCATAAACCGGGAATGCCATTCCGACCAATTGTTTCAAATATTGGTACAGCCACCCATCCACTGTCCAAATATCTTGTCCGGAAATTTTCACCTCTACTAACAAATAATATTTTTACAGTTAAAAACTCTTCCAATTTCATTGAAAAAGTAAAGCTACTCGATCCTAATTCCTTCAAAATGGTCTCATTTGATGTGAAGAGTTTATTTACAAACGTACCCATCCAAAGCTCACTTGATTCACTTACTCGGAGATTGAAGGAGTTCCATTATACAGATCATGAAATTAACGAACTGATTCTCCTTACCAAACTATGTATCAACCAAACTTGTTTCTTGTTTGAAAATAACTTATACAAACAAACCAGTGGTCTTGCAATGGGAAATCCACTTTCCCCCAATCCTGTGTGATATATTCATGCACTATATAGAAGATAAAATACTGTCGCTCATCCCATTCAAATTCTGGATAAGATATGTGGATGATACTTTCACTCTAATTTCTAGCAATATGAATCCTTCACAGATCATCAACCTCCTAAACACCATTGATCTTAACATCCAATTTACTTTCGAAGAAGAAAAGGACTGTACACTGCCTTTCCTCGACGTTTTAGTTCATAGAACACCTACTAGCGTCCAAATCAGTGTCTACCGAAAACTTAATTCCGTTAGCCTTCTTCCTCACGCTCTATCGGCTCATCCACAAAGCCAGAAAATGAGCTCGTTTTATTGGTTGGTGTTTCATGTCATCAAATTCTCTTCTACAAGTGACGCATTGACTAAGAAAATCAGCTACATTCGACAAATTGCCTCATACCGTGGCTACAATCCAACAATTATTGATCATATTTTTAAAGAACTCACTAAACCTAAACCGGCCTCTTCTCTCTCCAGTGATTCTTCAGCTCCTACGAACATTGTCTGAATTCCTTATGTTCCGAAAATTTCTACTAGGATCGCTGCTGTCCTGCACAAATTCAACTTTCGCGTTACCTTCACTCCGATCAACAAAATAGGCTTTTCTCATCTTAAGGATAACATCCCGGATTCTGACAGCTGCGGCATATATTCCATTCCGTGCCAGTGTGGCCAAATTTATATCGGTCAAACACGGAGAGCACTGCGCCTCAGACTAAATGAACACGAAGCTTATGTCAGAAAGCAAGAATTCCATAAATCGGCTCTGGAAAAACACTCATGGGAATTCGAACACAAGTTCTTATTCTCTAATGCACATATTATTAAAAAAGTCAACTCAACACTTGATCTCAGTTTCTTTGAGGCATTTCACATTCTATCAAACATCAATATTGCAGTTAATGATCAACTCCTTAGTAACTCTATATCATCCACTTGGAAAAACCTTTTGGGTCTCACGGCTGAAGACGTCTCCACAAATACGCTTTACTCCTCCGCCCAATCAAGTTTCCAACCGACGTGATGGCAACACCGACCAACAGCACGGACATAAACAGAAGCCGCCATTCGCTCTGACGACGGTAGCTGGTTAACGCTATCGAAATAGCTATCAGCAGTGTTATCGTGTTAATGATTTTATCGAACTGCACCATAAAAATTGTTTTGCATTTATTTCTATTGATCAGTGCAGTGTGTCGCTATTAAACTATTTA
>QLNU02015360.1:165134813-165148408 GCA_006491805.2 Dysdera silvatica | reverse complement strand
TTTTTTTTTTTTTAAATCAACCTGTTTCCTTAAATTTTGGAACTCTAGTCTCATGGTTTGTGACAGCCATCTGTTTGGCCAATCAGGAGAGATTCAATTTGGTGATGGTGCCGTCGCCAATAGCATTTTTTGAAATTTTTTGTTTTTACGTGGTTTCGTGACGTAGATGCCATATTTTTGATTAACCATCTTATCTCGAACAGTTGTAATGCGAAAAGAGTACACAGTGCTCCTTTAAAGAAGTTTGCTAAACTTTTGTAAAGCCGAACTCAAATTCTACAGTTGGGAATGTGCTGTCTATGACATTCAATTCTGTCGATCGAAAGAAATTGTAATTATAAATATTATATATTGAATTAGAGAATTTATTATAAATCTGAAAGCCATGAACTTTAATTATCGAACTTGTGTGATTTGTATTATATTGTTTAAAGATAACTACTTGATCACTTTTAAGGATTTGCTTTTCTTTTTCAACTCTTCTTGGTAATTTTGAAATTATGTTTAATTATATAATACATTCTTCCATTGTATTCTTAAAATAGTATTATAAGTATGAAGTTAGTTGCATAGATCACCTCTGATTTGATTCCAGTTTGCTGATAGGTCCTTAATTTTTTTTATTTTTGGTCGTTAAAGGCTCCTAAAATTCCTTAAATTTCATGTAAGGAAATGTGTACAAGCTCTAACATGGTTGAATTTGATTATAACCAACATCAAGGGACCGGAGGATTTTCTTCATTGTAGCTGTTATTCACTATAACCATATACATTAAATCAAACTACTCTAAATCCTTTGTTTATTATAGCCACAAATTCGTTATATCCATGTTCACCATAACCAAGTTATGTATGTACCTATGTGCAAACATGCATGCGTTTTGGTTATTTTTAACTGAAGGGCATATGTAATACATTAAAGTGTAATTGCAAATAATTACCAAAGTAGCATTCTTACAATAAATTCCTATGCAATTTTATACAAATTGTATGCTTTTTTACCTTTTAGCTCCATATTTTCTGCAATATATATGTTATTTTTCATTTTGTTTTACTTGTGATATTTTAGAAAAAAGAAGAGGAGTTACAAAAGTTGGTCCTTGCAAAATCTGCAGCTTTACAACAAGCTAATAAAGTTTTAAGTCAGTACAAGTGTCAGCATGCTCAAAGGGAGGCTGAAGTATGTGATACATAAATTATAAATATTAACGGCATATATTTGTTAATATAATTATAGCTGTATGGGTGCATTGGTGAAACTGTCACTTAGTGTGCCATTAACCTGGGATAAATTCCCAATGGTGCCAAAAAGAAAGTTTATCAACGTACTGCTTACTATAGTCTGGGGATTGGTTCTTTATGCTTCAAGAAGTTCAGATTCCTCAGAAACTACGTTTCGCTGATCTTTGTTCATGACCATGTAAGATCATGATTTTTATTAGGCACTGCTGTGATGTAGTTCGAAAGCATTTGCCTGGAATAATCAACAACAAATTTTCAGGTAGTCAGCTGTATAGCAAAACGATTATTTATTGCTAAAACTTTACGTTTCGATTCGAGCTGTGCGAATCATCATCAGAAGAGGTTAAATTACATGAAAAACTTTTGAGAAAATTGTAGAATATACATAGGTTGCGGAAACAGTATAAACGTAAGAGAAATTATTATGAAATTTTAGAGATGGCTAATTGCCGATTTTGTTATCTGTTTATTCCTCACGAGGCTTTCCTGCTCCCGTCTTCGACACGCAATGGATCGATCTGTTTGCCCTATGTATAACTGTCCACAAAAACAAGGAATTTGGATGGGATATACAACAGGAATTTTGTATGGATCCACAGGTTCTTTAGCAGAACGTAGGAAATTAAAAATCTTGTTTTTTGGAATAAATACTGTATCGATATTGTCTCAAAAGTAAACGGCTAATACGGTCAGTGATATTGTTTATGAATGGCAGGAATGCTGTATGCTCATTTCTTTTAAGTTTTTTTTTCATACTAAAGTTCTCGCAAAATCAACTGATTTTTGGCCCAGATTATACAGAGAAGCAATAGAGTTCATCAAGCATCCTAATAATTTTAATAGAGACGATGCAAAAACCATTCCCGTTGCTTGGCTACCCATTCTAACAAAACTGTAACGTGTAAATGTCAGTTTTTCTCAATTTCATTTCCTTCTGTTTTGGCTTTTATATTCGTCTCTAAAATTTCATAATAATTTATTTCAACGTATTTATACTGTTTCCGCAACTTATGTATATTCTACAATTTTCTCAAAAGTTTTTTATTTAATTTAACCTCTTCTGATGATGATTCTCACAGATCGAATCGAAACGTAAAGTTTTAGCAATAAATAATTGTTTTGCTACACAGCTGACTACCTGAAAATTTGTTGATTGTTATAATGCGCTGTGAAAGTCTACGTGAAACTATTTGCCTGCAATGCTGTTAATCCGGTTTTGACTCCCATTGGTACCAAAATAGAAAACTTCCTCACAAGCTGTTCGCTGTAGTGTAGGATCATCACGGTGTTAGGCTAATAGCTGTTTTTAACTGCCCTTTTGCGACTTCAGAATTTTCAGCAGTCTTGGGGGCTCTTGGATCACAATTTAATAAACGAGTATATTTTTTTGGCAGAGGCAAGTTGTTATGTTAAGAAAGTATTTTGAGGGCCTTTCCTCCCAAGCTGATTTGCATTCAGATCATTAAAAATTAATGTTAGTTTTTCTTTCAATGTTCTTTGCTCTTTCTTTTCACTGCACCTTCCTTAAATATTATATGCTTCACACTTTTTTTTCCAGTAATGTATGTAGTTTTGAGAGTCAAAATATTGAGTTCCTGACAAGGTTACACCCTTTTGCTATAGAAACAATAATGAGTTTCTAAGTCGAGAGTTGCTATTGCTACTGCGATAATTATATTAAATTACTGAATATCTGATGGGCTCATTAACCTAAATTAAAATAGCATTTTTTCCAGCAAGTGTTGAGAATCCCAGTTTTAATCATGCTGTCCTTGCTCCATAAAATATAACCAACCAACCAACTTAATTTTAAACTGTGGAATATATATATGCAACAAAAAAGGTGACTACCTTATATATTCGATGTAGAATGTCGAATTTAAAATTACTTTTAAATTATCAGTCTCTGAATTAATGTAATCATGTATCATATCGTAGTTTCCTTGGATCACACAGCGTTATTAAATTGATTTATGCCGAAAATTCTTCATTATGTTCATAAATATTTCTGTGTTTAAAAATACGTAACTTGGTTACTGACATTTTCTACCCAAAATTTATTTAGGCATTCTGGGTCTGAGCTTTTTCACACGTTCAAGAATATTATTCTCCTCAGAATATTTGCACTATAAGATGCATTTGTTCATGAAAAATGCTCCAAAAACTAAAATACAAATTCCATGAAAATCTATTGTGGCACTTTATATATGATGCCAGCGCCTAACTGTTGAGAAATACAGATTTAGTGAATAATAATGTTGTTTCTTGGTTCACAGTAGTTAAAATTTCCCTTCCTTTTCTTTCTTGTGCTTGTAATGAGCAAAACTATTTTTTCTATTTTGTAAAGAATAAAGTTACACACACATATATGTATAGAAGCATGGAGAGGTGTCTGCTTGGAATAACTAAGAGAGATCGAGAAAGAAACACTTGGGTGAGAGAGTAAACTAGAATAGAGAATATTATTGTTAAAGTACAAAACTGAAATGGCGATGAGCTGGGCATATCCCAAGAAGAACTGATCAACAATGGACAAGCATAAATTCTCAACTGGATTCCAAGAGGACCACCACGAAGACCTAGAAACATCCTCAGACTAGATGGGTGGATGAAATAAGAAAAGAGGTTGGGGTGGCGTGGAAACGAATTGCTTAGGATAGACTTGTGTGGATATATATATATATATATAGGATAGACTTGTGTGGATATATATATATAGGATGACTTGTATGGAAAGCATTTGGAGAGACCTTCATCCAGCAGTGGATAGATAATGGTTGAATATGATGATATATATATATAATTTTCTTTCTTGAGTAAAGGGATTAAAAAAAAACAACAACTGTGGGAATCTATCAGCAAAGTTTCTTGAAATCAGGGAATTTTTTTACCCAGATTCTGTAGCCACCATGAGAAATTTAATTAAAAATATTTATGAAAATACCTTTTAAAAATAGTCTCTCAATCTAACTTGTTCCCAAATCCATAGTGATGCGTATATGGAAAAAAAAAAAAAATTCCCTATGTAGTTGACTCACAAGCATTAAGAAAAAAACGTTTAATGGAAATAAAAGAAGTCGTATCTTAGTAAAAGCTAACTATTCAATCGCTGTTGGTGAAATGCTCTTCATTCTCGGCTTTTCTTATTTCATAATTATGTTCATTCTTTGATCATGTTTAATAATATAATACTCCTAACTTTTATTTTATTCTTAAAATACCATGTTTGGTGTAGGATGACCCTTGCTGTCCTTGCACCATGAAAATACAATCAACCAAACTAATCTTAAAATAGTGATCTAAGTATGAAGGCGGTTGCATAGATTTTCTGTGATTCATTCAATTGACGTTTGCTGATTGGTCCTTAATTTTTTTTTTTATTTCTGTACCTTAAAAGTCCCTAAATTTTGTATAATGTATTAAATGATTAGAAAATGGAGAATTAAATTGTTTAGAATTGGGGAGTTGAAAATGGAGGAGTTGATAATTGGAGAGTTGAGAATGGAAAATTAGAATGTTGATAATAAAGAATTATAGAGTTGAGAACAGAGAATTTGAGAGTGTAGAATTAGAGTTCAGAATGAAGAATTGGATAGTTTATAATGGAGAATTGGAGTGGATGATTCAAGAGTCGAAAATGGCGAATTATTGGAGAGTGGATAACTGGATTATTGAAACCTGTTAAATTTAAATATTGACCATAATAAAATTTTTTGGACTTATTAATGGCTTCTTGGACTTTTGCCACTTGGGATACGAAGTAACACAAACTTAATATGCACAATTTCTAAAATTGGTAACATGCTAAATTGTTTGCTTTTATTTCCAAATGTTGTACATAATGTTACTTTTTGTATCTGATAACAAATATTATATATGATTTATTTTTATATATTTTTGTGTTCGGAATTCTAGAATAATAGGCCAGTCTCCCATTTACTATTTATGTGCACACATTGCTATGTAGACACGTCACTCTGCCAAAACAGCATACTGGTTTCTCTAACGTTGTAATCCAATTAATTTACTTGGTAGCATATAAATGGGTTACCCTAAACTTTTAAAGCTTTAATAAAATATTTAACATAGACCTCATATCAGACTTAAAAATTAACACAGTCAATGGTGAAACTGTATTTGGTCGAGGCTTAGAAAATATTAATTGTAGAAATTACATCTTGTATTTTAGCTATCATAGACAAATGATTACATCTAAAGTTTAAAAAAAAAAAAATCAATGTTGTTGAATATGTTTTCAATGTTCTCATATTCACAAACGTTGAAGATTTTTTTTATTGCAGTGTTCTCTTTTTTAGTGCACGTAATGCACATTTTGCCTTTGTATAAATTATCGTTTTTTCAAAAAATTGTATATATAGCCTCATCGTGTTTGGTGCAGAATAACCTTTGTTGATTCTGTGCTACAAAAATTCAAACAACCAAAAAATTTACATTCGCAGTAGTATTTGGCGTGAAAAAGTTCTACCAATTTTTGGAGATGCGAAGTATACGAGTGGATTTAATATGGTATGTGATGACTGGAATTTTCGCCATGGAAAAGTGTTGTAAAAGTACATCATTCGAAAAAAAATTCAAATGGTTGAAAATGATAATTGGTAATAAGCATATCAGACATCGTTTGTTGTATAAATTCGATAGGGACAGTACTGTAGCTCAAACATACCGAAATATTTCGTTACGTGTATGGGAAGGATGCAATTGACAATAGTGCATGTTATCGCTGGTTTCGAAAATTCAGAGACTTGGACAGAAGCTGTAAAGATCAACCACATTCTGGACGTCCATCAATGATTTTTGAAGAGATTTTGGACCAAGCCATATCAAATAGTTCCATATCTAACTGCTGAGGAATTTGTGGAAACGCTATCCATGCGCACAATAACAGTTGAAACTGCACATACTTGGGTTCACCACTTAGGGGTGGTCTCCTGATTGTCATAAGCCGAATTTAATAAAATTAATTTAGGTGAAAGCGTATATTATAAAAAACCTAGACTATAAAAATTAGTGGCCAAATCCCCTTAGAAAACCTGAAATTAAATTTTAAAGATTCGCTAAAATAACGCCAAATGTAATCTTTTAGCGGCATTTGGCGATAATTCTTTTCAGTTAGCCGAAAATTTTAAACGAACGAATGTCATAATACCATCAGGGTGATATAATCTGCTTTGAAACTTTAAAAATACATTTTCATCTGTTTACCAGTTTCAAACATATTGGATTTTAAGTTGTAAAAATTTTTTAAAGTCAGAATTTAATATTGTTCGTATTTTATTTGTGAAAGTTATAGCAGAAAATGTTTTAGTTTAGTTTTTATATTTACTTCGCCAGTTGTTATGTTTCTGATCTTATTTTGATTTTCATATTCCAAAATATGGTGAGATTTGGATAAATAACCTTAGTTACATAAAAGCGCAAACCAGTGTGGAAAAAAAAACAAATGTCTAATTATGGCTATTCCTTTACAGCGTTTACTCAAAAAGAAATTTGGCTGACGCCAAATGGCGATAAATGCTCTATTCTGGTAACTCAAATATATTTTTTATTAATTTTTTCTGACGTTAACATAGAGATTCGGCTGTAATTTTCACGATATATGCCTAGAATTGGATGGACTATTAGCTGATTTTTTTTCGTTAAAATCCACATGTGACAGTCAGGAGACCGTCCTTGCTAGGAAAAAGTGGGTAGAGCTTTTGCACACACCTAATAAAAAGGTTTTTTTTCTCTAAAATGCTTCTATACCATGAATGATTTGCTTGATTAAGGCATTTGTTTCATTTTATTCTCTTACTGTGTATAGATGTGATTACTGTTTTTTAAATCTTGACAAAAGTAGGCTTATGAAATATCTTTGTTTTTTTGACTTTTCATATCTTTTAGACCTTAAAGCTGTGTAAGCTTTTAAAACAGTCGGAAAAGCGCAGTGAAATTTCTAAGGATATGGAAAACCAGGTACTTATACACTCAATTTCTTTTTTTATTCTTTTAATCCTGTAATGGCCAAGCATAGACATTTACGGTGAAATGGCATAAAAATTCACATGTCTTTTATTTATGACAATAGCAATAAGGTTTCATTGAAGAAAAAATCTAGTATATGTAGGGGGAGGGGAGGCACAGTAAAATCTTGCGTTAATGAGGTCAGTTCGTATATAAATACAAATTCACGATTTCTATAATATGCAATTAATTTTTGACATAAGAAAAATTTTATGTTATTTAAAATGCTTTTACAGATATTCCCATAATTATCTGAATAATTATCTAATAAAAATCCAATTAATAAAATTTTAATTATCTAATAAAATTCTCATTATCTAATAAAAATCTAATTATTTAATAAAAATTCAAATTAACTGTGTACTAATAAAAATTCCAATTCAGCAATGAAAATTTCCTAATTAACTAATAAAAAGTTTAACAAACAATAAAAAATGAATAGCAAATGCAATGTGCTGTATTATATCTGTCTATGGCATGTTTCAAAACGATCTTGATGAAATCCAACATTGCACTTTTTTTGCATGCATAGATGGTTTGCGATTTGCATTGCTTGCATGTCTTCCTGCTACCAGTGTTTTTTATGACAGGCCTGATATTATCAGACGGCACAGTTATCGGTAATGATCCTTCAGAAGGATGTTCTAGGTTGGTATTTTGAATTGCACTCTCAGGAAGGCATAGAACTTGCAACATTATTGATTATTATCTGGTCATCATCAACATCTTCATCAGTAACTACATCCGGAGCAGGTGGAATGATTACGATGTTAGGGAATTTTTTATTTTCACGTTCCATATCCTCCAACAAGTTTTTAATTTCATCATTCATTAGTGCATGAGTGAAGAAACTCATCTAAAATATAATACAACATTTAAATTAGAATTGTTTCATTTCAGGGCATACCGATAACTGTTGGGACCCCTTCACTGTGAGAAACATACTGGGTGGGGATTGGAATCCTCCCAGATGCTTGATTGTTTGCAAATGTATTGTTTTTCAGAGATGTTGCGTTTAGCCATCGGTCCCATCTCAAATAGTAGTGACGTGTACCTTTGGGATGTAAAACTACCCAACCAAATCACAATATGTGGCCTCAAAATCAAGGGAATTCTTTTTTTTTTCTACAAGGAAGGGGTACTCACGAGCTACAATTACAAAGGTAAAGGAAGTTAATGAGAGAGGGGAGCAGGCTGGGCATTTGCCCTCTCCAAGTTAAAGTATATGTTAGCATTTCAATGATATATTTTGGGGTTTAAGAATGATTTGATCCCCAAGAAGAAAAAGCTAGCTAAAGCCCTATGGGGAGGGGCGGGAGGTTTTCAGAAGAAACTTTATTTCATTACAGAGACATAAGAGAAAAGGAGGGAGGAGGGGGGCGAGTTAAATAAAAAAGGTTGAAAAGAATTAGGGTAAGAGAAAAGATTAATATAATTTACATAGTTCAAACAAATACATATATACAAATATATGTACACAAACATATAAATACGACGTAATATAAGCATACATGCTACTTGGGTATCTCGCTAAATGCATTTGGCTTATCTGATTTACTTGTATTTTGCGACATACCTCCAGAAAAGGCGCCAAGCATGTAGTCCTAGAAAAGGCCCCTGACGACGGTTCTGGGGCTGTATGCTTATATTACGTCATATTTATATGTGCGTGTGTGTATGTATATATATTTGCATGTTTATATTTGTATATATGTATATGTTTGAACTATGTACATTATATTAATCTTTTCTCTTACCTTAATTCTTTTCAACCTTTTTTATTTAACTCGCCCCACCCCCTCCTTTTTTTTTTTTGCACTATAACTTATCTATTATATAGCAGCTGCTCAATGCCATATTTAGATAACAACTCCTCTCATATATTATAAGACCCACTGTTGTAGGTATTTTCTGCTACACCCAAGACATGGCAAATCTTATTTCTTTTATCAACTTTCTTACTTCTAATCCTTCAGCATTTTTCCTTAAATGTTTCTTGTCTGGTTTGGTTTTTTCTTACATTTTTATTTGTAATACTTAATTTATGTCTCCAATGTAGGTAAGTGTTTTGATATCAGGTTTGAGAATTATAGTAAGCTTTTTCTAGCTGTTGTATGCATATTTATTGAGTTCTCTATGTTCAAAAAATTTTTCTATTTTTTTTCAAATTATATCTGTGTATATATATTATGCATATTTTGTTTAAATTGTGTGTACACACACACACACACACACACACACACACACACACACACACACACACACACACACACAGGGTGATTATAATTAAAGTTCAACTTTCAAAAAGCTGTAGAAAAAAGAACCACTGCTCAGAATGACCTGAAATTTGAACTGAATATACTCGAAGGAGGAGGAAATGGTATGGAATTAGAAAAAAAATAGTTCTAAATTTTAGCAATAGATGGCATTTTAAGTGTCATAACGTAAATGGGTTCGGCTACAAGTGACATTTGAATCGCAATACGATAGCTATGGCGTGCGTTACATGTTAAACCAACTGTACTTTTCAACATGCATGACTGTATCGTTTTCTTTTTTTTTCACTGAAAAAAAAACTTCCAAGTCATTCAACAGTTGTGGCACTGTTAGTGGAAAGTCCATCCACCGTGACAGGGTCGTACCACATCGGATAGGAAAAATCTGTTTTTAATTTTCCTGAGGCTAAAAACCACATAAAAAGCAACAATGAAATCGGTTTTTAATTATCGGCAGACTTGCACGAGACATGTTCAATATGCTGTCCACCGTTTTCTCCCACAAGTTGAAACCGATAAACAGCATGTTCCACAACAGATCGGACTGTCTCGGGGGTCACGTTGTGAATGTGTTGCGCAATGCGTGCCTTCAATTCAGCTAATTTTTCAATCGGACTACTGAACACAACACTTTTTAGGTAACCCCACATCTAGAAGTCAGAAGGATTAAGATCAGGCGATCTTGATGCCCAGGCTGTTGGAAAATGATGGCTGATAATTCTATCATTTTCAAAATGCCTCTTCAGCAGCTGCTTCACTGGCTTTGCAATGTGCAGAGGAATGCCATCTTGCATAAAAATGATGCTACCCACACACGCACGCTGTTAAAGTGTTGGAATGACATGGTCATGCAAAAGACTCTCATAGCGTTTACCATTGACGGTACAGGTAACAGGACCCGCACGACCCATCTCCTCGAAAAAAAATGGCCCTACGATAGATGATGGCGTCAACCTGCACCACACAGTTACCTTTGCAAAATGAAGAGGTTCTAGTTCATGTTAGAACAGGTTTTCCATTACCTATATTCTGCAATTCTGAGTATTGACATGTCCTTGGAGATGGAAATGGGCTTCGTCGATCCACGAAATGTTCCATGGCCATTCATTGTCCAATTCCATGTGAGCAAGAAATTCTAGAGCAAAAGTGTGTCTTACTGGCGGGTCAGCAGGAAGCAAATCCTGAACATGGGTAATTTTGTATGAATAGCAATACAGGATGTTTCGTACAATTTTATGCACCGTGTTCACAGATATGTCCAAAGTTCAAGCAATTCCCCGTGCAATGTATGTTCACACATCATCACTCTTATCTTCCTGGAATGCTGTGGCCACATCCTCTACTGACGTCGAAGCAATTGGTTTCCTCTCTCTGCCAGATTTCACTTCAAAAGAACCTGGCTCTTGGAATTTTTAATAATTTTCTCCAGACCCTTGGCAGATATTGAACCACAACCTTTTTTCATACCTTTTACTATCCGAAACTTCTTCAAAGCTACGGCCGCATAGTCACCGTTCTTGTAAAAGAGCTTCACAAGCACAGCGTGATCCTTTATTGAGAGAGTCATGACAAGCTTCTCAGATGCTACAGGAGGAAAACGCCATGTACCCCATGTTTTTATAACAAATGCAATGTGCCGTGCGTATGACACGTCTTTTATTTTGCATATTACGATGCTTAAAGTGCTATCTATTGCTAAAATTTGGAACTATTTTTTTTTCTTATGCCATACCTTTCTTAGAGTATATTCAGTTCAAATTTCAGGTCATTCTGAGTACTGGTTCTTTTTTACAGCGTTTTGAAAGTTGAACTTTCTTTGTAATCACCCTGTGTATATATATATATACACACACACACACTCACAATGGTGTATATGTATGTCTTTATTTTAATTCGCGCTACTGTATATTACAAGGGCAAAAAAAATTGTTTATTTTGAATATGCAGGTTTATTTAAATTTATATTTTTACTAGTTAATAATTAAGTGTTTATCTTGAGTATTCCATATTCGTGTAAAACTTTTTGTTATAAATTTTTGGTATAATTATAGAATTTTCTCGCTTTATCATCTTTTCTATTCTTATTAAATTTCTTGCTGTTTTATGTCTAAACTCTTTTTAATTTTACTTCTGCACTTTAATCACTTTCCATAGCTGTATCTATTTGTAAGTTTGCTTTTGGGCCACTTACAACAATTGAGATTGTTCTCAGTATTAATAAAGAGACCCTTCTAAATTACTAAAATATTGTTAAACTAATTATATTCTGGGTTTATACTGTTTTTAACTAAGTTTTGGTCAATGCTGGTTCATTCAGTATTGATCACAAATCTCAATTATTGTAGTCAGAAAAAGCAAACCAATAACAGGGATTTTGTGCGGTCCCTGATGAAGAACAAAATTCTTGGTATTGTTTAATCTTTTACTCCTCTTCACCTTTTACTACTACAATTTCATTTTTTATTCTAAGCTGTTTCTACTATTTTAATTTACTTGGTTTTACTACCTTGTGTGATATTACTTTTCTACTTTAACTTTGTCTAATTTAATATACATTTAAGTGTAGTATATTTATGTACCGGGTGATCCAAATTAAACAGGAGGTGTTTAGACCTCTCTGTAGAGAAAACTATTTGATCAATTTCACCCAAATTTCATACACATGCTCCCCTGAGTATGCGGTTTCGATTTCTGAAAGAAAAAATTGAGTTCATATTTCGGCCGCTAGAGGAGGAAATGGCGCTGCGGAGCAAACAATTTAAATATTACTTAACATGCGCAACATCCTCTGCCTATATAAGGAGTCGTGAAGCATTTTTCCACCATACGAGGACTCCGTCATGAAACTTACTTTACCAGATCGTGCCTTACTTGTTAAGCTCTTTTATCAACGAAATAGCAATGCTTCTGCTGCACTTAAAGCATTTCGGCAGGTAAAAGGTTTACGCAGAGGCCCTCTAACGATTACAAATCTTCGAAAAATAATCTTGCATTTTGAAAAGAGCGGAACATTCACCGTTAAACCAGGACGATGCCGCAAACCAACTCGAGTGCAGCAAATTGAAGAAGTTGCAACTGCACATGGTAACAGTAGTGCACGTGCGATATCACGGGAATTGGACATGCCATATACGACAGTGTAGAGAGTTATGAGAAATGTCCTGAAGTTTTATCCGTATAAGATAGCCCACACTCAGCAATTGCTTTCTGGTGATAATGACGTGCGGAAAACATTTGCTTTGATGTTCATTGCTCGGATGACAGTGGATGATGAATGGCCTTGGCAGATACTGTGGAGTGATGAGGCCCATTTCCACTTGAATGGCGCTGTAAACACATGTAACTGCCGTATTTGGTCTGACACAAATCCCCACGTTCATCAACAAATTCCGTTGCATGCTCCAAAAGTGACAGTGTGGTGTGGCTTCACCTCATCTTTCGTCATTGGTCCTTACTTCTTTGAAGAAAATACGGCCTCGGGGCCAATGACATGTTCTGTTACTGGCTCTAGGTATGCATTTATGCTCTGGAACTTTGTCATTCCTTTGCTTCAACAGAGAAATTGTCTTGACACTACAATTTTCATGCAAGATGGTGCACCCCCGCACATCGCGTTGCCTGTTCAAACATTATTACGGCAAAACTTTTCGGATGACAGAGTGATTAGCAGGTCATTTTCAACATCTTGGCCGCCTCGGTCACCCGATCTTAACCCTTGTGACTTTTGGCTGTGGGGATATTTAAAGAGCTGCGTTTATAAAGGCAATGTTCCGAACTTAGCAGTCTTAAAAGACAGAATTTCGCAACATGTATCCCACCTCCAAGCGAATGAGTTACGTTCTGCCGTGGAATGTGTTGTGCATCGAATGCAATTTCTAGAGCAAAGAGACGGGGGACATATCGAGCCGTATCTGTGATGATAGTGTGGTTCCACATATGATAGCAATAAAGTTATTGCACAAATCTTTTTTTTAGTCATACCTACTGTCCTACGGTATACTGTAATTTGTAGTTAATTTCATGTGATTGCAATAAAGGTTATTGCATGTTAAA
>QLNU02015360.1:165090724-165114073 GCA_006491805.2 Dysdera silvatica | reverse complement strand
TTTTCCGTCACATCAGTGCTTTTCACCATTCGTTTGCCCATGTAATTTTACATAAATTTTAGTTGACTTTTTTTTTTTTTTCATAGAAGTATATTGTCTTGTATTTTTAAAATTTTCTATTGATTTTCGAGTAATGTAATGATTTATAATAAAGTTATTTTTCAACTTTTAAAAACAATGAGTGACTATTGTAAGATAGTTGTAAATGAATTCCTTAAATGGCCGAAGTGAGGTTATATATTATGATAGGAAGTAATATTGTAAGATAGCTAAATTTGATTCTAGCGGGTGCTCAGAGTTTGCCTTTATATATACCCATGGCAATAAATGTACGTGAACTCCATACGACACTGGTATAAATAGTAAAAAAGAGGACTTGTTTACATTAGTCAGAAAACACTTTTATTACACCAAATACTCCACTTGAGCTATGGTTTACAAAAAAATCAGCACAAACACTATAACTGGCATCTTGATATATGCCTGGAATCATTATATCTCTGAAAAGACGGCAGTAAATTTACGCGCACCCAGCTTTCACGATATAATTACCACTTTGTGGGTCCTCCTTTTGCTGCATACATGTTGGCAACTCGTTTAGGCATTGATTCAATGTAAGCACGAAATAGTTCTTGTGGAATTTTGGTCCATGCTTCCTGAAGAACCGTTATTAGCTGATGTTTTGTTCAAGGAAACTTTTTTCACACTTCTTACTTGAGGACCCGCCACAGATCCTCCATTGGGTTGAGAGCCAGAGAATTTGGACACGATGTTCGCGAAACCAAGCTGTCATTTTGCGTGCAGTATGCGGGTTAGCGAGATCTTGCTGGAAGATAGCATCTCCCTGTGGGCGAAGGTGGTCAACAGGAGACAGGATGCACTTGTAAAATGTCTTGGTAGCGTTGTGAATTGATAGTCCCATCATATGGAAGCAAATCACTAATGTCACAATAGCCAAAACACCCCACACTTGAACAATGCTTGGGAACTTTACTTCTTGTTTTACACAGTTTTTGGCGTGTCCTTCATTCAGCCAGCTGAGAACTCTCTATCCAATATTTCCATATAGGATTGGGAAGGTGGGGGGGGGACTTGTCAGATCAAATCACCTTCCGCCATTGAGCTTCCGTCCAGGACATGTGGTCTCTAGCCCATGCATTTTGCTGAACTGGCATCAACATAGGCTTTCGCTTACTCTTGTATGAGCCATATCCCATGTCATGTAGTATATTGATAGCAATTCGTCACGATACAGTTCGATCTATACGTTGGCTCCATTGTTCTGAAGCTTCCACCTAAGTTTCAGATCGGTGTTTCGTGACAACGCGACCCAAAATTCAATCTTCCCTAGCAGTAGTTATAGGCGATCTGCCTTTGCTAAACCCAGGCCCAATGGAAATGGTTTGTCGTAATGTTTGGAAAATGTTCTGACGGTAGACTCGTTTAAACACAATTCCCGAGCAGTCTGACCCATAGCTGCTCCATATTGTCGTTTCTGAAGGATCTTATTGCGCATCTGCAGTCCTAACCTTTCTCTTGCCATTTTTTCAAGTTTTGAACAAAACAGAGACTACATGAGGTTTTATACTGCTCTTCATTTGCATATTGTTGACTGCACAAGATACAAAGCAGCAAAAATTTGCATGTTGAGCCAAGCAACATGTGCAGAGAGTTGGTACACGTAAATTTATTGCCACCATCTCTTCAGAGGTGTAATGATTTGAAACATATATCAAGATGGCAGTGTTTGTGCTGATTTTTGTCTAAACGATAGCTGAAGTGGAGTATTTGGTGTAATAAAAATGTTTTCTTACTAACGCAAAGGAGTCCTCTTTGTTTACTATTTATAACAGCGTCATATGCGGTGCGCGTACATTTATTGCCATGGGTAAGGTATATATATATATATATGGCCTGCAAAAGGGTTGCTGGTATCTAACTGGAAGGAGACCCACACGCTGAACGTATGTGACGATGTGTGGAACCGGCCAGGCCAGTAACCTAGTGTCCTACCCCGCCTTCAAGTGGTGCAGGCTGAGCTTTCTATTTATGTGGCAAATTAATATTTGCTGCACGGATAGAAAGGCGGAAGGGGAGGGCTAATTCACCAACCCGTCTAGCCAGCGTGGTGAAATTATGGCTAATTCCTCCATTATGTTGACACACCAGAAACCATGGCCCCTAGTCTCCAGGTGCTGGAGTGCTCCTGATCAAGGCAGCGGTCAGTGTGGCATGAAAGCAGGGGGTGCTAAGAATCACTGGAATGGCCCAGGCTGCCGTTTGTTATTGACCTTGGCAACGTATAATGGACGATCCCTTGCTTCTGAAGCAAAACTTCAGGAATTGGAAGAAGAACTTGACAAGATCAAATGGGACATTGTAGGACTCAGTGAAGTTAGAAGAAAAGGTGAAGAGTTGGTGGAACTTAAAAGTGGACATTTGTTTTATTATAGAGGAACGGAAACTGGAAGAACAAGTGGTGTTGGCTTCTTAATCAACAAAAGAATTAAAGACTGTCTTCTGGAAGTTGAAAGTACATCAGATCGAGCAGCGAGGCTCGTTGTTCAACTAACCCAGCGATACCAACTTCAAATAGTACAGGTATATGCACCAACATCAAGCCATACCGACGAAGAGGTTGAAGAATTTTATGAAGAAATCAAAGAGTTACACACCAAAGGGAAACAACATATCAAGCTCATCATGGGGGATTTCAATGCAAGAATTGGACAACAGGAACAAGGAGAGACATCGGTTGGTAAATACGGATATGGGGAAAGGAATGAACGTGGCGATCAACTCATCGAATTTGCAGAAGCTGAAAACCTTAGCATCATGAATTCATTTTTTAAGAAGAAACCGCAAAGAAAATGGACATGGAAACACCCAAATGGGGGAACTAGTGAAATTGACTATATCCTGGCAAACAAGAAATCAATTATTGAAGATTGCAGTGTACTGAACAGATTTAATACTGGAAGTGATCATCGAATGGTGAGATGTAAAGTGCACTTAAATACTAAATTAGAACGACAGAAGCTCATTAGGAAACAAGTAAGTAAGAGGGTGGATCTAATGAAACTGAAAGTAAATACCGAGGCATTCAAGTTGGAATTAAAAAATCGCTTTTCTGCACTGGAAGGACTTATTGATGAAAGTGATATCTCAGAAGCAAATGAAAACATTGTTAAGACAATAGTTGAAACTGCTGGGGAAATTGGTGGTGTAACCTGTAAAAAGCACAATAGCAAATTATCTGAGAAGACGAAACAGCTCATGAAAAGGCGAAGAGATATGAAGGTGGACAATCGAAATACCAGTTCCAGGATTGAGTACATAGAACTTTGTAAAACTCTGCGCAAAAGCATGAAAGAAGACATAAGAAAATTCAACTGTGAGCTAGTAAGGAAAGCCATTGAAAATAACAAGAGCCTTAGGGTTGTTAAAGGAAGTTTATCTGTTGGGAAGAAACACATCATTGCATTAAAAGGAGAGGATGGCACCGTAACAAGAAATAGGGAAGAAATACTTAGAAGAGTTGAAGAATTCTACAAAAATCTATACGAAAGTAACAGTGAATTAAACGAAGACATTGAAATAGTCGAAGGAATAGCTCCTAAAATCTTAAAAGAAGAAGTTTCATTTGCAATAAAAAGCATGAAGAAAGGAAGAGCCCCTGGTGATGATGGTATTACATTAGATATCCTAAAAGAAGCTGGAGAATATGTAGAAGACATACTTGCAAAATTCTTTACCAAATGTCTTAACAGCGGTAACATACCAAACCAATGGGATTCTGCAACAGTAATTCTTTTGCATAAAAAAGGTGATAAAGAGGATTTGAAAAATTACCGACCAATTAGCTTGTTACCTGCTATTTATAAAATCTTCACAAAAGTTCTAACACATCGCCTGCAGAAAAAATTAGATGCAGCTCAACCAAGAGAACAAGCTGGATTTCGAAGTGGATTCAGTACAGTGGACCATATTCAAGTATTAAGAGAATTAATTGAAAGAACACATGAATATGAACTTCCATTGTGTGTGGCATTTATTGACTATGAGAAGGCCTTTGACTCTATTAAAACATCAGCAGTCATCAACTCTTTAAGATCAACAGACATTGAGGATGTGTACATTGACATGGTGAAACGTGTGTATAAAAATGCAAGTGCAAAATTTCGGTTACATAAAGATACCAAAACTATCAAACTTGGCAAAGGGGTGAGGCAGGGAGATACCATTTCTCCAAAACTTTTTACTTCTGCTTTACAGATGATTTTTCAGCTGATAAATTGGAATAACAAGGGAATAAAAATAAATGGTGAATATTTAAATCATTTGCGGTTTGCTGATGACATTGTTATTTTTTCAACGAACCCATCAGAACTCCAAGACATGGTACAGGAGCTCTCAACTAGAAGTAAAGAAGTTGGACTCAAGATGAACCTACAAAAAACTAAGATCATGTTCAATAATTTCGTAGAGGAAACAAAAATACAAGTTGACAACATTGAGCTAGAAATTGCTGATTCATATATTTACCTTGGCCAGCTGATTTCAATGGATGGCAACATTATGAAAGAACTCAACAGACGTATTAAACTTGGCTGGAGTGCATTTGTAAGAAAGTTTTATTCTGAAGTGGAAATTGCCTTTGTGTCTAAAAAGAAAGGTCTAACCAGTGTGTATTGCTAATCCTCTCTTATGGATCAGACATGGAGTCTAACAGTTGGAGCAATACGAAAGTTACAGACAACACAAAGGAGCATGGAGAGGTGCATGCTTGGAATAACTAGGAGAGATCGGAAAAGAAACACTTGGGTGAGAGAGCAAACTAGAGTAGAGGACATCATTGTTAAAGTAAAAGGACTGAAATGGCGATGGGCTGGGCATATTGCAAGAAGAACTGATCAACGATGGACAACAGAAATTCTGAACTGGATTCCAAGAGACCACCGAAGACCTAGAAAACGTCCTCAAACTAGATGGGTGGATGAAATAATTAAACAGGTTGGGGTGACGTGGAAACGATTTGCTCAGGATATACTTGTGTGGAAAGTATTGGGAGAGACCTTCATCCAGCAGTGCATAAATAATGGTTGAATATGATGATGATGATGATATATAACTTATACGAGAGCGAATCAGAAAGTTATTGCCACTATTTTTTATTAGCCAAAATAAGGCATATACAAGTAATTACAAATATACGTGCTACTCTACGTACCTTACACTATTTTTCCCCATAGTCCCCACACTGGTTCAGACATTTGTCACATCGCAGTACTAAATTTCAGATGCCCCTGTGGTAAAATTCATCCAGCTGACTGTGTAACCATCGTCGGACTGCTGTCTTTGCTTCGAATGATTGCTTCACTAAATCATCTGCAACAGTATGCCGAGGACGGTGGAAGTTTCCTGGACAGTAATGTTACTGGCGATAAAACGCAGATACTGCATTTCATGCCGGAACCAAAGCAGCAGAGCATGGTGTGGAAACATCTGGGTTCGCCTCTGACAAAAAATTCCGTTCAGTGCCATCTGTTGGGAAAGTGATGTTAACGGTCTTCTGGGATCGCCCTGAACCGATCCTGCTGGATTTCATGCCACAAGGTGCAACCATCAATGCCGACAGTTATTGTTCCACACTGTCACGTCTACGGGCTGCCATCAGGCGAAAGCGCCGAAGGATTCTTGATGTAGACAATGACACGATCCACGACAATGCGAGGCCACATGTGACAATCAGAACCGCCGACAAGCTCCGGTCATTTCACTGGGAGAGTCTGGACCACCCACCATACAGTCCGGACCTCGCCCCTAGTGATTTCCACGTTTTCGGTCCGCTGAAGAAGTTCCTGGCAGGACAGCGATTCACGTGCAACGATGAAGCCAAGACAGCAGTCCGACGGTGGTTCCACAGTCAGCCGGACGAATTCTACCACAGGGGCATCTCAAATTTAGTGCTGCGATGGGACAAATGTCTGAACCGGTGTGGGGACTATGTGGAAAAATAGTGTAAGGTACGTAGAATAGTACGTATATTTGTAATTACCTGTATGTACCTTATTTTGGCTAATAAAAAATAGGAGCAAAGACTTTCTGATTCGCCCTCGTATATATATATATATATATATGTGTGTGTGTGTATATGTATATGTATGTATATATACATACACATACTTGAGCATCTTTAATTTAAAAAAATTTGGATAATTGTTGAATAATTTAAAAAACGTGAATAAAACATATGAAAGAATTAATCTCTCATTCAACTTCAGATTTATATAAAAAATTACGCTAGCTAGACTTTTTGCTTCAAACTTCATTGAGTCAGTATATGCTTCTTCTAAGCAGTTTGATGTATGAAAATTATTAGTTGTTCACAATTATGTATACTCTGTGGGATAATAGTGAGTCAATATTTAAATAAAAATTTTTGCATCCATTAGAATATGTACATAATATTTTTATAGGACTTCTTTTTCAATACTGTGTTATGGTACATTCAGCACGTAGACATTTTTCTATTGACCAATAATTTAATTGAGATTTATTTAAATGTAAAAAAACAATATAGCACATGTGAAAATAGGCGGCTTCATATTTTCTATATATTCTAACTATTAAACCTGATGTGTGCTAAAAATGGTTATATTTTACATAAAATAAAAGTTACCTTTGTGAGATTAGTGTTTTATTTTATTGTACAAGTGTTTGTTTTGTTTTTGTCTTTTTTAACAAAATTTCTGAAAATAATGCTTTTTCTCGAGGGAAATGAGGGTTTAACGGCTAAAAATATTCTAAAGGCAGTAATAGATTCTGTAGATACAATTTCCATGCAAAGTAGGGTTTAAATTATTGTCGCTTTTTTCCCAAAATGCGACGAATTAATCTAAAATGCGAGAAAGAAAATTGTGTCCGTCTCAAAAAACAACAGTTGTTTAATATCCAGGCAACAAACTTTGCCTTTTTTTTAATCACTTTGATTTATGTAAGATAATCTAAAGTAGCATTACGCAGATTAGATTTATAAGTAAAGACAACGTTATACCTTACTTACGCTTATAACGTTGTCTTTACACTTATAAAACTTTGATTATGTTTCACTGTTATTTTTTCTTAAACTTAAAGTATGTTTCCTACAGTAATTCAAAGCATCGTTGTTGTAAATAATTTTATTGATACGACTTTTCGAGCGACAAAAGCAACTTATCTTCTTTGGAGTTTTTGCGATAGAATTTTTTAAGCCAGCTTAACTCTTATGCAAACTACACTATGCGCGTAGAAATGCCCTCAATATAAAAGATATGGGAGTAGGGCGTTGGTCCACGGCGTCGGCCATTACAGTTTAGTGTGGAGGCTTTCAATGTAGGGGATGTTGGCTGAGCCCTCCTTTTATGCATGATTTGATGGCTATCATTCTTGCGATGAGAGTCTATAGTAAAAACGTGTTTTCTATGATTTTGCAAAGAACACGGGAAGTGATCTCAATTCTATTTCTGGGCAAGAAACTAGAAGCTATGTGGCATCTAATGTAATTGAACTAATGCTTTGGGAGTATAAATGTTCAGATTCAAAAAATAAGCCTAAACATCTTTTTTTAAGTTGAATTTGATCGTGTTGACAACACTGCCCAAATATATATATACTCTATATGTGCGTTAGATGCGCACCATAGCTTCTAATTTCATGTATAAAGTTAAGGTCACCTGTGATGGTCTTTGCAGAAATCAGATATAGAACATACGTGGGTTTTGTTTTTTTTTCCATAGACTCCCATCATAATCTAAAATTCCGAAAAAAGTCACTTCCCAACATTCAAAACATTTACAGATTCGTAATCAGCAACAAAAATACTCTTAACCTGTGTTGAAATGTTTTTATCACTCTCAGAGGGCATTTCCTATGGGAAGTGTAAATTCATCTTTTTTAGTTCATTTAAAGCTGTTTTTGCTGTTAATGGGATGAATAGGCTGGATGGATTTGAAGTCTCATTTGTACTATACTATCATTTTTTGCTTCCGTTCGTATGGCGCTTCATGCAAGTACTAAGACCGTATGTCGAGTTTAAACTATGAAAAATCTCACATTAGTTTTCGTTCTCACTCTCGCATTGTTAAAACGTTCACTTGTTCATAACTCACCCAGGCCACATTTTTTATCTACTCAGTGAGACGCGTCGAATGGCATCTGATTTGTTGTGGAACGCTGATAGACAAAATCTTAATAACATTGGAGATCCTCCTCACAGAATGACCTTCTATGACCTCTAACTCGTGACTGCATGATCTGACAGCTTTGCGCCCATTGACATATTTCATCTACTCAGTGAGACGCGTCGAATGGCGTTTGATTTGTTGTGGAACGCCGTAGGCAAAATCCCATAGACATCTGGCATCGTCCTTTTGCATTAAAAACTTATAAATTTTAGTATACCTCTCTATAATTTCCCCTATCCTTATTATAAAGTATATGAAGACCGACCTTTATAAAACAGTATACAAAGAGATCTACCGAAGAAAGCTATTCTGAATATGCTTTTCGCCGTGCCAGAGGAAACCTATCCACTTCCTAATATCATTATATAAAAGTGCATAACCGCAATGGCATGGATTCGACTAATGTCTGAAGGTATCCTGGAGACAATTCACACCAGGAATCCTGCAGGGCAGTCCACAAATCCATAGGAGTGCGAGGTGGTGGAGATCTCTTCTGAACAGCACGTTGCAAGGCATCCCAGATATGCTCGATAATGTTCATGTCTGGCGATTTAGGTGGCCAATGGAAGTGTCTAAAGTCAGAAGAGTGTTCCTGGAGCCACTCGGTAGCAACTCTCGATGTGTGGGGTGTCGCATTATCATGCTGAAATTGTCCAAGTCCGTCGGAATGCACAATGGACATGAATGGGTGTAGGTGATCGGACATGATGCTTACGTACCTGTCAGAGTTGTCTCTAGACGTATCAGGGGTCCCATATCACGCCAACTGCACACGCCCCATACCATCACAGAAGCTCCACCAGCTTGAACAGTCCCCTGTTGACATGTAGGGTCCATGGATTCATGAGGTTGTCTCCATACCCGTACACGTCCATCCGCCTGATGCAATTGGAAACGAGACTCGTCAGACCAGGCAACGTGTTTCCAGTCATCAACAGTCCAATGGCGGTGTTGGCGGACCCAGACGAGGCGTAAAGCTTTGTGCCGTGCAGTCAACAATGGTACACGAGTGGACCTTCGTCTCCGAAAGCCCATATCAATGATGGTTCGTTGAACAGTTCGCACGCTGACACTTGTTGATGCCCCAGCATTGAAATCCGCGGCAATTTGAGGAAGTGTTGCACGTCTATCTCGTTTAACGATTCTCGTCAGTCGTCGAAGGTCCCGTTCTTTCAAGGTCTTTTTCCGGCCGCACCGCTGTCGGAGATTTGATGTTTTACCGGATTCCTGATATTCACGGTATACCCGTGAAATGGTCGTACGCGAAAATCCAAATTTTGTCGCTATCTCGGAGATGCTATGTCCCATCTCTCTTGTGCCGACTATAACGCCACGTTCAAAATCACTTAAATCTTGATAACCTGCCATTGTAGCGGCAAGAACCGATCTAACAGCTTTGCCAGACATCTCTTGTCTTATATAGGCGCTGCCGACAGCATCGCGTTACGCTGATTGGTTGCAAAGCTCCGTTATTTGCATACGCACGCCTGTACCAGTTTTTCTGGCACTTCAGTGTATTATTAACGTTAAAGAAAAATTTCCATTGTCATGTATAATTTCATACAAAACAAAACATTTAAAATAATATTCTACAGTATTCGATTTTTGAGAAAACATATTTTCCAGGGGGACTTACTACATTTCCATGGAGAACCCTCAGCCCTCTGTAGCACCAGTCTGGTTACGACTCTGAACTCAGCTAACCTATTTTCGTTAAATTTCATTTTGAAGAGGATAAAGGCAGTCGAAATCAGTATGTAGCGTATTTTGTAAATGAGAGAAAAGTCGACTGGCAAGATAAAGTGCTCATTGTTAATCGATACCGTACTTTGCATTAATAACATGAATTGCAATTTAATTGAAGGGTTAGTTGTAACGATACAAACAAACATTATGTTTTAATCAATTACGAAAAATGTAATACTTACAAATTGCTCATTTTCATCCTCCTTTCGATGTTTCCTATTCTTAGGTTCGGACATTTTGATCGCATAAAAAATATAACTCGTAATACCAAAGCGGTGGTTTGTGAGTTTTGTTTCACGATGCAAGGGTCATGCTGCTCCGCAACCTCTTATGACCTAAGGAACCAACCCCCGGAATACAGTGAGCGGTTAGTCTGTAAGTACTTTTTTTTTTGTGGCATTGTTGTTAATCTAACTTGGGATAATGGCATGCTAGGCGGACACGTTACCACTTAACCACTGCAGGACCTCCAAAACGATGGTTTGTATGCTTCATCGGACACAGCGCCAGACGTATTGGATTGAATCACTTTGTCTTTGCGAAAGGAAGATCGCAAACTATTTTTCGAGTTACCATTTTTTTTTTTTTCTCTGTTAGGTTCAACTTCCTTGAATTTTTCGATTAAAGTGTTATAACATACATATTTATTTTTCCAGTCCAAGTTAAAATAATTCCCTTTTTTACCACAGAAAATGGAACTCTCTATCAATGAAACTAAGTCAAAAAGTCACGTTCCACGGCCATTCTGAGCGAGGATCGGAGAGAAATTCAGCTTAGCTACGAAAGAAATAAGGCTTGATACAACAGGTCTGTTTAGAATAGCGATTTTCAACTGGTATGTAACGAGAATTTTTAAAACATGCAATACCTGGCTATTTAATTACAGGCACTAACCTCGTTTCCTCAAGATTTTCTTTACTTACTATTACTATTCTTTACTATTCCTCTAAAACAGTTTGTATTATATTTTTTCAAAATTATAAATTAAATTTAATCTTAGACAACTCATAGAATTTTTATCTTTTATTTTTAAAATGCTCTATAACAGCGGTTCTTTAACTTTCCTAGACCGCGGACCCCCTTCAGAGATCACTCGCCCTCGCAGACCCCCAAGAATTAACTCAAAGTTTAAAGCCCGGAATTTGCATCATACATATTTATCACTGGGAGGGTCTCACAGACCCCCAGGGGTCCGCGGCCCACAGTTGAAGAGCCGCTGCTCTATACAATACCCGAAGAAAAGAAAAATCCTGTAAATACCTGTAATTAATTTCAATCACTTGTAAGTATATCATAATTGCATGAAATAATTAGTTTTTTTTTACTTTGTCAAAATTGAAGGACTGTCTATTCCCCGCTTTTTGAAAATTACATATAGACAGATTTTAAAAAGCCACTTTGGAGCAAAAAATCTAGGCGATTACTGCTGATAATTAATATTTTGTAGACCAATAAAAATTATACCTATTTTTTATCTAGCGGAAAGTAGGGCAAAGTGGATATAGGAGGCAAATCAGATCAGCTTAATGTTTAATAATCCAAACATAGGAGGCAACAGTGGTCAGTGCAAAAGTGTTGAAGGTGTGCGTAGGAATAAATTGCACTTATTTCAGCGCTAATGAAATACATGCGCAGCGAATAAAGTAAAAAAAAACCATTTTTTTCGATTGTTCACTAAAATTTTCGTAAGTTAAGTGTCAATATAATAAAAACTATTTCACACTAAATTTTGTGACCTATATGCTTGAAATAGGTATTATAAGTCTATTACTTTAGATAATGTTTTTGAGTCATTATTGTTAGGGATTCAGCACAGGCAGTACATTGTTCGTCAAAATGGCGTTGGAGGCAAAGTGGATAAGTAATCCGATTTGCCCTAACAGTTAGAATTCAGCAACGTAACCATAGTCCGTTCGCGTAAAGTTGTCCACCAGTCCCGTTTGAATTCAAGGGAGCTGAAGCACGGCCCACTAGAATATACAAGACTAGGTAAGCTGGTTTGTGACGTCATGAAAGGCGTCCATCCTCTGAACCCCAGGAAAGCGACTGGTCTCGTTTACGGCTTACAATTTTTTTTAAACGATTTACTTCCAACATAAAACACATACAGATTTAGTAGTTTTAATTTTTTATATTATTACTAACAAGCCCCCACCCCATTAGATTTCCTATATATTTTATAAAGCATATCGGGTTTTTTTTAAGTGAATTTAAAAAATGAAAATGTATTTTTTCAATCAGATTCATGTATTGAAATTAGAATTTTCATATAACAATCTTCATAAACCGCAACCCCCTCCACCTCAATGATTTTTTCCCATTTTAATTGAAGCTTTTCTAATAAAACAGGGAACTTTTTCTGAAAATTATCCACATTTTATGCATATTATATATATTAAATGCATATTTGTTTAAGGAACTTACACCATAAATATCTAAATTTTAAATATATGCCTGAAAGAAAATTTAGATCCTTCTTTAATAATTTACATAAAATCAGCTTAAGGAACGTTTATTTTTCCCACGGAATGCATGGCATACAAAACCCATGTCCTGAAATTTTTTTTGTTGCAAAACAGTTTTGCAAACTCAAAGACTGTAATATAGATTTGTGTACAGTCGTCCTTATTTTAAAATATTGCATACGTCTGCAAAAATATCTTCCTTAAGCTGATAGTTTTTTTAATCATGGTTAATGTAATTATTAAAGGAGGGTCCAAATTTTTCCTTTTATGCATACATTTAAAATTAAGATATTTATGACCAGAGCTTAAATTGGGCGGGAGCCCAGCGGAGCCTGGCTCCGGTACTTCTTCATTTTTGGCGATTATTTAAATATTAGCCAGAACCCCTAAATAGACACTGTCATGAAAAAGTAATAAATTTGAGATTAAGGTCAAGCATTTTGTTGTCCAGAAAAATGGACATAAACAATTGATATGATTTATCGATTCTTTTGCAGCCATTCAATTTTTTAATCGATTTATCATAATATTAGGGCTCCTTCACTTTTTTTTTGTTAGAAATTAAGCCCTGTTTATGGCGTAAGTTCCTTAAATAAATATGCATTTAATACATAATATGCATAAAATGTAGATAATTTTCAAAAAAGTTCCCTGCTTTATTAGAAAAGGTTCAATTAAAATGAGAAAAAAAATCATTGGAGAGGGAGGGGGGATTGAGGTTTATGAAGATTCTCATATCAAAAGTTCTAATTCTAATGCATGAATCTGATTCAGATTGAAAAATAGATTTTCATTTTTTAAAAAATGAGATTAACTCAAATTCGCTTTAAACAAATCCGATATTCTATATAAAATATATAGGAAATCTAATGGGGAGGGGGCTTGTTAGTAATAATATAAAAAAATTAAAACTACTAAATCTGTATGTGCTTTATATTGAAAGTAAATCGTTTAAAAAAATTTGTAAGGATTACATCCGCCGTAAAAAAGACCAGTTGCTTTCCGAGTTCGAGGAGGATGAGCGATGTTCTTTTACGGCCAGTTGATCTGGCAACCCTGATTGACAGCAACTTTGCACCAGCATCCGTTATTGATGATCAACTATCAATTGCGGATCAACAAAGAGCTGATTTGCCAAGCTCAGTTTCCACAGCCAAGCTTATTAGTCTCAACGAAACCTGAAGTTAACACCTCAACGATACCTGGAAAATCCTCTCATCCTGCACTATCAACCTCAAACTCACAACTTCTCTCTGTATCGTCAACCATCCAAAATGATCAGAAAACGCCAAGTTGCAGTACAGGGGGACAAATACGAACAAATACAAATGTGTCACTAGCACACATTCGGCCGTTGCCACAGGTTGCTGCTCGATTCGTAAATGCACGAAAACATACTTTAAAACGTGCAGAAATTTTAACAAGTAGCCTTGTTACGAACATTGCTCGAGCACAACGCGAAAAGAAAACCCTGTGTGCACAAAGTAAAAGAAAGTCTAACAAGGGAACCTCGCGAACTGTCAGAGCTCGATTTTTCTGAATTTCGGTTTATAGGCCAATATGACCGAGTAGATGAAAGATCCAAAATCAAATTTGGCCCAATCGACCTGGGGGGTCGAACTACGGCCCACTGAAAATAGAACTTACCATACGAGGACGCTTCGCGGAATGACAGGGGAAAACAGTGTTTTGGCGTGCTGGGTAAGCATTAGGCGTCAAACGTTATCGTAGGAAAAAAATAACACATATGAATAAAATATAGCATATATTTATAATAGCCATTTTAGTTGTACCTGAAATAATTATACATTGTGTATACTGGTGTAAAAGTAAAAAATATTTGAAGTTTTTACCTTACTTTTGCATAACTGACAAATTTTGAGATCATTTTTGGCGAAGAACTCGAAAAAGCTGCCTGGTACGTAAACCAGTCTTGAATAAATAAGACGCGATCCTTCAATTTTCAAATCAGAAGCAATCATCACTTGCCTGTAACTTCATTATTTTTGACATTTTTAATTTTTTTGTTGGAAAGCGTGGAATTTCAAGCCTTATTTGTCACCATGTCTTCCTTTTCCACCATATCAACATACTTGTTTCGCGTTGTTTGTGAAAAATACACAAAGCAAGCCGATTTTGTATCAGATTATAAGATGGATATTGAGAAAGAAATATTTACATTTGCCAAAACTTTGATAAGTGGGTTAACATACGAAATGAATGACGAGAATACACTTGATATTTGTTTAAATGAAATGAAGTATGATGCAATACAGAGTAATGAAATGAATGATGAGGAATGGGATGAACAAACTAATTTGCCGTCACGCGTAACTTACACATTAGAAGACATGAAAAGAATTTCCATGGAGTGGGTCAGGAAAACTACGTTCCTTGAAAAGCATACAGCATCGCTTTAAAGACAACACGCTTTCACGTCGACAAATTTATCGCTTTCGGGATTATGTTGCTTCCCAGGGTACAAGATGTGAAAAACTGTTACGGATGAAAGACGAAGTATTTGAGAAGTTTAAAAATGCCGGGAATATGCTTTATTAACAGTTCACGATTCCGATTTAAAGTTATGGTTTCTGAGCATTGCAATGAGAGAAAATCTCACAAACTTTAGCGCAAGTGATGCTTTTCTATTAAAATTTTAATAAAAGAGCGTGGCATAACAAGTAGAAGAGTCACCAAGTTTGTTACGCATGTACAATGCACACAACGGCTTTGGAAGATAGAGCTATAGAATTCGTCAACATAGTTACAGATGCAATGAGCAACTATTCTTTTGATGAGGTTTTAAACACTGACCACAGCGGATTCACTAAAGAACGGGCATCTACGCGCACTCTGTCGATTAATGGGGAAAAGCACACTCCGAATACCATTCAATCTTCTCACGCCATATCCCATTCCGTAATAATCCGACCTATCATTTCTGCTGCTGGACAATTATTACCACAATTTCTGCTCATCCATCAGGAACCAAAGGGTGTATTCGATCCACGGGTACAGGAAAAGTTATTTAATCTCCTAATGTTATTCTGGAATGTTCCAAATGTGGTAAAACCTTTACCGAAGTACATGAGGTGTTCCTCAGCGAAGTACTCAAACCAGGCATAACATCAAAAGTTCTATTAATTATGGATTCGTGGACAGGTCAAATGGACGAAAATATATTTGATAATGCATTTAGTCAAGCCAGTCTTTCAGAGCAATCGAAATTGATGATTACACCACCTGGAGGGATAGCACTCATACAGTCATACGACGTATATTTTTTTCTTCAATGGAAATATTTCGCTAAACGCTTAACACGATTTCGCCTTTTACATTATGATGATCACGTAAGCTTATCAGAAAGGAATAACATCACAAAACTGCATTCACTCATTCACAATCAGCTGTCTTCCCCAAAATTCCGAAATATGATAATCTATGCTTGGTGGAAATCAACGTACCAGGTACCCAAGCCTGAAAAATTCTTCAATGTGCAAGAAATTTGTTTTAATTTCACGGACCAAGTGTGTCACGAAATGGACTGTGATGTCAGTTCATTCATTTGTTGCAGTCATTGCTCAAAGTTATTATGCTTTCTCATTTTTTTTTATTGATTTTCATTTCCATTAAAAGCGTTTTAAGTTCATCACAGCCAAGAGCGCAGTTATAACTCTGGAAACCCCCGCAGTTAGGTAACTCAAAATTTTTTTTTTCATATCTACATAAATTCATTTTCATACATAAATACTCCATGTTCATAATTCAAATCAGTTTCATATGTAAATACTCCATATTCATAATTTAAATCAGTTTCATATGTAAATATTCTATATTCATAATTCAAATCAGTTCCATATGTCAATATTGCAGCGGTAAATAATTTTAATTGATTTTGGAAAGTGCCTCTAAAATTATTTGCAAAGGAACCTCAGCTTTTCCGATGCGCCAGGACTTCACTTCTACAAGACGTAGAAAGCTAAACTTCTAACATGAATAGAAGTAACTCACAGTAAAATTTTGGCGCTTAATGCTTGCCCAGCACGCCAAAACACTGTTTTCACCTGTCATGCAGCGAAGCATCATTGTAGGGTGAGCTCTATTTTCAGTGGGCCGTAGCTCGACCCCCAGGTCGATTGGGCCAAATTTGATTTTGGATCTTTCATCTACTCGGTCATATTGGCCTATAAACCGAAAGTCAGAAAAATCGAGCTCAGACAGTTCTCGAGGTTCCCTCGTGAGAAGACCGTGAAGCATCTCGGCACAGGGACGAAATCTACAACGCCGTCTTACTTTTGCTTAATATGTAATGAGCCATGTGCTAATCCACCAACAGAGGATTGGATAAAGTGCTCCTTCTGTAACGGATGGGCTCAAGAAAACTGTACCCCTTATGAGGGCATAGGAGATTGTACGTGAATTAAATGCACGATGTGAAAACAATTTTTCTAATTTTTTTCTGCTGCAAGCATGTTATGTATACATTATAATTTTTAACACTGAGTTTCTATTTCAAAAAATGACCTATTCACTTTGCCCTAGGGTTGGAACGAAGTGGATAATTTGACCTTTCTCCTTCAAACATTTTTGTTTTAAATTCAGTAATAAATAATGTCGTTAATGATACGTACTATGTTTCTTTGATGTCCACAGCAGTAAACAATGAAGTTTCAGTGTTCATATATATATATATATTTATCACACTTTATTATTAAAATGAAATTAAGTGATCCGCTTTGCCTTACTTTTCCTTACTCGTACTTATTGTTATTTATCTATTTTCATTTTTTTTTTTTTTATCAGATCGGCGAAAAAGGTATCTTTTGGTGTGTTGCAGAATTTTAATGCAGTAATACCTCGAAGATAAGCGATTGGTGGAACCGACGAAAATCGCGTAATCCGACGAATTCACGTAAGTCGGGGTACAACTTTGCACATAAATACATACACTCATATTTATGAAAATTGCAACACCAGGAAGGAATTGTCCAATTCAATTGAAATTTACAGGAAATGAAAAACAGGATATGTTATGTAAATGCTCAGAAGTTCAGCGTGAATGTGCATGCCTGGACTCAGCAGCGCCCTCTGAACGGTCGTACGAAGAGTATAAATAAAGAGCTGTGGAAAAGCCACACAAGTATTATATCATTGTCAGAAAGCTGAAAACTGTTCTATTAGAGTCACTATGCGTCGTCAATGTCAGGGAGTGCCATACGAGCGAGCAATAAAATTCGAACGAAGACGCATCATTCGCTTACGAGAAGAAGGGTTTTCTAACTAGGATATTATTGCTCATACTGGACATAATGCCACGACAGCAATACGAGTGTGGAAGCAGTGAATACTAAGAAAGTAAAAAATCTGGCGGTGAATAACGAAATGTGACAAAAACGTGGGATGATAAACTCCTCATCCGCATGGAAGTAATGAATTGTAGAGCTTGTTCTAGAGTGTTAGTACAGCGCTGCTACAGGTGCTGCGTTGTCTGCTTCTACGGTTCGAAAGCGTCCGCTGTGCAGAGGACTACGTGCGCGCATTTCTTTGCGGAAGTTACTATTAACTCTGAACTATCAATGCCTCCAGTTACAATGTACGGTTGAATATAGACAATAGCATGCAGATTGGCACCAGATGGTACTTTAGGACGAATCCCGCTGCAACCTGGACAATAATGATGTCCGCTTACGCGTTAGATGGTATTGTAGTGAGCGCTATCTTCTGGCATGTGTGTTACAGCACTACATTACCCAGACGGTTAATGTAGTGGTGTGGGATGCTATTGATTATGATAGGCGATCCCAACTGCTACAATTGCAGGTATAACAAACAGCAACTTCTACATCAGGGAGGTTTTAGAAGCCCAAAATTTTTAAACACAAAAATTGTTGTACCCTTCATTGCCTTCATCACCCCTCTCGCATTTTGGTAACGACGCCCATAATAGATCCAATTCAGTTTAAAAAAACATTTAAACAGATTAATCACTCTGCTTGGGGAAAAATGTCCCCTTAATCTCCTGTCGTTGATCTCCGTCGGTGCTGTCAACATCAAAACCCTAAATCTAGCTTGAAATCCGCTAAGATTGGCAACACTACTGCCAGTTTATGTGAGCAGAAACCTCGTTAGGCTGCGCATCGGGAGCAGATTCCTCTCTAGATATAATGCTTTTTTCTCTTCGAGTTGGTAACTCTGGCAGTGGATTCCAGGGGTGATTGTTAAGTCCAAACCAGAAAATTCCCTAAAAAGTTGCGTAATATTTTTGGTAAAAACACTGATTTCCGAAGGAATATAGAAAATCTTAGGTAACAAAATGAAATTTTTGTAATTTTTAAAAAGAAATCCCGGAAGAGGCAAGTTGAAATTCCCGGAAATCCTATAACATAATCACCCCTGGGACTCTTCGCAATTTTAGCCAGTATTGCATCTTATTCTTGAATCTAGGGTAGGTAACGCCATTTTAAGGGTTAAATAAAAATTCCAATGAGATGAATTTCACTATGTTTAGCAATTTTAATATGAATGAAAAAATTTAACACAGAGTTCATTCTCAATTTTCGGCACAGAGATGGGTCAATCTTTCAAAAAATATGTTTTGGTGCTAAATGGAGCTGGACTACTGTTCTGGCGCAATTGTGGAAACCCTGCATTTCTCCAAGACTTGCAGACTTTGGACACCAGTGTAAGACTTTTATTACACTTGTAACCAGGGGTGTAGTCGAGGCCTAGTGCAGCTTAGCGATGCTAGGGCACACCTTTTGGAGGCCTAGCGGCACTAGGGCAAGGTTTTAGGAAATCATACATTTTACAAACGAAATTCTATTCAAGTTGTAAATAAAAAATATGCGGCTCTACAATTTTATTAAGAAAAAAAATTTTTTAGAGCAATGACCCTAAAATTTTGAATAAATCAACTAAGAATCGTGGGAATTTAAAGGAAATTACAGCTTGGAACACGTATCATAAACTGTGTTCCGAAAGTAGAAAAAGCCACAATGCTTTGTTCTCCCCACAAAAGGGGGAGCCACCAAAATTTAAACTCAGAAGCATGTTATCCTAAGAAACTATTTTTGCTGTCGGTATTATTTGATACAACTCCAAGGAGATTTTCCATAAAACTGGAACATAAACATGTTTGTTGGTGTGATTTACCATACAAGGACAGTAACGGCTATGTTGCACCAGGAACTACAATTTTCCAAGAAATCCAAACCTCTCAAGGCTTAGGGAACCAACCATGAACTACAGTGAGCAGTTGGTCACTTAATGTTCTTTTTCTTCTGTACAGCTAGGAGTCAAACCTGTTACCACTATGTCACGGTAAGGTGATAAAATTAGGTAATATAAAATGAGACAATGTTCTTCACACATCACTTCTATATGAATTACCTTAATTAAAAACAAAACAGAAATAGAGAAAAATTTACAGAATTTAATTACAATTTGTATGAACTAGTTACAAAAATATAATAGTGGTAGATCAATAAAACTACTTCCTCTGTAATATACAATATTTAGTCATAATTCAAAGAATGTACAAATTAAACAAAACAGTGAATAAAAAAAGTTTTACATTGCCTTCTTTTCAAAACAGGAACATTTTCCAAAAATTCAATTAAAATAATTAATATTGCTGATAAAGTTCTGGAATTTCATATTTTACTTCAACTTCGTTAAATGATATTGGTTTTATTACATATTATTTCAAACATCATAATGCATTATATTTTCTTATTTTGACAAAACAACCAAAAGAAATGGTAAGAGAATGACAAGAAGAAAAAAATAATAATGGTGGAAAATTCATCTTAAAGTCCAAAAATCTGACTTGTAAAACAAAATCCCTGGTGCTAAATATTACGAATGAAAAGAGAGAAGTTAAAAGATGGTCAACTAGTAGTTCAAAATCTAATAAATAGGCAATAACTTTTTAATTGCAATTCACAAACAAAAAGCATCAGACACATTACTAATACTATGACTAGCATATGAAAAACAAAAATCCTTTTTTCAATTTCTTATCACATACAAAACGACAAACATTTCAAATTCCACAACCGTATGAAATGTTAACTTAAACTATGAGTGGAAATTACAAATAATAAAAACTTAATTTTGCAACTTTAAAAATGATAAAATGAATTATGTACCTTAAAATTCAGAAAAAACATTGGTTCAGTAATATAAAATTATGTCACACATTGAAATTCGTTAATATACAGCTATGAATTTAAGTAGAACACGTTTAAGTCCTGTTCTGGGAATCTCGGGGATTTACCTGAAATAAACAAAAAGAAAAAAAATGCATTCATAATTAAAGCAAATACTTAGTAATCAGATAACAATTTCAAGATGATTGCATAATTTAATCAGTATAGAATATGTTGAAAAAAAAGGCTAAGTAACAAATTCTTTTTAACATATATCGGACAAAGATTTTCAATAAAAGATGGTATATTATAAAACTGTATCCAAGCACATCAGTAAATTGGAATGCCCCATTAATTCCAGTAAGTTTGGTTAAATCACTTCAATAAAATCTAAAAATTAATCGAAACAAAAATGTAGTAGTAACTATGTACAGTAGGCGGGGCCTTATTTTTGAAGTTTGGTATTTTGTTTCTCCCAATTTTTCAAAATGTTCCATCATATAAAAAAAAATAAATCAGTAAATTTTTATTTTAAATGAGATTAGATTTATTAGGTCACTACCAGGATTGAAAGTACTACTATATTACTCATTACTGTAATCTCATTGCATGAATTTGTGTGGTAATGTTTTATTGCATCCCGATGGCACTGTAGTATCTCATCAGCTGGCAATGAAGTCACAAACATGTTGCCCTAGGTGAGAACAAAGAGGCACTGCAGTCAATCCACCAGGTGGAAATATAGCATTATACACTTCAGTCAGTCAACGGCTGATTATTGCACAGGCTGGGTGTACCATTCAGAGTTTTAATAGGAACTATTTTGTAATTCTATTCATTTCCAATCTAGTAATAAATGGTATCAAACACTTGTAAAACTTCTGAAAGTTCCATTTGTACTGGGAAGTGTACAGAGAAATATGGTTGACTGGCCAAATTTTGTCATCGCTTTATCTTTCAAAGCTTCCGTCAATTAACGGGTTAATGGCTTTACTTTTTTTTATTAAAAACTTGATTTGAAACAAACTGTCAGGGAATATTCAAAATCAACTGCATGTGATATTTTAGAAATATGGGAAAGGCTAGAATTTCTGCTAAACAAAAAGATCATATTGTTGAGAAAGTTGAAATTTTTTTTAAAGAATGGCAAGGATTGAAAAAAAAAAAAATAATAAAAGTGTTTCGATGTCTCAATTGTGAGGGAAAATTTATGGAAAGAAAGTTTAGATGATCTTTTTGATATAGCACACGCTAAAGCTTTAGAAATGACCATGATTAAAGAAGACAAATTGTTTCTTATGGCCCAATGCGAAAAAGGATGATGAGGTACATTAGGAAGTGTTGACTTAATGCTAGCGCAAAAAAAAAAAGAGGAAATTGAAAGAAAGGGAATATCAGATGAAAATAAAATAAAGGGAATATGAAGAAATAAAATACAGGGAGGAAAAGGTTATTCTTTCTTTATCAGATTCTGAAGAAAAAGTATGTCGCATCGGATATTTGTACTGCTCCTGAAGAACTCTCCACTTCAGAATATAAGCCCAGTAAAAGAAGAAGAAAACAGGCTTTGGATAGTAATTTATCTACTAGTATTGATGTGGCAAAAGTAGGTAATCGACAGGCAGCTTTAGTCCTGATACCTACAATATAGAATCTTGGACTAGATCCATCGCTTTACAAAGTAAACATAAACCTAATTCGAGGAGAAAAAGCTAAACACCGTCAAAGTGTTGCAACCAATTTAAAGCAATAATTCACTGCTCAGGTCCTTTTAATAGGGTGTCTACCCAAATTCTATTTCAAACTTCCCTGACTTTTCCAGGTTACCAAATCTTAATATTTCCAGTTGCTAATTACAGTAAACAACATGCAATGCACTAAAATTTGCGCAATCACAATAAATTTCAAGGCCATAAAATCGATTAATGCAAAGCCCAAAGCCATTTATAACTCAATTATAATGAACTTACAAAAGTTGTACTTCAAACTTCAAAGGTTGTATTAAGAAGTATTTCTTTACACTAAAAACTTGCATTAATTAAATATTTATAACACTTTCATCCAGCCCTTTTTGTATTTATTATAAAAGCATTTAACTATATAATTGCAAAGCTGATGCTTCATCTTCCATTCCATTTAAAGTGTGTATGACTTTTTAAAGCAAAGGAGATTGGTATGATCAAAATCCCTTACCGATTAGATAATTTAGTTAAAACACTTTTTTTTAAAGTTTTAATTATGTACTTGGCAAACATTTTCTCCTGAAAAATATACATGCTTAATAATTTTATATAAATTATATTAGTTTTGGTGCAAAATGATGTACTTTTGACTAAACTTTTTCCAAAAGTTTAGTCAAAGAATTACAAGACCCATTTTCAGTAGGTAATGTGATATGAAAAGAACAGTTCAGGAAAATTATTTTAATAAGTTATAGCAATGAATTTCAAATTTCCCTGACTTTTCCATGTTTTCCAGATGAGTATACACCCTGTTTTAACTATTCATTGGGATAGCAAATTTCTTCAGGATATATTTGGAACAGAAACTATTGAGCGTCTTACTATTTTAGTCCCTGGAGATGGTGTAAATCAATTATTGGGATGATCAAATTATTGTCAGGAACAGGAAAAATGATTGCATAGGCTGGGTATGATATAGTATAAATGTGGGAGAATTTGTGATAAAGTGCATTAGCTTTAATATAACAGCAATCAACACAGGAATTAAGTCTGGGGCTTGCATTCTTTTCAAACAAAAACT
>QLNU02015360.1:165070969-165081733 GCA_006491805.2 Dysdera silvatica | reverse complement strand
TTCTAGACAAAAAAAAATTGGGGGGCACAAATTCCTACCCAGGTGCACGGGCGCCCGTGCACATAAGCAATAGAATAAAATCCGGTTATGTTTGGGGGGGCCATGGCCCCTCCGGCCCCAACCTAGAACAGCCACTGGTTAAAATCTTTTCAGAAAGAAGGAAAGAAAGAAAAGGAAGAGCAGCAAAATAGAAGAAAAAATTCCGACACGCGAATGATTTATTTTGACGTTATATCCGAATTTCATAAAAATTTTATGACTTTATAACCGAGTTATCGTTATAATCGCGTCCGACTGTAAAATAGTCACAGAAAGAAACTAAATGAAATTAAGGACTTGAAATTTTAGAAACGACAATATGTTTCTAAGCTTGTTTTCGCAAAGAAACTAGAGATAACAGTGATTTTATTTAAACATTTAGCATTTTTAATCATTGAATTGGGATACTTAACTGTGAGCAAAGTTGTGCAGTTGATATATATGTCATGATGTTAATTAAGGAGATTTAATATTAAATCCGAAATATAATAATTTTCTTTGATGAAGATTGTATTCAAACAGCTTAAATCTACTTTCTATATTATCGGCACTGTTATTGTTGAATTTAATTACCATGGAAAATGAATATATATGTAACCATACTTTGTTTTATATGTAAGTCTTATGTTTGCATGCACGTGTGTAGAAATATGCGTATATACATATGAATTGAAATACAACTCGAGTCATATCCTAAAATCCAGATAAACATGAATACAAAAGTCGTTAAAAAGTAGAAGAAGAAGAAGAAAAGTGAGGGCCGCGAAACTTGATTTAAATACCTTTCGGTTAAATTCGCAAACGATTAAACAAACTTTCATCGCCAATGAACCTCCAGCGCGCATAAAAAAGACACATACTTCAATATAAGGAGCTCCTCTCACACGACAAAAAATGTCTATATCTAAACAGCTCCTTCTAGAGTCGTATCGATTGATTAGTTGATTTTTAGGAAAAGGAGGGATTGGGAAGGGTGGCCGCAGAAAGCGGCACTGTAATCGCAAACAGGACGCTCAAGTAGCGCAATCAACCGCCAAGGCGGGTTGGAGGGGGAATATTCGAGAGTCCACCATACACAGCACACAAAGATGCACATGCACGTAGCTGTCATTTAACGTAAACCGAAACCAGCTGCAAGCATGGCCGTCACGAAGAGCTGCCCCAGCCGTTGGACCGGAAACACACCCTGGGGACGGCCACTGCCCCTATCAGGACAGGCCAACTCCGGAAAGGAAGGGGTGGCACAGCGCCAGGAGAACGGCGCAAAGACGGATGGATCCTGGGGGGGATCCAAAAGGTCGGACAGACCTAGTGGGACCGGAGGCATACCTTAGGGCTAGTCATGGGCGCCGACGGCATAAAAATATTGGGGGGGGGGACAATATACCAGTAGAAGGCATTTTGTTTGAAATTGGAAGGGGACATGGAACCCTAATACCAACATTGGGGGAACGGGAGCCCCTGTCCCCCGCTAACTGCGCCCGTGGGGCTAGTTAAGAGCCCTACAGGAACCGGCGAACCCCGGAAAGGAAGGTGTGAAGCACGGCGCAAAGACAGGTGGATCCAGATGGATCCAAGAGGTCGGACAGACCTGATAATAGTTGAGAGTAACCCAGGCGTCAGCGAGCGAGAATGAGCTCGACCCTAAGGTAGCCGTATGCCGGACACCGCAAGAGAATGTGTTCCAGGATTTCGTCAGCACCTTCCTGACACTGGAGACACATCTAGAGTGGTATCAAGCTCCGGAATCCCAAACGGCGTTCAATTAGAACAGTATAGTGTTCAGCACGAATCCCGCTTCGCACTCAACGTATCCTTGTATAAAGGAATCGCGGTCATAGATCCAATTTAGTTGCAACACACGGTTTACACAACCCAGATCAACCGACTTACTCGAAGGTTTGAAACCTTTAATTGGTCAACCGGGGAAAAGCAATACACGGCTATCATCCCTGGGGTTACAATCTAAGGAACCAGCTCTTATGACAGCCGATCTACCTTGGTTTCGCTACACGGTTATGTTACAGCACACCAGTACATCAGTAAAATTTTGCAACCAAATGTATCGTCTATGATAGTGGTTCCCAACCTTTTTCAAGACGCGACCCATAGTAACTAAAAGCCGCCGCCACATTTGCATAATAAAAGCATTTTTAACAGAGTAAAGAAAACACATTAAATATAAAATTATATATATTATAGATATAAAATTAACAACCGTTAGTAGAATATTGCAATTAGCCATGTTGAAATATAAAAGCCTTGGAAACATTTGATATGACATTCCTGATAAAAATAATTGCGACGACCCCCAGGTTGGGAACCACTGGTCTATGCTATCACACTTTCCAGGGAGTATTTACCAGTATGATAATTCTGGACCTTACACTAAATAATGCCAAACCTAACATTGACGGCATGATAATGCTAAACCTCAGAATGCAACGCTGTCACAAAAATGCCCCTTGAAGTCTATACCATCCCATGACTAACCAGATCCCAAGACTTCTGGCCAATTAAACATATCTAGGATATAATAATGAGGTAATTGCAGCGATTACAAAATACGAGCGAATTAGGCCAACAATTGCAGAATACCTAACAGAATCTACCACGGAGCAACATTAGGCTGTTATTTAAGTTAATTTTAATTTAATTCAATTCCATGCCGCACTATATATCAGTCTGTATCGCCGCCATAGGAGAATTTTCTACTTATTAACATGTGACGTTTATATTACCATTACTCTATAATCAAATGTCCTATTGCAATGCAAATGCAATCATTTCCTTACCTTTATATATTCATTATGCATGCAAAGTTTCATAGCAATAAAACACTTTCTTCTGGGTACATCGGGTTTTAATCCGCCAACAAATTGTATATTATGCAAAGCTTTGAAAAAATATCATCTTTATAAGCAAGGTTAAGACGTATATATTTACTTAGCTGTACTATATAGTACTTAATACATAACAAATTTTAAGCATAGGGAAAAAATTGGTTTTACGAATTATCGCATAAATTACAGAAAGGTAATTTTGAACTCCAGCCAAAAATTCTAATATATGGTCACAATATTTATAAAAATTATCTCAAAATTTAATCCATTAGCAAAATAAATTGAACATTACCTTTCGAAAGATCATACGCTGGTATAAAAAATGAAAGCCCAACTAAGGTGATAATCATTTCTATCAAAAAACGTATATCCATTCGAAAATAATCGGCGTATTAACAGCACTTTAAATTAACGTTTTTGACACAAGTGTCCATTGTCCCCTCCACTCTCGAACACCATTTATAAGTTCCGTATAATTAAGCACCCAACGAAGAGGTGCACATGGAAATTTCACTTTTTAATAGTGAGAAAAACTAAAACTGATTACGGACTCGTATCGCCTTCATTCCATGCAATTCTCTCTGAAAAAACTATAGCGAAAGGAAGTTGTGTTCTCCCTGTGTGTTCGACTAGCGCACAACTTGAGGGCTTTAAAAATAGCGTCGCTGACGTGAAAAGCCTAAATAGATGCCTCTTCCAAGTGTCTGGCCGTGGTTTGGATTCAATTTTAGGAGCCACTGGAACTGGATTTAAATCCAATTCAGAATCATGAATATGTTCTAGACGAATCTTAGCGGTAGGATTGAATATATAGATTTTATTGAAACGTATCTTTTCAGATTCCAGTCTTTGAATTTAACCTATGAAAAGTTATAATTTTGGGGTTGTCTTTATTTCAATTGCTTTTTAGGACAGTTGGCAGATCGCCGAAATTTCTGAAATTAGAACATTTGGCACCAGGTTCCTTTGCGCTTTTCTTATTATTTTACACATTGCGAGCTACCGACTCAAACGGAAAACCAACTCCAGATTTCTGATGTTTTATACCAAAATAGTCACATTATGAGTCAAATTCAGCCTGTGTGTCCAAAATAGGAACCAGCCTACTAATATGTTATGGTAACTATGCTAATCAAACCGCTTTTTTTCTATCAACATAACAATCTTCCGTAAAAAACTTTAAATAGATTAAGGTTACCTACATCTAAACGCCTAATTAAACGTAAATGCTCCAATAAACGTTTATAACACTAAACCATAATTTAATATTATACAGATGATTGCCCTCAAGAGTAAAAAAATAGTATAACATTATTAAATAATATTGCGCAGAGTATGCTTCAAACAGAAGTGTCGAAGCCCTACATTTGTTTTAATTCTAGTTTTTGGATTAAGAAAACATAAAAGTCATTTCCTTTTAAGGGAAAAGAAAATAGCTTATGTGTACGAAGCTGAGCGGTAGAAAAATCATCTCCTAGCAGCAGTTCGAAATTTTCATATAAGAAAAAGGGTAGTTGAGTTATGCAATAGTGGAACAATTTCTTAATTTAAAGTACACTTTCGTTTATATTTTCAATAATCCAAATCCATCAAAAGTTGTATCATATTTACTGAATATGGAATACATCTTTTTTCCAAAATTGAATGGAATATTTTACCTCTTTCATTACAAGAATAATAACATTACCTTTACCAAAAAAAATAATAATAGTATCTTCAATGTTATTGAATATTAGAACGTTGAAAATGTATTCAAATACAATGAAGATTTTTCTTTGTAGTTTTGTCATTGGCGAATAAAGAATAACATTCGAATCTATGCGGGATAGAAAAACTACGTGCGTACCCGTCAAAACTTGAATGAATACTAATAAACGAAAAGATAAAAGTGGCCTTTCGGGTTACCATGACAACCAAAATTAAAAAGTAAAGAATTAAGCACAATTGACATTTCTTCATGCAGCTATTATTGATTCCACCAGAATATAGTGGCGACAATAATTTTTCTTTGGTTTTAACACAAACAAGCAAGTGAAAGAAAATCACTTAAGGTCAATATTTAAATTTAGCAGGTTTCAATTAACATTAATTCGCGACCCTCTAATTGGCGGTCCTCTAATTAGCGGCCCTCCAATTAGCGACCCTCTAATTGCCGTCCTTCTAATTGGTCACCCTCTAATTCGCGACCCTCTAATTCGCGACCCTCTAATTGACGGCCCTCTAATTTGCGACTCTCTACTTAGCAACCCTCTAATGGGCGACCCTCTAATTGGCGGCCCATTAACAATAGCCATCATTATTGCATTTACAGAAGACCTTTACCTTGCCCTTTTTATTACGTACAGACAGACAGACAGAAAACCAAAAGCAATAGCGGGTTCAATATCTATTGAAACCCGCTAATAATTATATTATTGATACAACTACAATAAAGTGGCAACAACAGCCTCCTACCTTTATTAAGACGTAATGAAAAAAATAAAGAAAAAAAACTAACGAAAAAATGTGACGCTTTTTTTCTAATTGACCTCCGTAAAAACGTTTTCAACGTTAAGAGGAGGAGGAGGAGGAAGAGGAAGAGGACAACGCGAACGCACAGTTGAATACGTAATGAATCTTAGATTTTGTGTCATCAAATGCAATGCGACATGGGAGAGCGTGCATTCATACGATTCACTGCAATGGAGAGCTATAAGAAAATTAGAAACAGGGCGAACATAAAATGAAGCGGATGTTTTGAGTTTTTGAATACAAGTGGATAGTGAGTGAATTTTTTCTTTGCCTTTCCTCTCTTAACCCTTTCACTGCTGCTGACATGCTGGCATGTTCGGTAAATGTGTCGAACGTTTCTTGTTACGATAGCCAAAATCGTTATTTTTGTGAACGATTCTTTCAAGACAGTACATTTTTTAGATTGTTCTTTTGAACTAATTTCTCTATAATAATATATGTACACAGGTTTTATTGCGCTTTTATTTATGATAATTCATGAAATTTATGCAGTTATTATATTGTAATAAATTAAGTTGGTTGTAAATTAAATTGCATTGATAATATTAAAAATATATTACCGAATTTCGCTTCTCATCGTATTTAACTAAACTATCAAATATATTTTTGCATGTGAGATATACATATAATTCATATTTACGTAAAACTAATTTTAAAATTTCATTAAAATTAAATCTTTCATATATGGTAAATTTTGTCTTTTTGCTATATCTTGAAGATATCTTTTATATATATCAGATATATATCTATCTTTTATAGATATCTTGACACGTTGGGAACGGTTACGCCCTCTATGCTACTAATATACCCAAAAGTCAGGTTAAACTTGCCTTCTATGCTACTAACAACTCAGAATGCAGTGTCATTTTAAAAGCATCCAGCAATTTTTATCGTATGTATTGTGCGTTCGCGCGACCGAGGATACCGTTAGCAGACGGGTTAGTCCATTGCAGTTTAGGGAAGGGCGTCTTGCCGAAACTGCTTTTTCGCGCGGGAAAAACCAGTTCCTCCAAGACGGCCTTCCCTAAACTGCAATGGACTAACCCGTCTGCTAACGGTATCACGCGCCAACTGAGCGCGAATGCACAGTACTAGCTAATTCGGTCATATTCTAACTTCAACTCTTCGTTGACAACAATATTTTTTAGGCATATATCAGACCTGTAATGTATACCTTTGTATTCCCTGTTTTGAAATTTATCATACAAAAAAGCTCATTAAATTTTGGTTAAAAATGAAAAAATCAAAATGGAAAAGTTTTCCTTGCTGTACTTAATTTCACTTATTTAATCTTTTACATATTTTATCACTTTTTATAATTTTAATATTTGTTTAAATCTAACAGGGTTCGTGAAAGTTCTCAAATGTTACGTTTTAAGCACTATTTTACTTATTTCTAAACGGCATAAATTACGATTATCTTTTTACGTATATATATATTAAAATTCTACTAAATAAAATATTTTGCAGGACAATTCTATTTCATTTATAAATTACAGAACATGTAAGTATAAATACTATATTAAAAAGCAAAATTACAAAAAGAAGTTCAGCAATTCATAAAAATATTTTACATTTTATATAGGTGTATAATTTCAAAATGAATATTGCATTCAGTGATGACAACCAATTGGCCTCATGCTTGCAACTTGGAAAAACTTTTAGGAAATATTTAAAAACTACGCCATACAACAGTATGTCGGGCAATTAAGATTATTCTTGCACAACAGTGTGCCAAGCTATCTCACTCAAGCCCATACTACACGGGCCTCTTGATCGATATACATATTTCTCGCAATTAAAAGATTAAAGCTTAATTTTTACTCACAATAAAATAAAAGTTTGGTATTTGATTTTTTACTCATTTTATAGTTTAAAATTAAATTATAATTATATATAAATTATAAATAAAACTTACACATTTTATACACCCATAGTCGAAAAATATTTATATATTCAATTAATTGAAAAAAATTTTAATAATTAAAAGAAGTTTTTTTTTATTTAGAATCATGTTATTTTAAATGTGTACAAAACAAAACCAGAATAAATTACCGAGAACAACCGTTCACAAAAACCGAGATCTCTACGTACCGTTCATTTTTGTGGTTTGTCTTTTGACTCACTTGTTTATGAACGAGTTAAATCTATGACTTGTCTGACGAGTTATCTAACATACGCATCGTTCGTTGCGCGGTAGCATTACCGCAGCGAAAGGGTTAAGGCTGTTTTAGGACACTGATAAGCTTTTAGAAGACCTAGACAAGAATGTTGAAGGCTCGTTTATGCTCTACAGAGCGGTTTATTTGTCTTAATCACTAAACACAAGGGAAGAAATACAGCGCAGTGATTGGTCCAGACGTTCGCCTCGTCAACTAGGGGATATTATGAAAAATTAAATTTTGATGGCAAAACTACAAACAAAAATTTAAGATAAATTGCTTATCGCTTGACTTTTTTTATTATTGGTGATTGTAATATTGATCTTTTGACAAAATCTCATAATAGCGTACTATTCTCTGACTTTATCATTTCGCAGGGGTTGTATTAATACAATAGTTGAACCTACCAGAATAACTTCTACCAGTAGTACGTTAGCTGATATTTATTTCACTAATGGTTCAAGTTTTCATTCTAGTATTATTAACTCCAGTATAAGTGATCACCCGCCAATCTTTATTCAATCTTCAGCTATTTGATATTTTTCTGTACAATATTATAAAACTAATATGACCACTGTTACTAAATCATTCTCGGATTCTAATCTAAAGCCTCAACACGCCTTGGCGGTTGAAAAATAGTAAACAATAGTGAAGATTATCTGCAACCGTCTTTTCAAGGCGTGAACTTAGACAGCAAAGCGAAACGTTGGAAGACTGGAAATGAAGAACTTGAAAATATAGACGGAGATGATAATGATGGAGAAGGGTTGGGTGGCATTCCTAGAATAGCAAGAAATGACAAATATGAAAGCTAACGAGATCGTTTGCGTGAACGAAGATTTAAACGTTTCTGCTACATTTAATGCCATTCAGGAATTGTTAGATATTATGATGGAAAGAGGAAAAAGTGACGAGGAATTGGAAGCGGAAGAGAGTGTGGAACTGCCACAAAATTCTAACATCAAAACATATTTTGATGTTTTGGTAAATTTTCAGGAGATCCAAAACTTTGCTTTGAACAAAAATGATGACGAGTTATATAAAAGGACAACAAATATTATTATTATTATTTCCTTAGAAAAGAATATTTGTCATAAAAAGCGAAACAATTACGAATTACCGATTTTTTTTAATGAAAATTAAAATAGATGAGGATTAGTGTGTATCTGAAATAACTAATTTTTTTATCGATAATTTTATTAATTCCGATTTTTTTCATACTGAACCTCCAAATAATAGCTACCTTCGAAAGACGGTCATCTTTGCATAGTCCTGCGGGTGACCGTTACCCGGAGGTATATATTGTATTTATAAACTGTACATGTTGTGTATATATTGTATTTATAAACTAAATTCGTCAAGAATTTCTTACCTAACATATTCAGGCTTTCATGCATAACGTATCATAAATAAATTTCTGCAATTTGCTTGTGGTTTATGGCACAAATGCAGATAGTAAGAAATAAACATCTGTCGCCTAGAAAATCAAATCATGGAATACGAATTGGTTTAAAACAAAAAAAAAAGCGAGTGCTCAGAACCAGTCAGATTAAAACACGGATTTTTCACACGACAGGCAAGCTGCAGACTTTGCGGGGAAAAAAACTTGCTTTTATGTTCTATAAAAGTGCTTTTACACAATAAATTCCCTTTTCTTTTAAAAAAAATCAGTAAATACTATGATACTCAGCCAGTAGTGTAGCAATTCAAAACTCATGGGGGCTCAGTAGCCGTTCTAGACAAAAAAAATTGGGGGCATTAGCCTAAGCCCATGTGCACCTGGCCGCAGGCGGCGTCCGTGCACATAAGCAATATAACAAAAATCCCCTGTTATATTTAGGGGCCATGGCCCCCAGCCCTAGCCTAAAACCGACCCACTGGGCCTAACTGGTTATGGACGACTCAAATGCATTTAAAGAAAATTATGCGATGCAACCTTAAAGAAAATAATGTGTTTTGATACCTAATGGGTAGCTTGAACCCTCTGAGCCAGCGCCCCCTGTATTGAAAGCCTACACACTGAAAACTCGAACAACATGGCCGATTCTGTAGTCCATGTTCCGCGTTGTGTTGTGATCGCGTGAAGAGGGTTTTGAATGCTTTTGCCGCAATTTACTGTAAAATTTTGCATTAGTGTGTTGTATACTTTCGCTTGAGTATTTTTCTGTCTACGGAAGTATTGGAAAAGCAATGTTATATCATTGTTCAGCTCCTGGTTTCCGAGGAAATTATACAACGGCCCACGTGTGCTGTTTCATTTTCCCCCATGATGCAGAATTCCGATATGAGTGGATAAATTCTAGAAAGATGGAGTGATTCGAAGTCACCTTAAGTTCTAGGGTAAGTATCATTCTTTCTAAACATACAGGGTTATATATGCATACATTTCCTATTGCTAAGAGAGGGGTAAAATTAAGTAAATCTAGCATACATTCATATTAGATAAAACTTGTATCATTTTTTATTAACATGAATGAAGTAGTTTGAAAGAAATTTTTAGAATTGGCAAATTTTTGGCTAAATTTAATTGCTATAAAAGTTATGTTCAGTTATTTTGTATGTGGACGAGAAGGAGGGGGTATGATTATCCATATACCGTTTGTTGTTCGGCGAATCAGGAAATTAACTTAAAAAATGTCGCGAACACAATTATATGAATACCTGAAGCTTGAATATTGTGTTTCGGAATGCTTCAAATTTTTTAAATTTTCATAACATTATATATATGATTGGATAAATATATATAGATATATCAACTAACATAAAAAACGTTTTTTTACAACTCTTCTTTCTTTTCATGTGTAAAAATATGTGAAAAAATTTAATATGAAAATGTATCGTCGTTAAACGCATTTATATTTTAATTAGATTTATGTACTGAAACGCTAGTTAATAGATAAAAATTTAATATATCCGTATATGAAGGCTATCTCATAAGCAGGCATACATTGGTTTTATTTATTTATTTTTTTTTTTTTGGAAATACCGTTTGAAAATAAAAATGGTAGTTATTAAAGATTTCAGTTTTTAGCAACATGAAAACATAACGAAATTGTGAAACTACTTGCCGTATATATATATATATATATACCAAGTGGCAAAAATAGTCCACCAGAAATTGGCAGCGAATGCTGGCTTTCTGACAGAGAAATGCCCATATTGAAAATATGAGCCAGAAACCGTGCTTGAGAATGAAACACACAAGCTTT